>JAOWBC010001387.1:19089831-19100245 GCA_028566105.1 Hypoplectrus providencianus | reverse complement strand
GGGGGGTGGATGTGTCTCTCAAACTGACTCCCTCATGGTGTTTGGCGTTCTCCACGACAGCAAGTTAAAACACTTGGCTACCAGTGTCTTTTAGCAGGTGAAAACATCCAGACTGGAGTCCTTTGGAGAGGCTGAAGAGTGGTCATGCCAACAAATGCCCTTCACTTCACATTAGCACCATCAACATTTCACTAACGAGACAACAGACCCTCTATGAGGCCAGAGATCCAAGTCAAAGGACTCCTCAGAAAGCCGCGCACACACCCACACACACACGCACGCCCAGAAGTTCATGTTGACATCCCCACCTGTCCCCAACCGATCATATGATGTCCACACATTGTGATGGAAGTCATATCTGTGGCTGGTCTTGAAGGGACTGAGCTGGGCCAGACTCCCTGTCTAATTACAGTTAGAGAGGTCACTGTCCTTGCTGCAGCTAATGTGGATTTACTGACACTAAATCCTGTCTTAACAAGGCATGGAATCTATGTGACAGGAAGAAAAAAACATACAGCTGTGCAACATGGATGGTTAACAAGACAAGAGACAGTAGCTAACGGTTTAAAATGCCGCTGAACATTAAATCCCCTCTGTCATGTCCACAATTGTGCCCATTGATAACCTCCTGCAGCTGCAGCACTGTTTTGTTTTCTGCACTTCAGATCTCTTGAGCTTGATGCCATGAAGCTATGCCACTGGTATGTGACGACTCCGGGGCAGTGGAGTGAATTAGGTTTGAAACGGGGTCAGAATAACCACGCAAGGGCAATGTTCTTGGCATAGACTGCACCATGTGTTGTCCTGCTGGTTACCACTACACACAGAGGAGTGAGGTGTGGTAACAGTAAACAGCCCAGACACAGGAATGCACAGGGCAGTAAAACGCTATACAGCGCCATTCATCACAGCACCAAGAGCTCAGCAGGGGCACAAATATCTACGTTTCCCCCACACGCCCTGTTCCACAAACAGATTTCAGCATACTTTCAGTCTCCCACTGACTATAATTCTCCGCCATGTGCCTTACTGTCTTTAGCTGACTGTCCGGCATGCTGGCTGTCTCTCACTGATGTGCTCGTCAGTGGTGCTTTTTATTAATAGCTCTGTGAGTAAACCATTTGAGGTTTAGCGTAATGCCACATAGGCCATGGTGGGAGATGCCAGAGGGGTCACCTCTGGGACTCCGAAAATTCTTTCAGAGTAGAGAGGCATAGCAGCTGAGGATTCATGGATGGGAAACAAAAAAAAAAGTTTTTAGGAAGAGCTGGAGGACAGAAGTCATTACATTGATTGACACTGTAATAAATTGTACAGCGCTGATAGGCAATGATGATAATATATAGTCAACATTTGCGTCAACTAACCTGGAGTATTCAATAAAAGGCAAGTGTCTGTGACCAATGAGAGGAGGTGCGGTCCATATACACCGCCATGGATCATTTAGTCCACCATCAACAGAGTAGGGCAGCAGAGTTAAAGCATGTGTGACATTCAGGAGTTGGAGGTGTCTGTGTGTGTGTGTATGTGTGTGTGTTCCTATTCTGAGTGTCTCACCTCCTCCAAAGCCTTTGGTGATAAATCCAAACATTTCTGTTCAACTTAAACACAACATAAATCTCGCTTCAGACCAAATCAGAAACAAACGGCCTCAGGGAGGGATGTGGAAAAGGAAAAAAAAGTATAGAGTGACAGCCAGCAATCTCTTCACTGCTCACTGCGTACCCGCTCATGGCAAACACAATCACTGTTTATCTCACTGAAGGTTTTAAACTTTCAGCCTACTCTTTCTTGGCTTGTTCCATATCACAGTATGGCATTTAACAACCTAGCACGAGTGAGATCTAGAATAATATGTAGCCTCTTTCTGTTCTTTCAGTGATTCCCAAGGATATTGGATAGGCAAATGATTTAACAAAGAGCTGGGATTAGAACAGCATGGAACAAGGTGCTCGAAGCAAAAACAAAAAAAAGGAAACAATGAGCGATAAGGAAGACTGCACAGGGAAGATAATTAATGAATAGCTGCGTCAAATAATACAAGCTGTAACAGTGGGACCTCTTGTCCTACTTCTGCTGCGCATTACGCACACACAAAGGCACACACAAATAAGGGGGAGGAGGAAGAATTAAGAAGCGGTTCCAAAAGGAATTTAACAGTGATTTACCAACAGACTTTCCCATAAAATGTCTAAAGGAAATAAAATATGAAACAGCATGGGTCATTGAGAAACACAATGAAAACAGAGAAAAGCTGGCAGACAGGGACATTCTTATAATAATGATAGCGAGGCCACTCAAAAAATACTGGTCACATAGTGGTAAACACAGAACTTTTAGGTGATGTGGGGGTCGGGTCAGGGGGGTTCATGGATTTCGTCCTGCAGAGGGGATTTTGGAGTTCACTTTTATTTGTTAGGCTGTGTCAGCTAGTTGGGGCCACAGGGAAAACTGACTGAACAAAACTGAACTGAGCCAAATAGTCTGAGAACTATTTTATATGGAAATCCTGACACCGCGTTTGCATTAATGATGCAAGTAAGACCAGGACAACATTTATACGTACTGGGCAGATAATGAAGCCAGTTTTCCAGAGGTGTGTATTTGCTATGAGATGTGATTTGTTAATTATTATTCAAATATATTCAGTTCATGGGCTTTGCCTTGAATTGTGAGAGGTAATTTTTCCAGTGTCGCAAAAGTCCCTTATTTCTGTGGCAGGTAATTGAGAGCAGTGATGTGAATAGAGTGTCGGATATGGTGAAGGTCTGACTCTCCCCTCAGCGTCAATGTCTCTCTGAGGCCCAGGAAAGAACCATTGTTCCATCAAGGGACACAAAAAAGGGATTAATTTGAATTTGGTTTACAATGCCATGCCTTTCAAGTTAATCCATCTGGCCTGTGCCCCGGAGTTGCCGGCTACTCCCTCCATTCCCCATTCACTCTGCCAGCGCTCTTTGTCTACAGGAGGGGTAAATGTCAACTCTACCACTGCGTGGACAGACATAGCCCTGAGAGATACTGAGACAGAGAGAGAAAATAAAGACGGAAAGAAAATAGCCTAGCATTTACAGAAAAAAAAGCTCTCATTCTTAAAGTTGATTTCATTTACTAATCAGTCCAAGTTCCACTCCCATTTATTGCTACAGACAAATATATATTCAGATGTGTCCAATTATAATATGGACAAAATGAACGTCTCTCTGAATGCAGGGGAATTATGCACAGCACTGCTGTAATTTGGCTTTAACAGATGGAGATCTGGCATTAAAATTTTGCAAAATAACAGGCTGTGTGAAAAGAAAAAAAGTCATGTCCTTCCTTCCTGTGTAGTTACTAAGTGGCTCGCATTATCTGGCACCCCCGCTGAGAGTGTGAGGATGAGTCTCCCCATCCATCCATCATGTCCGATTCCTCCCCTTCCCCCAGTAATACACAATCTAATGGCTCTCTGAGGGACGCTGATGTTTGTGTCTTTACTTAAGTTATTTCTTTAAAATGTATTTTGTGTCATTTAAACTCTCCCTCTTTAACCATTTCCAAATGCTGTGGCATTAAAAAATGAAAAACATGGATGTGGTAAATTGTGCCTCTAAAACACACTTCATGCTGCCATTTCTAAACTGACTGCTCATATTGTGGTGGTTTCAGTAGAAGTATCCAGAACTTTTTTTGTATATATATATTTCTGGTATACAGTATTCAGGAAGCTGCAATGACCCAAAATCATAAAATCTAATTTTACTACAGAGTGGTTTGGAGACCAGAGTGAGAGGGTGACTAGGAGATACATCTACAGTGAAAACTTACAGGGCTCAAAGGTAGAAAATGACAGACGATTAAAAAAAGCTCTCATTACCATCACTGGCTTAGATGGAAATGCAGCTTCTCCTTCGCTCTGTCCTTCACCCTGTGGCTGCTGCCAGAGGGACGGGCAGACCACTGACCTGTGGTTTTGCTGCAGAACTCCCCTGAAGGACACACATCTCCACAGATCAACGGAGGACAAAGCTGAACAGTTGCAGCTGACATCTGCATGGCAAATGTGTTATGCGGAGAAACAACTAAGGGATACAGATGGGGTTTTTGAAGTCTCTTGGCTACTACCGAGTTAACAAGCCTTTCAATTAACAGGAATGGCAATCTACAGCAACAAATATCACTAAACACAGTAAAAATGGTTCATTTGGAGCCGAACTTAATTAATGCAATTTATCTTGCTCCCGAGAGAGTGAAGTAAAATACAGATAATATATACAAAGAACAACGGAGAGGAAACACAGATTTTAATTAGAGATGTTTTATCAAACAACTCTACCGTCTCAGCTGATGTCCTCCTGGCACCATTAAATACTCCCCTGCATTAATCAGCACGCTCACTGTAGAGTAGATTATGCAAAGAAGTCAGTAAAACTCTCCACAGAGTCTAAAATGTGGCACCAGTGCTCTATTTTTCCACACTTAAATTCAGCTCCAATAACAGTGCTTCTTACTTTGTCCTTATTACAGCAGAGGGATTTTTAAAAAAGGAGCATAGCAGGCAGGCCAAACCAACACGAAATAAAGATTAACAAAGCCTGCTGTGATATTTTATTCATACGCAATGTATGCTCTGCACAGAGATGTTCAAAGGCGAGAAGCTAATGTTTCCAGATGATCTCTACACTTTTGAGATTCATCCCAGCTTGAAAGGTGTTGTCTAATAAGCTGTCAAAACATTGAAAATGTAAACAAACCATCTTCAAAATACAGTTAAAATTCAAGCACGGCTATGTGGTTGTTGACAAGTGAGAAAAATGAATAAAAATAGTTTTATAACCTAATTAGATTAAGATAAATACAATAGTGGAAGGCTAGCTGTGATGCCGAAGGGGGACACTGTACTCCAATTACAGATATTTTTTTAGGTCAAATCTCAGTAGTATGGCAAGGATTTAACTAATATTTAATTACACAGTGGCTTAGTTCTAATAAAAGCCAGTAGATTTAGCCGTCAGTCAGAGTTTGACAGCATGGAGCATTTAAACTAGAATAAATGGACACAGTGTTGTGGCCATGACAGATGTGTTTAGCTTACAAAGATCATGCATCCTGCCTGCACTTCCTGGTACACAAGCATGCTGTCAACATTGTTTATGAGAGGCCTCTTTCACAGGCTGAAAAAAACGTCAGTTTTCTGGCCAGTGTCAAAGTGAAATCCATGGTGCAGGCTGCAGAAACTGCAATGTGATCTCTACAATGCTGCTATTCTTCACTAATCATTTCGAAAAAGTTCAGCCAGAAGTACAAAACATTGTGAGGCTGAGAAATGGAGAAATGCAGCATGCAGAGCCCCCCCACACAGCAAAGAGGTGTATTGAGGTAGACAGCTCATACCACCCCCTCTCATATACCATTAGTCCTGGCTGTGTGTTGCACATTCCAGCCCCCCCCCCGAGTGTGTCAGGGAAGTGGGGCCCCTACACCGTGGATCCATCTATAGAGTGCTAATCCACCGCTGGGCCATGCAAAACAGGGGACGACTAAACATAAATAAATAAGAATGAGTTGAATCTCTGTCCACTTTTCCCCATTTCAATCAAGTGCTGGGATGGAAACCAGACGGCACGGTCACATTCAGGGGTCAGTCCAGGCTCTATTAGAAAGCCCTGCACTGAAAAAAAGCCAGTGATTATTTTTAAGCCTTTAAAGTGTCTCTCCCTGCTGGCTGAGAAGTAGGGAAGTGGGGCTCAGGGAAGATAAAAAAAAAACCAAAAACGTGCCTTTGCCCCTTTTCTTACACCGGCTGTCAAAATGTATAAAGTTTATAAACAGAGACAGACAGGATTAAAGGTGCAAGGAGGGAGGTCAGAGAGGAGGGAGGGGTGATTGAGAACCCCCAACTCTTTAAGTGACAGATACCAGTCGCCAGCAAGCGCCAAGCTCAGGCTGATCACCCAGACCACACTGCTGCGGAAAAAATACGGAGGAGCAGTAATGTCTGGAAACTAAAACCCACTCTATTTATTCTTATCACTCGTTTAGCATTCAGCTCTGAGCCAGTATAATGACAGGCACCACACTGAGGGGAAAAAGGAGTGGAAAGAGTGGAATACACGGTAGTGTTAGTGGTTTATATACCCAGGGAGCATTATCATGTAAATGGTAGTTACTGTACTGTAAAAACCCTACTTTTACAAATGATAGCAGCTGGGCCTCAGAGAGGGAGGGATGTATCCTGAACATAAGTGCTCTTCAGGGACACTATCCCTGCTTTTTGTCTACTACATCAAAGAGAAGCAGCTGAAGAGCTTCCATTTACATTGCTGAACACTATGTACTTTGTCTATGAAACTTCCATATCACTTTCTTCCTGACAGTATCCATGTGCACATATGACAGGTGTATAGGTTTATGGAAATGAACGATCCTTTGCGTCATGTTTCCTATTATTTCAGACAGTAACCTCTCCTTAGCGTGCACTTGGCTTCCATAAAGAACTGAGAAGTCTTGTAAAGCAGTGCTCTGTTTGTGAACTGGGGATCACTCAGAGTATTTCATTAAAACTCTGCTTGATAGCGCAGTTCATTTGATTACCTTGATGACATCCAGCTAGTTTAATGCTCTACAGCTGTACACTATTAACACACTACCTCTATCTACTTTCACTCATCACCCAAAGTGAAATTCCACCCAGAGCATAGCAAAACTAAATTTCATTATCTCAATGCCAATCCCTGTAATTTTAGCAAATATGGTGATGACACTTCTTTGGATCTGGAACAAAGGAATGATATTGGTGAAAGGACAGCTGGGGGCAATTGTAGTTCATGCACGGTGGGTGAAATCCAGTCCGAAAATCTTTCCAAGTTAACCAGTATTTACTGTCTGTGTGTCACTGTGTACCTGACCCAAGGGTCACGCTGCGGCATACTGTCCATATCAGTCTGAGTGCCTCTTCTATTGGTCCAGTCCGGAGACATTTAACTCCATCAGCCAATTACAGGCCGATGCTGTCAGCAGGACAGAGTGATGCTGAAGCTCCCTGATGAGTACCGGCATGTCGAGGATATAAATCGGTTTCATCTGGAGGCCGTCCATACACCCATAGAAGTGCGCACATATGCACACTTCCACACATCCACACCCACACACACACATCCCTGCTGAAAGTTTCTCCCTTGGGTCTCATCCGTCTCACTTTGTTCCACAAACTCACTCATGATCATTTGCAGGGAAAGGCTTTGTGAGCATCTGTTTAACTTAGTTCTACAGGAGTGCACCCGAACAGTCTTTTAACTTGACATCAAAGCTGACCGATGAATATAGTCCCTACAGTACTTAGCAACTATGAGCCCTTGCTGCAGATAAACTGGAGATATGGGACTCTGAGGAACTACGATTAGAGAAACCTGACAATAAGGCACTGCACTGTTAAAAGTGTCTTTAGACAACATCACAACTTTTTTGGAATCAGTGCTGGACCTTGAAGGTAACAAAGAATGAGGAATCTGTACGATCTAATAACTTTACTCTATCCTGTTTCATTCATCATAGGTCTCTCTCTGCAACATCTGGACTTGCTGAAGGGAAAATCTACTGCAAAATCACTTTCTGCTACATTTAATTAAAATGACACATTTAAAAAATGCCTTGATAATCCTTGACCTATCCAGGAAATTCATCAAATCCTTTGACACTTCCTGTCACCTCTAAGATATTCCCAAAAGCCCATGACCAATGAGAAACCTGTTAAGATAAAATATTTTCCTATTACTTCATTGAATTCCTCAGCACAGCCAGATAGTCAAGGTAATACAGGTGTGTATTTAATGTCTAGTCTGCCATTTCCATCCTGCAACCTTTTGTCTACGGGCCGGATAGATGCTCCCTCTCCATCTGCGGCTGAGAGGATTAACAGACGGGCGAAGGGTAAGTCTTATCTCACCTTGCAGAGATAAATCAGGCAGGGATACGGCTCTGCTCTGGAGAGCAGCAGAGAGGGAGACAGAGGCGTTTGAACAGAAAAGCCACACACAGCCTCCTCGCCAGACTGTTTGTTTAAAACCTGCTTTAAGGGTTTATGCTCTGCTCTGCCTGCCCTCAGGAATGAGCGGCCAGCGGCTATGCGCTCCAGGGTTGTTTGGAATGGACAAAATGGTCACCTTGATCTCCTCTGCTGTGACAGTTTCCAGACAACACGAGGCAAAAAAAAAAAGGCCGTCTGTTGTGAACTTGGCCTAGTTTTTCTCTTTCTCTGACCAGACTCTCTGATTCTTCACCTCCCTTGGGAATATCCTGACACCTCTCACGCATGCTTTTCTTGTGGTAAAACAATTGGAATAGAAGCCTATTTTTGCAAGACTGAAAACAACTATTTGACCTGTAAAACTACTAAATTTACAAGCATTTCTGGCAGGCAACCAGACACTACCATCCCACTGACATCCACTCTGTTATAACATTTTTGTGCATGGACCTAAAAGTACACTTTTATCTCGTGAAAAAGATAAATTCTGACATTTCCCTTGTGTCCAACAGTACATGCCAAAGTGAATGTTATATGGCTCCTTACAACTTTATGGTCAAGATGAATAACAGTTGATGTTAAAAATGAATGTATTTATAGTTATATGAGGACAGCTATAATAACGTCTGTGTGTCTGGAGGACAAAGCTGGCTTTATGTGGCTTTGCCTGAGGGGAAATACTTGGAATCATGTGCAGGATGAAAAGGAAACCATATTTTCTGATACAATTCGAGCTTGAAAGCACTGCAGCGGAAATTCTTTTTGTGGCAAAAGAGTCCAGATACTGTGTGATCTAGTCATTGTGGAGAATTTGGTCATGCAGCATTGCTTTGCTGTCACACAGTCATTGCTAAGACATGTCATTGCTGCCATTTTTCAGAAAATAACTTTGCCACTCTGAGGAAGGATAGGCATGCCTCCAGTAAAGGACGGGACATTAAATATTAAATCACAGAGGTAGTTGTTTCAGGAAACATTAAAATATACAAGCAAAACTGTTATTTTATTCCAGACAAAAACACTTTCAATTAAGAGCTGGGTGTGTTCTGTGTGGACCATCCAAGGCAATTAGAAATTATTGATCTGCACAATTAGCTCAACTATTGTTGATTACAAAGAGCTCAAGTCTAAATGAATACCTAATGAGATGCACATTTCAGAGATAATAAGCCAACGGGAATCTTGATGGAGTCAATGTGCATAAATGATGAAATATGTGTTCCCAATAGGCTGAAGGTAGTGTAATTACGGTCTTGAAGGGATATTCAATGTCATTATGAGACTACTTTAACAGCTGATTAGATCAGGAATATATGCTCCCATCACCGTGATTCATATGTAGCGGACGCTACAGCCTATAATGAAGACAGGTAGGGAATAATACATTTAGAGAAGGGTGGAGAGTGGATACAGATGGTGCTGGTGAAGAGAGTTCTTTCATCTTAAAACACTGTCATTAATTTTTGCATATAAAAAGTTCCCCGCCACAAAGAGGGCGTCCTCGTCAAGGTGACCTCTGGGGCGTGAAACATCAATGCATCAGGTGCAGGCCAACTGTTCCATTGAAGGTGGGAAGCTGAAAGGAATCACAGAAACTTCAAAGGAACCACTGGCAAAACACTGAGAAAAAAGAGAGCACTTATAACAGTTGACATCAATCAATAATGGTTCGGGAAATGGATTCCCATTCTGTTGACCAAAAGCAGCGCTGGAGGGAATCTTTATTCTGAGCCTCCACTAGAGCGCGATGGTCATGAAGAGTTTAAGAGCATGAATTACATTTAAGAGCAACTTGCATTGTGAACAAACACTGCAGCGCCAAGGGATGAAAGCCAGCTGTCAGGCCGCAGTGGCAACTGAGTGCTTCACCGCTGAGGACAGTGTCTGTTTGCCAACAGCAAATAACCGCCTCTGGCCCATTTAGTACCATCTCTTTTTCTTTTCTGCAAACAAAAGCAGTCTGCCACTGAGATGACACGAGCTCTTCTCAGTGGCTACCGCTACACCGCCCGATCAAACACAGAGCTGTATGTGGAGCGAGCCCAAAGCCAACACAGTAAAGAACTCTGAACTAACCAGAGTACATGGACACGAAATACTGCCAGGCCAACACAGAGGAATTTCAAGTCCCTTCTGTTTGGGCTAATTTGTTATCCCGACATCTGCTTTGCATGGAAAAGTGTTCATTGGTCATGAAATTAAGTTTATGAGAAAGGCAAACTCAAAACCCATAAATACCAAGAATACTTTAGACTGGGCTAAGAAATGTACATTATTCTGCTTGTCAGGTTTAAAGTGACATACCTCAATATCAGAATATATTACCATATGCCCACTATTACAATAGCTTCACAGTAAAGCAATCTGAAATCTTTAATACCAAACAAAACAATCATTTATGAACCA
>JAOWBC010001387.1:19050917-19075602 GCA_028566105.1 Hypoplectrus providencianus | reverse complement strand
TGAGTCTCTTCAAGCTATTCCTAAACTAATGCTTGCTACGGGGCAGACTTTCTGTGACTTTTTCATTTTTACTTTGGGCTTGTGCCTTTTACACCTGTTGTTTTTGGGCTCCTTCCTTGGGTTTCATGTTTACATTCTGCAAAAACTACAATAAGCAGGCTATAGCGGTTGTGTAGGCCTGAGTACCAGTAGAAAATTATCACAATGGCCAATGAGGTTCCCTTAACAAGCCAAGATAAAAAAAAAAAAAAAGGTTACTGGCGATTTCAAATGGCTGAAAATAACTAAATTACATTCTGTGTTTAAGATGATGTAATGTTACAGATGCAGCAAGATTTCATGCAACACTATATTACGAATAAAATAAATATATAAATAAAGATTTCCAGTAACATCTACTCTGTTCGGAGCAATTAGAGTAAAGCCAATCATGATGATTAATTATTTAGTAGCAACACAACAAATAAAACAAAGTCTCTAACAGAAATCCCTGTAATTCTTCACATCACTGAGTAGACACTGTGGATAAGAAAAACATATCTGTAGAGATTAAAGCATTTCAGAGAGACCGACACAAACAGATGGAGAATTAAAGAGAGTGGTATATCAAGCCTTCAGCAAGAACGAATTAGTCTCCTGTTTGACACAGAATAAAGTTGATAAAAAATACATGTCTGTGCTTCCTGGCTATTGGAGCGGCCTGAGCCACTACCAGGCTAATTAACCTCCATTTGTAGTGCTCACCCATCACACGCTTTTGAACCTACAGACCCTGTACTAATGAGGCCCAGCACTTTGGTCGGGTAGCATACCGGAGCAAAGAGCTGAGCTAACACTCCTCGCCATGCTAGCATACCAAGTCCCATTACCAGCACAGTGACTGCACCACCACCAGCACCGCTCCTCACCAGACAAGGCAGGCTAATATGTTTTATTAAAGAGGACTTTGAAGAGCTCTGCCGCTATCTTCTCTGCCCGTTCCCTTCCTGATTTAGATAGCTCCTCTCTAATTTGAAATGGTCTGAAGTTTGGGGTTTTATGGGGGAACCATTAACTATTTAGATGTGGCCCACTGTGAGGAGGGCTGTGCAGCAGGCAGGGCTGTGTTTGATCAGTGGCTGTTTACTGTAGATGATTACACCGGATCTGCATGATTAAGACGCAGATGGAGAACACCGTATACAGTAGGCTACAGTATCCGGTGACAGGCAGGCTGTTAAGAATAAGCAGGTAAATCCATATTCATATTGAACTCTAATAAGTGTTTAGTGTCGGTTCTGGGTGCCAGAATGTATCAGTTACACAATGCTGTTATGCTTTCCTTGTTCTGATTGAATTAATTGTGTTCATGTGCTTGTGTGTGCTGTGCTGATCCCCACAGACACTTTGCGTGACCCCAGTTACTTCAGCCCCATTTACCCCTCACCAAGGGGAAAAAGACACAGGCGGTGTAAAGGATTATTCTGTCATGGCAAAAACTCTCCCATGTCCCCCCTCTACAGGTGCATGCCTTTAGAAGATGGCCAACAAGCTGCTAACTTCTCTCCTTCCCTAGGCACTACTGAAGCTCTGAAGACTGAATCTGAGAGTGAAACAAGAGAGGAGCAGAGTGCACACTTCACTACAGCACCGAGCTGCTCCGCGTCTCTTTCTCGCTTCGCTTTGAGTCGTCTAACCCTCCCTCTATTTCAAAGCGCTGCCCTTCCTTCTCCTCTGCCGCTTTCAACCGCCCTCTCCCTCCTACTTTCTATCCCCCTCTTCCCCCCTTCTTTGCTTCCAGACAGAAAATGTGAGATGAGCTAATGCAATACACAGCCGCACCAAAGGGAAGCTGGGACTTCTACTGCGAGGATCTGATCGATTGGTGCCCGAGGCAAGATTCTCCTCCTCCCTTAACCCTCTCACTTGCTGGTGCGCTCTGTGTTTCTTTTTCTCTCATTTATTCACATACGCACACACATACACACACAAAGTTAAACTATGCTTGAGGGAGCCTTTGCTTGCTGTGGAGGTGATTAAAAAAACCTACAACTCTCTGCGACTTTGCACTCAATGCTAAAAGCGATCTCAGTAATGAACAACAAACCATGTGAGCCCAACAGCAACAACTGGCAGCTGATTTGAACAACCTGAGACCAATCCGTTCACCACCACAAGGGTCCAGACCCAGACACTGACCCATATACTCACACAGGATCTGTATGCATCCAAGGACTCATGAAGACCTCCGGGGTATTTGCCCACTCTGAAATTCAGACTCGTTCCCCAATCGAATCATTGATAGACAGGGCATGATCACGGGATTTCACCATGAGACGGTTCTCAATAAGCCAAGGTCACTCTGCTGCCCATTAAATCACTTGCCATACATTGTATATTAACATTATGGCTACCAGCTTCATATTGATTCATGAGTTGATGTACAGTGGATCTATATCCCACAAGATAAGCCTGCTTCCTCAATCAGATAATAACACAATATGCATAAGAAATAGACTGCTACTGATCCTGCAAATATATCATAACAGTGTGATCTACTGGGCATACTGCACTGGACTTTATCTGGTCACTATCAGATAGGAGGGTGGCTGACAAAAACAGATCACATCGTACTTAAAACTAGGTAACATCCATGTCAATTGGTATTGATCTAAATTGCAAGCTTAATAAATATCCAATAGTTGTTAAAACCTGTTTACAAAAATAATATTAAAAAGGAAAAGAATTAGAGACTGCAATCACTGTTTCTTATAGCAGCCACAGCTCCTCCACAGGCAACAACAGTAAACTATTGCATGAGAACAGCAAGGAAAGAAAGAGAGAGCGAGACATCAACAGGACGCAGAAGAGAGACATGTAACTGTAGATGTTATCAAATGCAGCACAGTGAGAAAACAACCGTTTTATTTTCAGGAGCCATGAACATAATATGAACTGCTCATTGAGCCTGTGCTGGACCTGCTCATATGAGACAGCTGTCATTCCCTTCACTGATGAACCTGAGACTTAAACATTAGGCTTCATTGAAAAAATAATAGAATAATGGGCAAATACATAAAATAATAAATGGATACAAATCTAAGTAAATCCTTTATTTACTACCACCAATAATGCCCTAAAAACAACAAATGTAGAGTGGGTGGGAGGGGTGTTGGATTGGTCTAACAAAAACGGGACTTTGACCTCGGAAAAATGGTTTCCATGTCAAATGATGACAGAGCAATGCTCTTATTTTAACTTAAATAACTTCTCTGTGTAGTTTTGTTTCAGTTTACATCACCTGTGCAACAACCTCACCTCAATAAGTTAAGTCTAATCATTATCATTTGCTGTGCTTAACCATGTACTTTTGTTTCCTAACATTAGGCATCAGTGTCACAGCCTTAACCTAACCAAAACGTGACTGTCTCACATGGTTAACAATCCAGTTTAAACTGTGATCTTTACAGTTAGGTAAAAGGATACCTTCATCTCCTGCCTCGGAACAAAACACATGCATTGTCGTATCTTTGGAAGACTTGTTTTCTCATGCTAATGCTACTGTAGCTTTAATGAGAGCTGAACTATTGATTGTGTCTAATTACATAATACCTCAGTTATAATGGAGGAATCTCAGTGAGAACATATACTGTCAGAGGAAATAGCCAAGTTGTCAACGACAAGAAAATGCAATAAAATCCCGTTTGAGGTGCTACAAAGCTTACATGCCTAGGAGGCAGCGATCGATCTAACAACCCTGACTGAAAGCATAAAAGACGACCCTGGAACTACAGCCTAGACTCGGAGCAGCCTCAGGACAGGAAACAGCTAGACGGGGTCAGCTCTGTCAGCACCAGGGTCATTGCTTAAACACAGCATGTTTGCCCTTTGCAATTAAAAGCTCATGTAACCCCACAGGCTACATCATGTGTACTGCATTTTTATTACTAATCACTCTCAGCGAAAAGATGAAGACAACCAGAAAGGCCTGCCAGAATCAGGGAAAAAATATCACCTAGCTAAAGTAATAAGTTGAGGTCCAGTGATTTCCCTAGCATAAAAAACCAAATGTGCCTCTGTCTCTCACAGCTCCTTTCCTTGGCAGAGTGTAAGGAGGAGGAAAGGCGCCAAGCACCTGCCCTTTACCCTGGAGAACTCACAGGGGAGAGGGACAGTGAGGCAATTTAGATCTGTTGTCACTGTGGTCCCCTGCGGTAGGCAGATGGGATAATGTGTCTGCTTCCTAGAATGATAAACCTGAATTTTACAATGCTGGGCCTTTCAATCCATTTCTAGCCACAGAACAAACAATCCCAGCCTACCCTTGCATGTGATTATACGAGCACTATTGTGGTAAAGTTTAATTTCCTCCATAAAGATGCTCAAGGTCGCGGAATCTCATAAAGACAGATGGTATAATTGGGAGGTGTTGCATGAGTCTGAGCCATATCATCACACCACATATCAGATGTCCAGCTGAGCAACGGCAGAGATATGGAATATGGGTCTGTGATAAGGAAGGCCAAGCACAGTAGGGCACTCCCTATCTACAGTCCCATTAATCTGTGATTAGGGGACTTAAGAGGGATTTATGGCAGAGATAAGAGCAGAGGGTGTGTCCCTCGGGGTAGCCAGGCGGAGACTGGAGCCACGCCTGCTCAGGACGGTGCCTGCCAATAAGTGACTGAAAGCAAAAGAAAAGGCACCCTTTTCTGTTGAATTAGAGAAGATAACGGCGAGAGAGGGCAGAGATAAGAGGGAGAGACGGAAGCGAAAAAAGGCAAGGTACCGTAGTCCTGCTGATCAGATGACATTACCAGGAAAGAGAAACTGAATCTTTTTACCGCTTCAACATCAGGATCCCACCCTGGAATGTGCTGCATGAATGACTTTGCCAGTTGCATCAGATCAGACCTGTTTTTAATGTTACACAAGGCTATCACTTACACTCCTAAGAGGCAGGATTAGAGCACTGTGTGTGGGGGGACCTGGAGGTGGGGTGATGGAGGGGGCTGATGGATATCTTTATGGCCTCTTTCTTTCCTCATCTCTTTGTCTCAGTTTACCAAACAGAACAGGGTACGGTTACCTCGCTGATACTACAGCAGCACTTGAGAACAGATATCAATTTCTAAAAAAAGAAGAAAAAAAATAGTACAACTACCGTCCAAATTTGTGCTTTTTTAAATCAAAGCAAACCTGACACACACTACCTGAGAGTTTACACACAACACTGTAACCCAACACTTCACTGTTTGATTGTTTCTGTGTATTTGCTGTTATAGAAACTAAGTCCACACACTCACAGATGATTACAATGCTCCTTTTGATATTCGAGTGAATTGTGTGATGCAAACATGACACAAAGCTCCTTTGTTATTATGAAGGCCAAGACACTGAACAAGGTTAAGGAAGTAATCAGAAAGAAGTCCACAGACTGAAGTCACTCTGCTCGGCTCTGGGCCTGGCGTAATACATTAATATATTCATTTCAACAATGGGAAGACGTGAATGGGAAGTTGCCTTTGGTTAAAAGTAGACTGATGACTTGTTAACTACAAAACTTGCTCCAGTTTCCAACATTAATGGGGACAAATAAAACATTAAGATTGTCAACTTCATTGCTGTTGATAACACATCATTAGATGTGTTGAATCCGCTGATAAATAAAAAGTACCTCTTTCTTGCCTTAGGGCCACAGGTTACTGACATAAGCTCTGGGGCTGTGATATAATCACTGTTGCTCCTGATCAGGATGGGATCCAACAAAGCCCCCTCTAGGCCTGAAGAGCTTGCCCCCAAGACAGGCTATGTCAGCTGGGAAACACATCCCTGACTCTCCCCTGGCAGCCCAGGCCAGGAGTGAGACAGCCCCAGCAGAGTGCTCCTCTGGGAGGCTGGGGTCCATCCTGCTCTGGGGCCCCCATCTGGAGCTACGACAATAGGAGCAGTATTTCCACTTGCGCTCCAGGCTTTCCCCGAACGCGTTTGACACATTTGAAAGACACCAGACATGATCGCATGTATGATAAAGGAGCATTGATGCTCCTGAAACACCTCTTAAGTCAACTGAAGGCAACAAGGAGATCTTTGTTTCACTGGTCTCTTATAAACTCATCTTTTTTATGAATTGAAATGCCATATAGAAGGATGGTTTACTCATTATTGAGAGAAATAAGGCTTTCTGCTCACAATTTAATACCCATAATAATTTCACTTGAATTGTCAGCAACATAACAACATGGAGTAACTGTGAAAAGACATGACACCAAGAAAATATACTATACGATAATGAATTTTCAACATAAACCCAGGGGACACAATTGTGGATGAGTTGTAGCTCCTCCTGATGCCAAGCAGCCCCAGTGAGTGTCATTAGACACAAATAAAAGCTGTCAAATTCTGCAGAAGGCCATGAGGGCAGAATTCATTCCTGCAGGATAAACACAGTTCCTATGCTTTATTATATCCATTCACTGGAGAAGCTGGAAATCTGTAGTGGAAAAGACTGGAATGCTTGTTAGGAAGCTGCCTGTCAAATTGGCTCTGGAGACCATGCAGGCAGACGGGCTGAACAGAGCAGGGAGGATGCAAGAAAAGAGTTGAGCTGTCTGTATGTGTGTATGTCAGTCTGTCTGGTATCAATCTATCAGTGTTTTCAGAATGTGCATGGCTTGTGTGAGACTGAGCAGCCTTCTCGAGTTGACCCAGTATATTCAGCACGGCCTGTATTTCTCATGAAACAACTCAAAATCTGATTTCAAGGATGTCATTCCTTCAGTGGGGCAGAGATCTCAGGAAAAGAGCTGTAATTAATATGTGGCAGGCTTAGACCCTCTATTAGGAGGCTTCTGTATGTGCCAAAGTCAAGGTTTGAAGCATGATGGTGGGGGGGTTGAAGGAAAGAAGCACAAGGGAGTGCAAGCGGGCAATTACTTCTTGTTTTTGTTTTCAGACATTGCCAGTTTTTAATGAGCTTTGACCAGTGCGTTCTCAGTGATACATCAAAGCAGCCTGCAACAGCAGGATAGGAAAAGCAGGGGTAATTGAATATGCTGGTACATTTATTTCCCAACAGGGGACAGCAGGAGTCTCACTGATGACTTGTTCTTCCATCAACAGCAAGACTTGAAATCCTCAAGAGATTAATAGAATGTATTTCAGCAAAACAATTTGTTTGGTATTTTGAAAAAAACAAATATACAATTAAATGTGAGCATTTTAAACACACTTCTAACATGAGCAGATGGCTGAACCTCTAAATTTCATGATCTATAACATACAATGACTGCAGAGGATTGGGAACTGCAGTGCTGCAAGGTTAATGTAAACAAAAAACTAAGCTTAATTCAATTTAAAATGTGCTTTCTGCTCACTTTTGCATCCATAACAACACTGTTTGGTGGTCTGCTCCTCCCAAGGTCACTGCATAGTGGCTGCAGTGATTCTGCTTCATGAGGGGACGGGGCTAGGTGGCTGTGGAGGCAGGGGAGGGGCTGGCCCACTAGTGAGGAGGAAGACGGACCAGCACACTCAGCTGGCACAGCCCAGCCACAGGGAGTATGGCATTTAGGCTTGGTGCCAAGAAAAAGAACAGCTCTGAAGCAATGCCAAAGTGAATCGGGGCAGGCACGGCCAAAAAGCACCTAATGCTTTTTAAATGTTATTTAGTTGATGGCAGCGGCTGATACCGGTCTGCTCTTGGACCAGTGTTGTGTTACAGTCCCTGAGAGCAGAGCCGATGACCTTATGTAGGCTATTTGAAATGTTCGGGCAAACATTCTAAAGCAAATCTCAGACAGCTGGGTGTTGAAAGGGAATTTCAGTTACAGCATTCAGACCAGGGTACAACGGTAATGCCTGAGTGCAGAAACTTGGCACATTTCCTTGCGGTGCCCTTTAGGTTAAAAGGGTATGCTCGGAGCACATAGCATTGGACCGTCAATGTGTGAAAGCCTGTGTATGTGCGCGTATGTTTGACAGTGTTTCATACACTGTAGCTGTGGATACAAGGTATTATTAAAGTGAAACGTGGCTTCCCGGAGGCATAGTGTAGGTTAAGACTCAGTGGAGCCAGTTTCTCATGTGGCAAGATCCCAGAGACACCAGCATGGGCCTGCTGAGTGGGGCATGGCCTGGGTCCAGCCAAATGGAACACAAATCGCCCCAAACTGTTCAAAACCTGGCCTGGAAAAATGAGAGTGGGATGTAAGGCATGCCATGTGATGCACAGTAAATATTTGGTCAAAATTAATGAAGGGGCGAAGTCTGCCAAGAAGCCTTTTTCTAGACGTCCACAGAGGGGAGACTGTGCCCAGTCTGGCATTAAAATTAAATTTCCTTCTGCAGACAACTGCTCACTGGCCTGACTGCTTTCCAGCACCCACTTACCACGTCCTTCCCTCAAAACACATACCAACTGTCCAGGTACACAGTGTATCTAACAAAATACTGTTTACTTTCATGCTGTAACTGAAAATGACTTGGTCACAAATGTATCCCTGTTCTTTAATTCACATCTGTCACTTTTTTTACATCTGACAGCAGAGAAAAACTGTCAAGATGTCTGAATATAATTTTGAAGAAAAGCTTCTAGACTTGGAGACAGAGGGGGAGGGGATTTAGATCTGCGCAAGACAGCTGTGATGACAAATGCAGAGAGGAAATATCCCTATCACCAGCAGCCTTTCAAACTCTGGAAATAACCACTCTGAGGATATCTCTTGTTCTTTCCACTGACACTGAATTTTATTGATTTCTCCAACTTACCCAAAAATGTGATCGACAGTAAATCAGCCAAAAAGAGACTTTTTTTTTTTTTTTTCAAGAAATTGATTTATATGGTTTTAAATCAATCCTTTTATGCTTAATTAGGGTTAACCTAAATAGTACATAAGCAAGGGAAGTTGAATGCAAATATAAAGCTCCAGGATGGTACAGATGTCTGCATAAAACACAAAGATTTCTATGCACATTTACAAGGAAGCTCATCTCAATCAAAGTCACTGGTGAGGGAAAATGCTTTGAATAATTTTGGCTTTGACTGCCAAGAGAGAGAAAGCCAAATACACTTCAAGATGTCGAAAGCACGACCATGATTATCATTAAGGCAGTGAGCAGAGGTGGAGACAGGAGTGAGTAGTACTATGCTCTGATTAAAGGACATAATGAGATGGGATAAACACTGGCTGTCAAGACTGAATGTCGGAAAGAATCACAACAGTCAAGTAGGACAGCATTTATCACGGAGTGCCTTCAGACATTCTGCAACAGTGTCTTCACAGTCAAAAAAAAAAGGTGAGGTTACTGAAGCCAAGTGCATGTCGGGAAATAGAGGTGAGGCTCTGAAGCTAAAGTGCAGCTTTTATAGTTTGAACTGTGAAGCTTCTGATTAAGACGTGCTGACAGACAAACAGCAAAACGCAAAAGTAGTCCTGTGCTTAAATCCTGAAGAACCTGTCTCTCACCCGGTGACTGTGATTGTTATTCAATTAGAGCTTTCATTGTATGGGCGAGGAGAGGGGACGTGGGAGGGAGAGAGTGACTGCATGAGAGGGAGGATTGTACAGTGAAAGGAAGCAAACAGCAGGCAGGGAGGACTGATAAAAAGCTCTGCAAGTCTTTAAATTTGAAAAGTATAGTTTAAAAGCTTTTTTTTTTTAAAGGTGAAAATCCTGAGGCTTTCAGTGTAAGTCACAAGTGTTCTTCTGGGTGTTCAATAGTGTTGACTTTTACAGACAGAAAGCGGCAACACACACACACTTAGAACAAACAAAAACACTTTGGGATTGTTCATTTGTGTTCATGTCACAAGTGACATAAGATTTAAGCAAAGAGTCACCAATTTGCAGAAAGTAGGTAAGCCTCATAAAAGATGAGGATTACAGTTAATCTCCTAACTCAGAGTGACTGTGTATTTACATGTTGAAAATTCACCCAGTTATTTGAATCCTCCTCACCATGGTTACAGCTGAATGGTGGGAGCGGCTCCAAAAGCACTTCTATAATGGTGAATTTCAAGGTCACCTTCTCATTAATTATGTTTTCCAGCACTTCCTCTTAAATAGAGCGCACCCCTCCTACTTTTATCACTGCCTTTGTGTGACAGAATTAGCCCTCAGGAACTCGAACGTAAACTTGCTGATGCAGCGCTTGAGGAGACTTTTCTTTTTTTTCCTCATGAATCTCCTAAAGCATCAACTGCACTGTGTGGATACGAAAAAATGTCTCAAAATTTTGAATAAACAGGAAATAATGTTTGGGGAAGGAGAACTTTGTCACCAGAGGGAATCTTAAATACGACAATATAGCTAAGAGGGGGAGGAACCCAAGACATTAATCAACTAATTAGCAGTCTCTCTTTTAACTGCTAATTTAATCTATTCCTCTCAGCCTCTTTAATGGTATTTTCCCCTGTCAGTTATAACCAAAGAGAGGTTTAGCATTTCAAAAGTGTATCCAGGCCTTGCAATGAGAGGGTAATAGAATGGTCACAGAGGCTGGGAGGAGGCCTGAGCTCAGGGAGGGAGAAAGAAAAGAAGGATACTGGGGAGAGGCCGTCCTCAATGCCACCTCAGTCTCCCCAGTGGAGAAAATGAAAGGGAGGGAGGTCTGAGCCTTTTTAAAATGCACAAGGCAGAGCACCCCACGGTAGCATGGCTTCCCCACCACAGCAAACGCCAGGCCCAGGGCAAGCCTTCTGGGAGTTCCTGAGCGTGCAGAATTTAGATACATGTTTGCTTGCTACACCAAACCAAACCTCAATGCCACACCGACGCTCTGTACCGGCACCTTTTATTTACTCAGCACTTTTACACATCAACCTCCACAGATGTCCACCTTTAAAAAGAAAAAACAACACTGGCGTCCTTGCCTCAGTTTTTCCACCACCATCACCCTAATCAGCACATTTGCTGCCATGAGGGACCAGTAGGAATATGCAATGTGAGCACAGAGAGCCAGATCAAAAGTCCCCCCAGAGCTGGTGTGTATCATGGTATGTTTGACTGCTCCGTCCTCCCCTTTCGTCCTCCCCCCTCCATCCCCCTTCCACACCCTGGGGTTGCCTTTGTGTAGGCGCACTGCCCCCCCCTCTCCTCTACACTCCTCACACACCCTCAGTCCCCCGTGAACCATTCTCTTCCCCTCCTCCATGCCTTACAATCGCCCTGTTAAGGCGACACAATGCGGCCTCCCCGTCCCCACAGGCTTTTTCTGCGTGTCGGCCTGCTTTATTTGAGAAAGGCTCTGCACTGACCAGCCACAAAAAAGGCAAGTCTTAAAAAAAATTGGGGCCAAAACAAAAAAATGCGGGGGATGGGGAGGAGGATGAAGAGATTCCTTAAGCCCCCTTTCGCCACCCCACACATACACAAACACACTCCCTGCCTTCCCCCCCTCACTCACAGCTATATTAGTGGAGTCATTTGGGAAACTAATCCACGTAAACATGCATAAGCGATGAAGAATCAAACATGGATTAGCATTATGTAATTTGCGCGAGCATTGCTGCGTCTGCAACACAAACTTTTTGCATTTTTCATAACAGGAAGGAAAGCTGTGGGAATTCAAAGCGTGCCATTTGTGAACCGAGACAGAAACCAGACAACACCTTTCATCCTACACGGACGCGTCATTTATCACTTCCGCACCGACTGGCAATAGGGAATGTTTGTCCTCCACGTCAACTGTCAGAACAAGATGCATTTAGTATACCGACTGACCCGTGAGTGTAATATCCCGGACACGCCTGCTGCTTTCTAGTATCAGCCAGCTCCAGACTAAAAAGCTTATATGAAGTTATGTTCCCGAGTATTCTTAGTGTAGACAGCTTAACTCTGTCTGGCTATACGTTTTTAGAGCTTAGACTGACGGACGATTTGACAGAAGAAGTGATACTTGCTAAGTAAGTCATAACAGCGTTATCAGCAAGCAATGAGCATAACTCTGCTCAGTTCTACACTGAAGCCTGGTGAGACACAACAGCTAATTCCTCTGGAATTTCAAACACCGTGACACACAGGGCATTAAGATGTATCCTCACTTTTACTAAATTATCTAAATCCTCTGGTTCTCCGTGCAGATGAGCGTATCAGTCAGGCTGCAGCCACGGCAAATTACAAACTATTGACGTCAGATGGATTTGTTAATTAATCCAATTAAGCAGCACTTTTAGGTCATTAGTGGAAGAGCAGTTGGGGAAAAGCAGATCATTAAGAGTCACCGCTTAATTATCTGCCCTAAAACAAACTGCTTTGAAATGTTTATCTCGTCAGTCATTAATGACTTCACCACAGTTCTCATGAACGGGAAGAGGACACGGGCTGCCCTCCCGCATTCCTCCATGTGGTTTCACTAAGCCAAAGTCTGCATAATCCTGGATCTTAGGGTGTAAAACCCTGCTTGATTTGGATTAGGATCAGATTAATGTGCATTAGTGGAAGTTATAGAGATATAGCTTTATGGGCACTGTCACCTCGCACAGGTGTGAGATTTTTAACTCAGGGAAAATGTCAACATAGCAGTTGTGGTTCTCAAGACACTAACTGCTTTCTCAAGCAGGGTCACTATACCAGGAGTTTAGTGGTCAACATTAATACCAAGGAAATTCCAAGACACTCAGTACAATTTGATACCGTTTTGGTGTTTGGGAAATCCAATTATTAAAAAAATCCTTTTTATTCTGTTTGCTTGAGGGCATCATCATCTATATATTTTATATTGTCTCTGGCTGTGATTCAGGTTACATCTGTATCCCTCATTTTGCTGTCATTTTCTCTCCACTGACAACACAGCTGTCTCACTACCAATATATCTCAACAATGTGAGGCTTTAAAAATCACTTAAATGCAACCACTTTGTTCTGTTAGGATTAAAGTAAAACGTGGTCCCACTGCATGTTGCTGAGCATGACCCGATGGACTTTCAGTGGTGGTAAGTGGGAGGGAGCTCTGTGAGCAGTGGCATGAGGAACACCTAGTATCCTTGGTACCTGTGTTCCTGTAGATTAATGAGTAAAATCACATCATTAACCAAATCTAGGTATAGAGTTGTTGGTTTCTGTTCTCAAAAATATCCCATCACACGATAAGTTTAGTGAGTTCAACTCTCAGAAACAACATCAGTCAGAGCGCCATTTCAAAAAACAGATTAAAACTGGCTGACTGAGAGAAAAGGAGGTGATGGGAGGAGGCTGGCTTTAATAAGCATGTTTCCAGCCCAATGTGAGAGGTAATCTTAGAGAGGAAGACAGGAGACAGAGATGGGTCTCACCTGTGGTCTGTGGTCATTAATTGGCCCTGGTACCTGCTGTGCCCTGTCATTTCATCATGATGTAGGAGGTGGAAGGGCTCGGCAATTTATCAGCACTTAGGAGACAATTTGTCAAGACCTCAGTGGCTATGTGCTGCCGGGGCTGGGGCTGATTACTGGGGCACTACTCCCACAGCCCATATTTGTATCAGCACTGGTGTCTGCCATGCTGAGATATAATCACCCAAAGAGTTTATATCAACATGGGTGCAAAAATAGTAGGATATTTGCCTTGAAATTATATCCTTCGTCTTATTATATATCATTCAAACAGCCCTTATCTCCCGAAAGAAATCCAAAGTGTCATTTTGAGTGTGAGAAGTAATGCCACCTCTTGCCCTCATCTGAATGGTACCTCTGAGGTGAGCAGAAGGTCTGATGAGCACTTGGAGGAGAGATAACAACCATTTAGTGTGTAGCAGGAGGACAGATCACCTGATAACAGGGCCAGACTTGATAGATGAAGGCATCAATTTACAACCTTCAGACAGAGCAAGGCGGCAATAAGCAAGTCAACACAAGTTTGACAAGGACAAAGGTCATCTCACATCTCTCCCTCTATTTCACACTTTAAAAATACTTCCATGACCAGGTCAGCAATGTGAAAATAATCTTGATTTCATCCACATAGATGTTAATAAACACCATTAAGAGACCTGATACTTTCCCTAGACTGGAATGAAGTAGTTAACCCTCCAATTAGCAGCAAATATGAAATCTTCTCCTGCCAAGTGGTGTGTAATCCAATTTTGCCGACACTGGTGTCTAATCCACGACCAATCCTTTGAGTATCTGCTGTCCAGTCCATCTCTATTAGCAGGCCCTATTCTCACGCCTCTCCCCAGAAAATCTCCCCAGACATCCCCACAGCTCGGCGTAATTGGAAACCCTGGTGTCTTACGGCCTTTCTCACAGGACAGGACCATTAGCGGCTCAGCCCGGGCTCAGGATCCGGCCCAGGGTGGAGCCGGTGGAGCCACCACCTAGCTACAAACGCTCACCTCTGACCCTACTTCCTGTTTAGGTGTTACAGTGTTTCCTCAAACGACTGTTGGTGTCACAGGCTTTCCCCGTCGCCACATCTCAGCCTTTTTATGGGAAACAAAGACCCAATTCAGGAAGCAAATCAGGAAGCATGAATGACATTTGAATACACAGTGTGATGAAAGGCAGTGACTCAAAAACTGCAGGGACACAGCTACCAGACACTGAAATAAGACCTTCCAGTTTGAGCATGATTGAGATTCATTACATTTATGCTCATGCTGAAAGACTTTCTGGGACATTTAGAAACAAAATAAGAGTTTGGTCAGGTAAACCCTAATGGCTTTTTAGGTTTTTTGGAGCAATGATAAAGTATTTCAGGGCCTGAACTGCTTTTATTAGCTTTGTTCAGAGTATCATATAAATAAATAAACCACCTAATAAATGTTTTGTGTTATCTGTTCCACTTTTACAGCTTTTCTTTGTGTAAAATGCCCCACTTCCTGCCATTCAGGGTGCACTTTTCCTAATGTCTTATAATGGGGAAGCCAGCATTTGCTTCCTCATAACTCTGAAGCAACTGACCTGGAAAACCCCCAGCTATCGTGGCTAGGAGCTCAATAAAGACATCTATGTGATGGGCGAGGAAGAATAATGTGAAAGATAATCAGGAACAATACAAGCAGCATCAGAGGACAAAGACAACTGCAACCAGGCTGCAGATCTGAACACGAGCTGAATAAAAGCCACAACAGTAAATTAAAACAACAGTCAAGAAAACCAATTGAAAAATAAAAACATGTTCTTTTGATGGTGTTTTTTTTTTCTCAAAGCAAAAATAAAATGTTGCACTCAGCAATAAGAGTCATGCATGGGCAGAATGGTGACATACATGGACTCCATAGGGGCTCATGCTGTCTGTTTGACCAATGATCGCTGCTCCATACACTCATCCCACATGGCTTCAGCACTTTATAAGGGACTTTATGTGTGCTCAGCTTTTAAAAGTTAAGCAACCCCCAATACCCTGAGAGAAAAAAAACCTCATTGTCCTGTATCAGAATGTCAGAAATCCCTTCTCATTTAAAAGTAAATGAAAATATAATTGAGAGCATCTTATTTATATCAAATTGAGGCCTAAAACAAGTTTATTCACAGTTAAACAAGTCCAACGGTGGAAAAGTACTTTGTTACGGACAGAAAGTTAATGTCAGCATTTGCCCTGGGGCAACCATTTATAACTATTAGAGGGGACTTTTTTTGCATTTATGAATTATAACTTTTTTTATATATATATTTAAAATAAAACTGCTTTCATCTGCATGTACTGTCTTCAGATTTAATAAGAGTATAGCTCTGAAGCTTCACTAATTATTAAAGATAACTAGGGATTTTTTTTCACCTTTGACCTTTTTCAAAATTCAACTTGCAAACCCCCCAAATAATAGTTTATAGGCCATAAGATGAGCTGTGAATAATGATCACTGGCTTACCTGTGCACACATGGAGAAATCCTAACAGAAATACAAATCCAATAGAAGTTGGAGACATCATTCAACGCCTCTCTTATGGGAAATGTTCTTGTGTAATCCAAATTATTCACAAAGCAACTTAGGCAACCCCTCCTTCATGTCAAACTGCTGAACAAAATGTCAGAATCCAGGGTTTAAAAATGTAGCAGCCAAGAGTCACAAAAATAAAATTAAAAAAAATATAAGGGTATATTAAACCAGTCCACGAGCAGTCTATGAAGAGCTCGGCTTCTTGTTAAAGATGAGAAAAAGGCTTCAAAAGATGGAAACAAATAAAACAGTTCCAAACAGCTCGAGATGTCAACACATGCTCTGTTTCAGCTGAATAATATCATGTGCTAAAATAAAGCTGGAGTCTGTGAGCAAAAAAAGAAGAAAAACAGATCTCTATCCTTTCTTTGATTTCATCCCGCTGCTGCAGTGCGCTCACACCAGCCAGGCGACCTCATTCAAATCATTTAGTTCCTTTGTGCAAAAAAAAGGAGAAAATGATAATAAATCCACTGTCAAAGTTCAGTAAAAAAAGTGAGTGAAATAACGCGAGCGGCTGCTGTAGTCCAGGCTGAAAGGCTCTCTCCTTGCAGTCACATTATTTCAGTCCAGTTTTCAATCTGTCACTTGAGATCGGAAACTTTGCGAGTTCGTCCTGTCCTCCCTCATCCACCAGATCCACACACAAGATCACTGCAACTTTTCCATCACTTTTCCCCCCGTTTCTTCTCCGGACGATCCTCGTGTGCGTCGCAGACCCGGATCCTCAGGCGAGAGGGGGGACACACGGATTCATATTCACAGCATTTCATTCAGGG
Source organism: Hypoplectrus providencianus (assembly GCA_028566105.1). NCBI lineage: Eukaryota > Metazoa > Chordata > Actinopteri > Perciformes > Serranidae > Hypoplectrus > Hypoplectrus providencianus. The sequence goes on along the minus strand of JAOWBC010001387.1, from coordinate 19,058,987 downwards.
AAAGCGGAATGCCTCGTCAATTGGTATGCGCCTTTCTACCCCCTCCATAGACCCGACAATGTTTCCCAGAGAAGAAATTTAACCTCTTCCCGCCTGGATCCCACCGAGCAGCGCAGCTTCACAGCGCACACTGGCAGACTTCTCTATTTACTTTTAAATATGTCCAATAATAAGAGAAACTTTAGAAAAACTGTCCGGACATGTTGTTTTTAGTCTTTCTGCGGTCGCGACTGAAAACAAACGGAACAGCCCATTCCAGTAATACTCCTGAAGGGACTTCACAGTGAGAACTTAATAGTTATTATTTAATGGTTTGAACATACTTCAGGGTTTTGTTTTGTCTCCTGTGGTTTCATAGTCCATTGATATTTCAGTATTAGCCACACACGAGATTTACTATAAATGCATTTTTTTTGTTCTGTTGAAATATGTGACAGAAAAAAAATGTTCTCATCAAAAAGTGTCCAGACACAACATAGTGTGGCCCAAGCTGTAGAGATAGCATTTCATTCAAAACACCTATTATTTATTTTACATGTAAAACCTCAAGTTTCAGGTCTACATACAGGTCTGTGTTAGACTGACAACTTAATTCAAAACCTTTCTAAACAGCAGCCAGATTCAGATACAAGAATATATTATGATGGAAATAAAATAATATGTTAAAATAAAAGGTTGAGAAAATGCAAATAACTGCACCCCAGCTACATGTATTTCATCAGAATCTGACCATTTGACTATTTATCTCGTGATCCATGCTCCTTATTTATCATTTTCTCTAATGTGATATAAACTTGGGACTCACCAATGTAAAATGTGTTTCTCATTTCTCTCTCTTTCTTTTTTCTTTTCTTCTTTTTCTGCTTCAGTGTGCCTAAGTCTCATTTTTTCATGACACCTCTGAGTCATACCTGACTGCACACAGTACCTCATTTAGATTTCACCAAAATAATGTAGAACTGTGCAGATTATCTCGCAAGTAAAAGATATAAAATGTGAAGAAAACATAAATGACTAAAATAAAAGAAATGAAAAACAGCTGGAAGACTTTCACATTTCCAGCTCAGCTCAGAGCTCCTGTCTCAGCTCCAGTGAGCATTAGTTACCAAACAGCGCCCTCCAGTGAACGAAGCCTGAACTGAACTAAGAAGCTGTTTTCACCAGGAAGAAACACTTCATGTGGTATTTCAGTCTGGTGACACGTTAGTCATCAAAACCAGGGCTTTTCACAGTGTGTCATGTTTCAAAAAGTTCTCAGAAAACACACCCACGTCTAATGACGTCTCGTCTCAGAAACAAGAGAGTATGAATAGCCCTCATATACATATTGTTTTCTCCAGGACCAGACAACATTTGGCATTTTACAGCAAAATCAAGAACTCAAGCATCTAAAACTCTTTTTTTTATGATAATAATGATAAAATGAACATTCATGATCACATAAGCTTTTCAAGGAAGCTGTTCACCTAAAGAATGACGTTTATTGCCGGCCAGTGCAGATTCAGCACCCTGCTGTTTGCTCTAAATGTTTCTATTATAACCTATCTGAATTTTAATACCCTGTGGATCCCTTCAGGGACCTCTACAGGCTTCTATGCACCACTTTGAGACCCCTGCTGGAGTCTGCACGATGACGAATGCTACCCGACTGACATATTCAGACAAAAGTCCGCCTTTCAACTCTGAACATGTTTTTATTTCTCATTCATCCATGTGTGCATTATATTACAGTTTTACACACTCCATCCCCACTTGTTCCTCATGCGCCCTGTTTTCCTGAAAGCTTTTACAGACATGGATCTGTAAAGTGGCTGTTCAGCTGAATACCACCAATTGAAGAAAAAAAAAAAAATCCTCCAGCCAGCAGCAGGGAACTGTAACATAGAAGCAATTATCAGCACAGTCCAGGAGAGGAGGGTGTCTGGGAGGGCTGATTGCTACAAGGATTTGTGAGCATTTAAATATTTTCATGTAGCACAGCAAAGAGAAACTAAAGGCAAAAATAAATCTGTCCCACAAAAGCAGACACTGTTATGACGGGTAGCTAACAGTGCTGTAACCTGTTTTTTATTGCATTACCTGCAATTAATAGAAGGATAAAAGGGGAATGTGCAAAATTTAGACAAAAAGGACTAAAGTCAGCAAATTGCTATTTTTACTTGTCTTATTCTGTTAGATTTAAAAGAACTTCCCACTCTTAGAAGTATGCATATGCTTAATCCACTCTTTTGATTTCACCCATGGCCCCACCTCTATCACCACATTTTTACAGTTTAATGTCAAGTCAAACTCTTTTGTATTCAGGTTCGGTTTCACCTTCCTTCTATGGTTGTCAGAAGAAAGAGAAGAAAAGAAGAAAATCCTACAGTAAGCATAAGTTATGATGACGGAGCTCTGTGAACAGGGAGGCTCTCCGTCCTCTCCCTTGCAACCTTGATCAGACCAGCAGAGGCAGGAAAGATGACATATTGTCAGGGCTGGGATGTGAGCGAGACAGCAGAGAGCTTTTACACTGCAGCTAAATCATTTTCACACAAAACAACTTTCAAGAATATATACAGAAGGTAGAAAAAATAAAACTCCCACGTCCTGCACTGCAAAGCACCCCAAGGCTTTAATACTTGAACCACCAGTTAAAACAACTTTAACAAAGACTTGATGAGTCATTATTTTTAGAGTTACATAAAATAGCACTTTTTTTTGTACTTACTGTGAAAGACCTGGTTACATTTTTGTGGTTTGTTGTGGGAGTGCCTCAGAGTCTGGTGGTTTTGGTGAAGTCCAAAATTATTAGGCAGCCTTTTGCACAAGTGAGACTTCTGTGACCCGGCGAGGGGCTGGGCCCTGTGTGGACCTTTATGGTCTTTAGGAACTCCCAGCATGACCAGCATGGCGAACAGCACCACCAGCAAACACAAAATCTGCATGGTGATGTGTGTGGACAGCACACAGCCAGTAGATGTGCATGTAACTATCATACAATCACACCGTTCTTGCTGCTTCAGTGGCTGCAGACTGGGGTTCTTTGAAAAGGAGCAAATAATTAAAATCCAATCCAGAGATCCTCTTGAAAAATCTCAAAAACAGCCACAAACTGCAAACATTGCCGCACTTCCCATGAAGAGTCCTTCATGCTGCTACCATTGCAATCTGCCAAATACATAAACCCCTGCAGTCTTGGCCGGTCTCCTAAATCCAGTGACAATGTTTCCCCCCAGAGGACGATGGGATCTTAATGAGGGCAACTCTATATACAATGTGCATGGTGAAGTTCACTCCCCTCTCCATCTCACCATGCCACCACTCAATGGAGAGGCTGTCTCTCATCTTCCCGGGCCTTTTTATGTCCGATAATTCTCCTTTTAATATTCAAAAGGAGTTTGTGGACGTTCCGTCTTTCTTATGATGTTTCTATGCATGCAGCAGGACAGGGGATCCTGTAGGCTACACGCTGAGCTCCTTTCAGATGTGTTGGACTCCTCACAAAACCTAGGCCCCCTCAGCATAGAGGTGACGGGGTGACACACAGGCGGGGCGAGGCGAAGGAGCCCACATTCTCTTTCCACTGACTAAGACTATTAAATGGCTTTCATTCCCATCTCGCCAGCGCACCAAACAAGATGGCATAAAACAAAACCTTCCTCCTTCCAAAAGATACTCCCTGTTGAGAGGCAAACAAAACACTCTTTCCCGACAGACAGGAAAGTAAGAACACTTTTCTCTCCTCAGAAAAAGTATTTTGGGGATTTCACACTCCACAGGCTGAAGTTTTACCTCCTAAATATGTTAGGAGGTAAACAGGAACCTGTCAAAGTTGTATTGAGAGTCACCTTGGACAGAATGTGGCAGTCACAGGTACAGTAAGCCTGAGCTGCTTTCACAGGCATTTTAACTGGATGGTTTCCATACTTTACTTGCACCACATGGACTAGAGTCTTTTCACATTCATGTCTTGTCCTTGAAGAGCCATTCTTTTATTTATTCATTGTGCTACTTTTTCTTTTATATGACAGCAGTACGAATTTGTCTTTGTGGTTTGGCAATGTGCAGCACTTCTCCAAGGTGTTATGAAAAGATAAACACGACCAACATGAGGTAAAAGGACCGTGTTTGATTGAGCTCCTTTAACATTTTCCAAGACAATCCGTAAATAGCCGCAGGGTAACTTTGTCCTACTTCAGTTTTTGGGCTGTGATTCATTTTACAGTTACACAAGTAGCCCATCACAAACCAAAAGCAGAGTCTATGATGTCTGAGTGATCCAGGGAGGAGTGCAATGTCCTCTGACAGCAAAGGCCAAGACTCACAGGGCTGTTTGTGCTTTTAAATAAACTTGTAGCTGTGTGGAACAGGTATGGAGACCGGATGAATGCATCATTTTCTATCATTTTAAGGCTCTGTCCTCTTCTTCTCCTCACCAGCCTCAAGGACAGACCAAAGGCTTAAAATACAGTGAGTGTCAACATATGGAATTGCATTTATAAAACTGAGCCAAAGTTTATTCAATCCCTTGTAACATCTGGAAATGCCTTATTTTTAAAACTTCCTGCAAGAAGTAGCCGTTGCATGATTGATAAGTGTGGTCGCCTGAATCTGCAATATATATTATGTTAAATGAAGACTGCTTTATCATGCAGCAGGACTACAGGGAGGAAAACTCTCCCTGCTCCGTCACGGCACTCCTGAGAATGAAATGATCTTCAGGTGGCATGACGGATTGTTAACATGGGACTTACAAAGAGTGAAAGGAAGAGGTGGGAGACAAGTGATGTGAGGGAGGAGAGGAGGGATGACCTGAAGACCAGAGGAAGTTGGACCACATTGGTGTTTGTTTCACCGACCTAAAGAGGCAACAAATCATTTCTGATTGGTTGCTGAGGGGGTGGTGGAGCTCCAGGAGCCACAGTGCAATAACTGCCAACCAGCCCCTGAGAAGTTTGACGAGAAATGACTGTTCTGATCTGTTTCTAACAGCAGCCCAGACCAACATTTTGATTTATGTCCATTATAAAATACTAATATGTCTTGTGATTAAAAAGAAACCCCACTCAAAGATTAGATGAATTAATCTGGACACATCAACAGCATTTGGACATCCGTCCTAAATGCAGCAAAGAACAGAAACACTGAGTTAAATTCAAATCACAGCTGGCCAGTCAGACTAAAACCAGCCATATTTAGAGCTTGACACACATCAGCAGAGACTGAAAGTGAAGCACTAAGTGCAGTCTTGTCATATTTCTGGAACATCTACTACAGAAACCTCACTGATTGTCAGGCCATTTCATCCTGTCTGTCCACTGTGGACAATACTCTGGCCCTCAGCTCTACACAAGAGCTCAAGAATGTAAAATCCTGGGCTCCATCCCAAAATAAATACAGTTAGCCCACTCAGATGAACCTCATGAACAAGCCAAAAAGTCCTTTAAAATCTGGGAAGGACTGGAAATGTCTCTTGTCACTATTTTATTGAGACTTTGCCAGAGAGTAGGCTAGAGAAAGGGACGGGCAAAACACAAAGCAAGCAAGATGCACAGCAGAGTGTAACAAAACATAAACAGAAGAGGGAGAACATTCTTCTTCTCACTATAGCCTCTCTGTGCGGCTTTCAGACATGATAAAAAAGACAAGGGTCCAGTGAAAGAAAATGACGGAGAACTAAACAAATCTGTTTCTGTTCAAGGAATGCCCCCATGCATGACGCTGCTGCAAGAAATGTGAGGCAAAGGGAGGAGGAGGGGGGCAGACACTGAGGAGAAAGAAAGAGAAGGGGGGGCTTCACAGGATGCCGCGACGAGGTTTGGAGCACAAAGCAGGATGAGGCGATAAACAGGCTGTTGCTTTTCCGCTTGCCTGCGCACACTGAATCCCTCTTTCCCTGTGTCTTTTAATGGGCCTCACATTAGCATCTGTTTAGCGTCAGCCCCGACATGGCCTGTGGAGGCTGATTAAAATAACCCAGCTATCACATAACATCCTGGCAACAACATCAAAATACAGTCAGATGTTGGAATATTTGCAGCAACAGACGTTCAGGAAGTTAGCATGAATGTTCTGCACTTCTGTTGCCGGAAAAAACGTTTATGAGTTGCTTCTGTTCAACTCCCCTCTTGTGAGATCATGTTCCAAATGGAATGATATGAGGTTTTATTATATGAGTAACATTTTGCAGCACTTCAGCGCTTCAGTATCCAGTTTGTGCATTTCCATTTGTGACTGCATGAGCATCACAGAGGACAAGATGGACAATAATAGGAATATAAACGTACCAGTGATTGCCCTTGCATTGCTCCTCTTTTCATCACACAAAGCCTGGAGAGTGACCTGCGTCTCACTCCTTCCCTCATAAAAATGCATAATGGCAGAAACAAGCAGCATTGTGTTTCATGCTTAATTGGCTTAATTGGTTTAGAGGCAGGAGAGCTTTAACAAATGACGGCAGGGCTCGCGGTGGCTGAGCCAAGAGATTCCTTTGTTCTTATCACTGCTGGACCTCAGCCAATCACATGGCGGCGAGATCCAGGACGAGATCCTGACCAGAGCAGAGCAACAATCTGACCGTTATTTAAGAAAAACATTAACAGCAATTTCCAGGTCAAATCTCTTCATTACTCATCATTGCATAAGTCATCAATAACTGTAAAAGTAAAAAGGCCACCAGCTGCATGCAGATGGGAACGAGAGTGTAGAAAGTCTTCTCATATGTAGGGCAGCTATGCATCTTGTTTTCCAAATTTTAAGGCCACCCTTGGGAGCACTTTATCATGTTTTCCTTACTTGAAAGTGCACTGCATCAAGTTCCTCAATTTAAAGGCAGCCATTAGTAAGCTGCATCTCGTCTTCTTCACTGGAAAGGCACCTCGGAGGGCACTTCATCATGCTAAGTCTACAGGAAGGGCACTACAGAGGGCATTTTACCATTTAATGATTTGATCACACACTCTCACAAGTTACTTCACTTGGATTTGAGCCCTTTGACCTAAAATGCTTGATGCGTCCCCCAAAGTCATGCCGTATGCAGTTAAAGTGCAATGTCAGCACCACTCTTGATGATTAAGTTCCAAGACACATCGTTTTAACAAATGCAAACAAATTTAAGAATGAATCTATAATTTGTTTAAATATGAAGCTACTGCATTATGAGTTGCTTAGAATTCAAAAACACAAAGTAAGACTTCAGCGCTAAATCCTGTGAGTATCTTGAGACCTGCAAAGTTGCGTCTCTGTCCATGCTAGTCAGGCTATGCTATTGGGAACTGGAAGGTAATTCATTTTGAAGGTATTTGATGCAGAGATGGCACCTGATGAATGTATCCTGAGTTGGAAATTTATGTGTCTACCTAAATCTTGACAATCCATCTAATTGTTACTCTATCCGATAGTTGTTTAGATATTTCAGTCTGGTCCAAAGAGCTGGACTGACTGACAGATGGACAGATCGACAGTGACATTCCTGGAGTCACACTGCTACTGTGGGTAAAAAGTCAAGTCCGTGCCCAGATGAAAATACTTTCAGCAGTTTTTGCGGGTTCAATAAACATTCCTTATTCGAATACTTTGGTTTCCTACATTTTTTTATTTTATATTTTTGAAAAGAAATCAATCAAAGCAGCAAAAACACAAATTGTTTTTCCAATATTCTATATAAACCTCAACTGCAAACCCAGGCTGCCTGAGAGCTGAGAATTGATGGGACATTAATATCTTTTTTTCAAAGTTATTTCTTCCAGAAACTTTCCAGAACTGTACTTAGAATATCATTCTGCAGTAGTTGTGGTTTCAGTGGGGCCTTAGAGCCAACACCAGTGACTGATCTCTCTCTGAAGACCCCGAGGAGAGAAAAATGCAAAGACACTGCTCATGCTAAAAGCATTCCCCGTCTCTCGCATAAAAAGCCTATTCTTTCAGTCTTTCCCTGGTGCGATCAGCTGCCAAAACAAACTGGCGCTGTGATGAATGTAATAAATATGATCGATGGGATATCTGGTGCTGCTGACCTCACACCACGCGCCAGAGTCCAGGGAGCAGGTGCTGCTCAGATTTACAGCCCCCTCCGCCCCCTCCGCCCCC
>JAOWBC010001387.1:19032822-19050817 GCA_028566105.1 Hypoplectrus providencianus | reverse complement strand
CCTCTTGCTCCTCCTACTCGCTCCCTCACCACCACTTCTACGCCCGAGCACCCCCCGGTATGCGTCCCGTCGCTCCCACCCCCGACTCCGTGCCCCCCGGCCCGTCCCCGCCCTCCCGCCGCTGCGGTTACAGCCCGCCCCCGCTCCTCCCCCACTCCCCCTGCCCGTCCCCCCAGCAGCTTGACGTCAACGCCAACCCCCAACCCAGCTCCCTGCACCGCCCCCCGCAGGCCGCCCCCTCCGCCCCCCCCCCATCTCGTGATATTCTCTCACACACAGACGCTGAGCCCTGCTGAGACACAGCCGCACCACCGAGTCTCCACAGCCCCAAACAGCTCGTACTGAGTCTCAGAGAAACAGGCTTAATATCGGCTCTGACTGAACTTCATGTACGACATGACTGTGCACGAATCAAATCATCACCAATAAAACAGGCAATGATTTTATACATCATCAAGCCGTCAGTCATGGCTGACAGTTATTAGAGTAATTTCTGCTGGGAGGAGCACACAGGGCGGGAAGCACTCCTTCTGTGTTTGCTCATAAAGATGGCTAATTGATCTGAAGGCAGCGTCAGCGCTGGAAACGAACATATAAACCAGGCGAGGTGTTTTATTAAATAATAACAAAGACGCCGCTGTAGGTGGATCATTGGAAAAAGCTCCAGTTTATGAGGGATGACGGTTGCTCTAAAAGTTCCTATTAACACCAACTCTAGCAAACTTTGTTGAATTCAATTTGAGGAAATTGATTACGACAAAAATTATGTCACGGATGTGTGCAATTAGCAGGACTTTATCATCAGAAGAAAGTTTTTCAAATGAGTGAAAGGCTATTTAAGATTGGAGTGGTAGAAGTCTGTTTTTTTAAACACACTCCAGAAAGCCACAGGACAGGATTCCAGACAGGTAATTTAACCTGCTTCACCCCTGTGAGTGATCAAAACGTACACTTTTAATTCTCCTGACTGTCAATTGTACTAAACAAAAATTACTGTTTGACGGATGAAGTTGTGGCCTAAATTCGACAGTGGTTTGGTTTATGAAGCATGCATGATGTGAGCTCTGCAGCATGTCCAGGCAGCTGTGAAGTTCCAGCTGTTCCAGCTGACATTATTTAGTATAAGTCTGAGATGGTGTTGTCCAAGAACAAAAAGGAGTTAAAACAGCATAAAGAGGCTTGGTATTGACATTACTTTTGCCACTCTTGAACACCTCACAACTGGTACCACAACAGGCAGACAAAAAACTGTGTCACTATTAGCTGAGCTTTGTTTGGAACTCATGGCACATAATAAACTGTTGTAAACTTCACATTAGTTCAGATCCAAAAGACAAAACAAGATGGTGGCAATGTTAGACTAGTTACTCCCACTTTTTTCTAGGTAAAATTCCATCAGTTCCAGCAAGATAAAGGGATTACTGCTGATACAGTTAATACTTTAACTGATGTATTGAAATTATATTCCCAAAAATATTGTTCTGGCCCTTTAAAATGTATTTTTAATTCAATAAGTCTGTATGTTTATTTCCAAAATGTGTTACCAGAGAAAAATTGTACTTGTCTGACTTTGTTTTGTTTGGTGACTGGTTTACCTCTCTGAAAATGTCTGTCTCCAGTTTGGACTTGTCTGCGTTGCATTGTAATGAATAGGAATGATGACAAACAAAGGTCACAGATTACACAGTTTAAAAGCAGCTATTATAGCCACTGAAGTCAGAGGAGCCGCAGCATTTCCTCCTCTCCTCTTTGCATTGTGACCCAGTTACATCCCAAGAAAACACTTATTATCCTTTCATTGAGAAATGAAGTGTGTTTGACAGGGCAGGGTTAGTACTTAGCTTATTATTAGTACTTAGCAAAACCCTATCCAATTTTCTTCCCAATTATCACGAGGACACTAGAAACGTGAATCTGAATATTCTAATTTAATTCCCACCTCATAGTCTTTGTGCTTTCGACCCCGTGCACTCGTGCTAACTCCCATCTCAAATCTTATCCCCACTCCAGTGCCTCTTGACCACATTAGTCCACTTTCTATCCTGACAAGAATGGCTAATAGACCCATTTCCTGGGATGGTGCTAAGCTAAGCTGTGTGGATCAGGGAGATGAAAAGAGATTGGATGGGGAACAAAAAAAGCCTCCACTGGCCTCAGCAGCACAGAGGCTGTGGGGAAGCTCTGTGTAGGACATTAGTGCATGGTTATAATATAATTATATCTCAAGCGAATCACTCCTCCAGGCATGGCCAGGGATTTGTCTCTATTGTTGCACTGGAAGGAAATGAGTACGGCTGCTGCACAGGGGATAATATGAGAGAGTGCAGCTAGCTGAGCATGTAGCACTCCTTTTGCTTCCTGTATCGGGATAACCGTGGCAATAAGACTGATGAACATAAGCGAGCGTCATGGAGATGTGCCACGCTGATGCTTTGGTGACTCTTGGGTAATATATGTGGGGATGACACTGTCAAGGAAATTGGATTTCAGGGTGGGGACTCAAGGCCAGCGCCAGAGCCTTGTAATGAGAGCAGAGGACGCATAGAGAGTAGAGCTCTCCATCTCTCTCATGGTAAAGCTGTCAGTGCCATGTTTTCAGACACAGACCACTCCACCTCTGCATCAATAAGGGGAAAACAGGCACCTGGTCTCCACCTACTGAACCTCAACATTACCTACACGACATGTGAGCAACATCTCACGCTGCACTCTGTTCTTACAAGAGCTGGATTTAGCATAGAATACGCAGGTATGGATATAAACATATTTCAGCAAAATGGTAAGCTCAAAACACTTAGTGTCATTTAAATTTAATCATCCTGGATTTGCTGTGATAAAATGTGCCAAGGTCTGAGAATTTTTTATTGCTCTTTGAAATAAAGTGTTGTGAGTAACAACCTGTAACAACATGTACTGCTGATTTGAGTTCTTATTCAACCAGCTTGGCCTGCAAACAGGACCTGGCAAAGTGTTCATTGATGTGCAATTAGAGACGGTGCAAGAACATTTCATTCATTCAATTAAAAATAATGGCAGCGTGGCTGAGTACGGCAAAGCATACATATATGCTGACAGAGCTTTCATTTAAAGATTGAGGGTCGAGGTCGATATCAAATGAAATGAAAATGCTCAAAAGATAAATAGGTTGCTTTCAGAAAAGACATAAAATTATGCTGCTTTCAGTTTCTTTTCGCCACAGTATCACTACATTTAAGTGCTAAATGTACAACGCAACAAAACCCAGAAGCTTGGCGGCAAACATTGATGTCTTAATAAATTTCATCCGTACATGTTTCCCCAAAGCATTTGCACCATTTTGTTGGAGGTTTTAGGCAACTTGCTGTCCCCCAGTTCTCACCATTTTAAGCTTTTATCATAAATAAAGCCACATCCAATGACAACTGACACCCCTTACTTACACTCACACTCACAACTGGCTTTGTGTATTGAATTTTAAGGCTTATTTGATGACACATCCTCAGTGAATATAAATAAGGCTTAAGGCTAATGTATACTTTAGTGAAAATGTGCCATGTGACAAAGTGTCAGCTGACAGGACTGAGTCACACAACACTTGAGCTCTTCCTCTGAGGATGGTATGAGTCGTACCAGAGGTCAGATTCAGCTGTGGCTTGTTTATATTCTTTGAGAGAAATGTCAGCGTGTTTTAAAGTTGGCCATTTTGAAAACAAAGACAATTTTATGTTTGACCTTGTTTCCAGGAAGGGGAAGTCTCCCTCATGTTTCACAGGGAGACTGATAGGGGGCACAGGCTGTTTGTTTGTTTAATCCCTCCCACAGAATAATATTACATCCAAACGTGGCTGTGTAGAAAAATTAGAGCCTGACTGCTATGGTATTTTTTTAGATCAATGCTGATAAGGATTTGAGAGGGGAAAATAAATTGATAACCTTTATGGTGACAGATTTTTAGAGCTGGAATGTAAGTAGCTCTTTTTGTTGTTCGCCAATTTCTCATCTCACTCTAAATCTAAATGGGCTACTATAAAAACATAAAATGTTATTAAATACTATTTAACAGTTGTAAATGCATTTTACCAGCACATCACATTGTCAGCCAATTCTATAAATGATAACTGAGAAAAATAAAGAATTAATAAGAACACAATAAGTAGCTAATAAACACCATTACTGTTCAGTTTCAGTCAACTGCTGGCTTGCACATTTTCATTCAAGTTTCAAAGAAGCCGAAGTGTTCTTAGTCTTTGTGTGTGCAAAGGAAATAGCAGGAAAAACAGTGAGAAGCATCAGCTGGCAGGTAAAAAGATACAAGTGTGAACAGGTTATCAGAATAACACACAGACTTCCTCTTCATCACCTTCATATTTCCACCATAGAAATGTTGAATAGGAGCCTGCACTGTACTGTGTGTGCTGACGGATAGTTAATCTGCTATCTATCTGATCTTTGTGAATGTTCAGTTTGTACTTTGTTCTCTCTTCACCCATCTATCTGTACATCCATCAGCACAGTGAAAGGTTTGCTGTAGATGTTCTGGGGCTACCGCTTTGACTGAAGGATAAAAACCAGTATAACAGCAGTCTGGACTCCTCTCCTCTCTTCTGCACTGATGACTGTGTGGCAGCCTTAAATTCCCTTACTTTCTCCCTATCTTTATTTCCATAACCTGACAAATAGAGCAGCTCTCTGAAGTTGCCGTCCTTTGTGATCTGTGACAAACGCAATGGTTGCTGTCAGCGGAGAGGGAGGATATGAGTGCTGATGGGCCCTCTGAAGTCACGCTCAGCCTTTCATGTCGAGGCAGAAGAACCAAAGACCTGTCTCCTCTGTGTGTGTCTGCCTGCCAAGCAGCGGCGAGCAGAGTGTAAGTGTGAGAGTTTTAGCGTGCCTCTCTAATCCACTGCCTTCACACAGGTCAGTCTCATTTATTATGAATGTGGAGTTCTGTGCAAAGCTCTTTGATATCGGGAAACAATTTAGAGCTGGCTGAGAGTCAGTGTCTTGCGGGACCAATAAAAAACACTTTTAATGTATTATGAACTTCAGGTCAGCATGTGGATCCTTATAAAATTCACAGTAAGCTGTATTAATCCCAGGTGACTACCGTGGCATTGGTTAGTACTGTGCCAGCTGTTTTTAGTTTTATACAAAGTAAAAACAGGTCAGGTTACAGGATTAGTCACATTGTTGCAACATTTTCTCAACTTGAGACATCTCCATCCTTTATTACAGAGTTAGGCAAACGCACCGTAAGTCATGGTGGACGGATCACAAGGACAGAAGAACCATTCCCCCTCAATGTCATGTGTAAGGGTGAGATCACGTAAACAGCTTCATCAATGAAACTTACTCATAAATCAATTAACCTCTTTTTCCTCGAGGGTCACTGAGCTCACATGACAGACACATTTAAACACAGCAGACACCTAAAGGGCTCCTCACTGTAATGCTTAAAAAAACACTCTGTTTTCAGCAAGGCTCAAACTGGCAGCTGTCAAGATTATCCTCACGTTCTATCTAGAAAGTCACGCTCTCTGAAAATGGAGTGGTTGGCAGCCGCCCACTTTGTTCTATCAGCGGCAGACTGAGGTATTAGGGCACATTAGTCTCATTTCCAATTCACTGACTGGGCCAGATCGATTTCCTTCATTTTCATGCACAGATGGGATTAAATGGCCAGATTAAAGATGAACTCCTGGCACTGTCCACCGGACAGATTTATCATTCTAAAGATAAACCCAGATGCAGCGAGGCAGCTGTAACGTGATTTTCCTCTTCAAACCCTCATTCAGAGCATGCCGGGCGGGTTGAAAACTGGGAACTTTGGCTATATGCTTACTCAAAGTTTAAATTGAAAGATTCCTGTGCTAATAGTTGTTTGGACTCAAACTTTTGAAATGTGTTGGCATCAGGCAAAAAGGCGCAGCGTGCTACTGATCATAATTGTATGATTTTGTTGTTTATTTTTGGAATTTCAAACAAAATGAAATCTAGAGCTGCCAAGCCGCCGCACGCAGTGATGAAGCTCATAGCAGTTTTGGCAGCTAATTTGGACTTCCTTTTTCTGCACAACATTTCCTGAAGCTGTGTGCGGTCCAGTAAATCACCTCGGGAGGTAGATCTCACTGGGACAACACACTGAGAACACTTTTTTACCCACTCTCTGGGGGAAAGGGCCTGAAATACCCGAGCAAAGCACACGCGTCATCACTAATTTTCTCCAGACTTGAATCCTGTGTGTGTGAACCAGTCCCTCAGGTGGGGACCCCGTTTCTGGTGCTTCATTTCTCTGCTCTGTGGTCTGAGGAGACAGCGGCTTCACGAGCGGATGCGTGTGAGTGGAACTCCGTGCCTCCTTTTCCCACAATTCTCCTCTTCCAATACTTGAAACTGAGAAACTCTAAGCAGTAATCAGATGAAGATTTTGTTTGAATATTTGGGAATGTGTGGAAACTATTGTCTGACACTGAAGTTTATTTATTCACTCTAAGGACTTTACAACTGTGGGGGGAATTGGGTTTGGAAAAATGTAAACAGTTCATTCCTCAAATGAATTTTTGAATCCCTTTGATTTCTTTTCTCAACAAAGGGCTCATATGTAACAGGTTTGTATACCTGGTGTGACAGACAACACATGCTTTGCTTGATTATGCGTAAAAAGAGAATAACTGTATCCTGTTTCAGTCCAAAAGTTTGATCTAATGTATTAAATAAGCCAATTACTTCACCTCAGAGCTATTTGAGATTTCCCAGCGGTTGTGTGTAAGCAAAGACACATTTAGTATCAAGAGAAAGCAGCAGCAGTACCTGTGTAGCCCAAAGAGTTGTCATCCTCGTGTTGGGTGGTGGGAGCCGGTGTTGCCCCTTCGCTGGCCCCATCCTGAGCGACTCCCGTCTCTGTCAACAATAACACCACAGGGACTGAGAACCCAGACGCATTCTGCCCACTTTCCCCACCCACGGTCCGAACCTCCAGCCCTGTGCATCCTTGACACCAGCAGAGAGCGAACACACAGAGAAGTGCCGGGCTCCATCCTTGTAAACTGCAGAATCCAAACACCCACATTGCTCTAAGCAACCTAACACCCACAATCCCAACTGTCGTATATAATCCGAGTGTGTCTTGGGGGACAGGAGTCAATCAGTCGTCCATCAGAATGATGCAGTCTTCAGCTC
This sequence comes from Hypoplectrus providencianus, assembly GCA_028566105.1. Lineage (NCBI taxonomy): Eukaryota > Metazoa > Chordata > Actinopteri > Perciformes > Serranidae > Hypoplectrus > Hypoplectrus providencianus. The sequence goes on along the minus strand of JAOWBC010001387.1, from coordinate 19,043,659 downwards.
CTGTCTCTGGACTCAGCAGGAGGCTGATCTGTTCTGTGTTGGGCTTGAGTGTAAGTGTGTGGGTGTAAAACAGAGTCACCTCGACCGTATCAATAGCCATAAGTGGCTGCACCCCTAAAGGGAGCACATGGGCAGGACAGGGGAGGGAGGGCCAAGGCACACTCTGCATGATTGACAACGCCACTCTGCATGCACACACAGACTGTGCACACAGTCCTGATGCAAATAACAATGATGCACCATTAATTACTAATCAGCTCCTTTTGATTCGGGCCTGTCTTTGTGCCTGTGTCTTCTCTAGAGTGACAGGTTGAGTGTGTGCGACAGGAGGTGTGAGGGCGGATCGGTGGGGGGAGGCGAGAAAAAGAGAGGCCAAGAGGGCCGGGGTGTATATGGCTTATGGGGGGGAAGAGAGGCCAACTGTGCCCTTATGATGGCTCTGTGTGGAATAAATCACACTTGGCCATGCCCATTTTCTTTGTGACCCGCTGACAGGGGGTTAATTTGGGCCGGGTGGTTGGGGTGGGAGGTAAGAGGAATCATAATCAAAGAGCATCCAAGCCTTTTAGCTAACTGAGTGGCAGTCTGTCGGAAGTATCTGTTTCCTCAATGAGATCTGGCATCACTTCTGATAAACAGCAGACGGGCGGACAGAATTGTTCATCGGAGAGTGCTTTAGATCACCGGAGTGTGAAGAAGAGGGTGACCCATCACTTCATCGGCCCCTCCCAGCCGTAGGAAGACAGGCCACAAAAAAATCTACGCAGACTTTTGAAACACAGTGATAATAACAGCAAATCCTGCTTACAACAGTTTGGGACTCATCAATTAGAGTAAACACACAAAAGACATTTCAAATGCAGTGATCATGTCCCCCCTGCTGCTCCTGTAGTGTTGCAAATTAACGTGACAGTTAAAGACTCTCACGCTGGGCCAAACCTATTATCTGGCACTTCTCTGCCTGTCTGTTTATCCAAACAGTGGCATCTGAGTGACAACGCTTCAGGAGAGCAGAGCTTCTGAGTCACACAAAAATAACCACGTAGGTCACTCAGTGTCATGCACATGAATGAAGTGCGATGATACACGTAACACATGAGATGAGAACGTGCTCGACATGATGAAACACAGACATCAAGCTGGGCCTGATACACTGTCTGACACTTACGGCATGACACCAGTGAGATATATATGTAGTGCTTTCAGTGTGTTCAAAACAGACAAATTAAAAACAAATGCAACATCTGCTTCTGACAAAAAGAAGTTTGGCGCTGACAGCAGTTATAGACATAGAAATATTAAAATACAAAGTGACATGGAGTCTTTTATAATTTTGCTTTCTGAAAAAAGAAAAAACTACATGGATCAGCACAAACAACCATGTACAACTATATAAAATTAACACGGTGCATGATCTTCAAAAATACCCTTACCGGCTGTTATTTTTGGTGTGAGATTGCAAATTTCAGAGATATCAGCCATAAAGATGTCTATCTTCTCTCAAATATATTGGAACTATATGGCACTTCCTTTTTGAAGAAATCAACAACAATGTGTCTTCAAACAACCCACAGACCTTGCTGTGAGCAGTTTCATGCAAGAACAATTTTCTTTCTAGCATGGTTTCTACATGAAGCTGCTCACATCACGGTCTGGGAATTATTTTCTGTCTGGAAAGAGACAATGCTGTTGAAATGTTCAAATTATTTTTTTGGCACTTGGAGCACCACAAGCCGAGTACCATCTAGTTCAATTATTTTGAGAGAAGGCAGATGCCTCTACAGGTGGTATCTCCTTCACTCTGCAACTCACATCATAACAATCTGATTTGATCTATTGAAATCACATAAGTTATGGAGGCTGGATTTTGAGGAGAACACTTATAAAATGTTTTGGTCCTAAAACTAATAATACAATTTCAGTCAATATAAACATTGCGATCAGGCTTAGGCCTCATACTGTATCTGCTCTTTGTGCTTTCATGCAGGGACCCCCTACGTCTGTTTCCCTGTGTGGTCCTCAGTCAGAAGTCCAATTAGAGACCACTTCAGAGCTCATTAACAGGTGGTGTACCCAGCTGCCCCAGCGGCATCAGAAAGTCAGGACCTCAGTGTTGCCTCACTGCTCCCTTTAGCCTCAGCACTGCACCCAGCTCCCCTGTTGGCTAATTAATGGGGCACATGTGCAGATAACTGACTGCCTCCTCAAAGATACAAAGGCTGGCCTGCCCCCCTCCGATCATCCCCCTGGGCCACAGACTCCTGTCCTGGCCTCAAGCCCTCCACAAACATAAGAGCATGTCTTCTTTTTTTCTGGGTCACAAGCCTTCATAGATCTGTCCTCAGGGTGCCACGCAGGCTTTGGCCCCGTCTCTATACTGTAGCCATAAATTATGAGCTCTGCTCTAACTAGATTTGACTTGAGAGCTTGTTGCAACACTCGAGCTATGTGGACCCAATCAGCACAACCCCTCTGTACAACCTGACACGGCAATAAACCTGATGTCTAACTTATTGCGCCTGTAGTGAAGGTTGTTTAGTTTGACAAATGTTTGGGGCTCCTAATAGATGTAAAAGAAGAAGCTGGAGAGGCTAGCTGTTGTCTCATTGTCATCTTGTCATGTATTGTCAGCAGCTCTCCGGCCCTGGCAGCCTGTATAAAGTGATGGATGGTCTTAAAATGATGAGTGTGGGGAGTCTGACTCTGGGGCTTGTTAACAGCGCTGACTGATTGTTTGCTGTAGCACAAGTTCCTTCACACAGCCCGATCAGAGAGGCGGCACATTTCTGTAACATGACCTCAAGCAATTTCAATGATTAAATTGGTTTCTTGGAAAATGTTCGCCCCTAACATCTGTTTACTTTTTTGTCTGATGACAGAGAGAAAACATGAACAGCCAACAAGAAAGCTAATTGTGGGGCAATGCCAGCAAAATTTCACTTCTTCCATTTGCAGCATTCGTTCTGCAAGTTGAACATGTAAATGAGGTCGCTGCTCCTTCGTGTATAACCCATAACACCATCTAAAGAGCATCTTCATCATTTAGAACCTGAATTCAATAGCATTCACTATTACTGAGGACAGACAAAAGAAGACAAACAGTGCAAAAAAGTCTTTTTCAGCAGAAGCTAGTGTGTCCGCTTCATCTGTTTCCACGGCACCATTACACTCATTTCCATTTTGATTACACTTTCTTTGTTTTCTGCATGACTAATAGAGTTTTAATCAGGCTTTGAGATAATACATACATACGCAGTGAGTGCACACTGCTGCAGAGAAGAAGAAAAGGACAAGGAGTCAAAGTGGAGCAGCGTTTTTTTTTTTCTATGAGTCTTAAAATAACTCAAAAAAGAAAAAAAAAAAAAAAAAAAAACTTGCGGCAACAACCACATTTAACCACAAAGCCCCTGAGATTCAAGGCTGTAGATGAATAACACACTGTGAATAAGAAGATGCTGGAGAGTAACTCAAATATCAATCCTAGCATTATTGTAAAAGTAAAAAATAGATTTTAAAAAGTTGTTGTTTTGATAAGAAATACATCACACCATAGATCTCAAACTATTAAATAAAGATACATTCAAAGTATTATATATAAACCCTTTGTTTGTACACTTTGATGCCTGAATGAGATGGGTACCACTCTGAGGTTTGTGTCAAGGGCCTCCCTGGTGGCTCACCTGGTAGATGGCACATGTAATAGAGTCCTGACAACAGCTTAGGGTTCTGTATGTGGCTCTCTGTCTCTGCCCTTTTTTTGCCACTTATCACTGCTTGTTAATTAAACTGTGACTTCCTGGAGTCTCGGCTCAAAAGGAGACCCAAGAAGTTAATGCTACTGCAAGGAAACAGCCCAACACAAAACCGCCTCAAAAACTACAACATGTCATTTTTACAATTCTTTAAAGATGTGTATATATATATACATTACAAAACAAGAAGACATGTGATCATTTTTGGCAGCTGTTAGAGTCTGACAGGATCAGGCTAGCAGTTTGCTCCTGTTTCCAGTTTCTAGGCTAAGCTAAGCTAATTTGCTGCTGGCTGTAACTTTATATTTACACAAGAGAGAGGATTCTCATCTTGCCAAGAAAGTAAACGAGCATTTTTAAAGATAGAAAAAAAGAGTCAAACTACTCCTTCAAGGTAAGAAACGCTTTGGATTTGCAGAATGAAAAATACTAAGCCACAAATCACTAAGTTGTGCTGCAGCTGTCATGGCAAAGCAGAGCAAATCACACACACACGCACGCACACACACACATGCATGAACACACACTTGGCATCAGCTCTGCCTAGTGATTGGCTCTTAACTTTCATCATGTATGAAACACTGTGTCCACATCCACTGTAAAATATATTAATAGCTTATTGATGATACCTTTAAGTCTGGGCATAAAAACGACTCTGCCAGAGTCAGGCACCATACATCACTTTAGAGGGACAAACTTATACATCATGCTTCTACAGTATCATTACAGCAAGCCACACGGCCAAGCTACTAATACCCTGGCAATAAAAAGTCCTTTTTATTTCTGCACTGTAATTGCCCATAACTTGATCAGTAAAGAATTAATATAGAATTAATTAACCGGTTAAAATATAAAGACCAGTTTGCAATTAACTGGACAATTAAAGCAGAAAATGTGTGTGTGTTTGGTTTGTGTGCGTGTGTGTGTGTGTGTGTGTGTGTGTGTGTGTGTGTGTAGGTAGAGTGGAAAAACCAGAGGGAGAGATCTGATTATGTCTCATACCCAGTTTAACTTACTTGCACACTACTATTAAGTTTTCAACAGCTATTTAAGGTTCTAGCCATGATCGTGGCAGTGGCGAACTGCAATAATTAGGACTATATTAGTTCCCATGGATGAACTGCAGTCAGGAGCGAACCTAGCGAAACATCAACTAATTTCGCAGATTTTTTCCATAAAAACACTCTGATGTCCTTAACAGTCACAGTTTAACAGCTCATTGCTCCAGCTGGAGGGAACATCAGTGCCGTGACACAACACATAGACTTTTTTGATCAGACTTGCCAGTTTGTGAATGAACGGATGCACACAGGATTTCGCTGTTGAGTCATGTGTATGGTATCGCTTCCCAAACACTGTTTCGTTGGTTACAAAACCCCTGAGTAAATAGAAGCGCGCCAATGCTCACGGTTGGAATGCAACTCATCTCTGAACGCATCATTGGTTGATTGTGGTTAAATCAAAGTGCAAATGTCAGCAAGGAAATATGTGCCAATTGACTTAGTGATAGATTTGCTTGGAGGGCGTCAGCAACCGACCACAGAAAGAAAAACAGAGAGACAGTTCCAGGACAAATAGCTCTGATTGGCTCAAAGGGTGCTAAATATTGCATGGTCACTTGACTGAACTTCTGTTCTATTGCTCAGCGCCAAGCAGACACACACACTGAGTTAGCAGCTCACATTTGACGGTCACAGCTGCTGTCAGGGTGGATTTATCCTTGGTGAGCATGTAAAATGGAAAGAAGGGCTTTTTGTGAAACACTTTTATTATGGATATCCTGTTCCCGCACCTTTACAATGCGCAACGTGTATTATCTACTGCAATTTTTCTTCTCAGCATTGTTTAACAACGCTGACGTCAAATAAGTTCAAAGCATAAGAGGGGCCTGAACTTGCTCTGACATCCCATTGGAGCTGAGGCAAGCATCGAGCTGCCAAAAGCCCAGATGTCCATCTCTGTGACACTGAAATACTTTTTGTGCCCAGTGAGAGACAGATTGAAGGAATGGGGACGCAAAGAGAGACACTCCTCTTAGGTGAGACAAAAATGAGGTCTTTCAAGGCTTTAAAGTGCTGTAGCCAAGGTGAACTGCCTCTGAATGCTTGTTATGTATCAGTTTGATCTGGCATCTGCAGCTCATGGCCATGACTCATGAGCAGCTTGTCAGCATCAACACAGTCACAGCCGCCAGACTAGCGACCTTCTGCGACTTCTTGCAACAATATGCTTTCTTTGAAAGAACTCTAACCCCAAATACTAGGAGATTTCTTCGCATGAGGGGGCAATCTCACAGAGTATTGATAATGCTCTATTTTCGCCAATATCTGAAATAATTCAGCATCCTTTTTTTTTTCTCTTTTCTTTTTTTTTTTACGATGCAAAGCAAGCAAGAGACAAAGGAAGGGGGAAAAAGTCAATATATGTGAAAGTGGAGGTTTATGGCTGTAGAAAATGACTTTAAAAGGCAGTGGAGCAAATAATTCTGACCTCATTTCAAGGCTTTGGCACATTAATGACAAACTACAATGATGCTACCTTTCCCAGCTCTTCGATTTGCTTAATCAGGCACATGTGCTCTAAACACAAACACACAAATTCAAAGGGAAAGGAAAGAGCCCTCAAACTGAATTCACATGTGTCTTTTGTATAATCTTTGAAAATTCCATCAATATGTTAATGTGAACAATTCTTTCCCAGACCTAGAGACCAAAAACACCAAGCCTCTAATCTGTCATCCCTCCCAGCAACGTTTGCTGGAGCTGCTCCATTGACAAAGCCTGACTTTTCCAGGCATGGGGAAAATTTCACTTGAGCTTTTGAAACTAAAATGAGATTTGTTCCAAAGAAGTGGCAACTGTTTTTAACCAGAAAATACCACCACAATGGCCTGACTCCAAAACGTGTTGTACATTATGCTAATTTTGTTGAGCAGATAAGTAAAGACTTGGTAGTTGTTCATCTGTGCCCTCAGTGTCTGGTACATGCCTCCGGGCTGTTTGTGCCATTAACGTGAGCCAAGGGGAATTCTGCAAGTTTTTAATTAGAGATCCAGAGAGAGAAAAATATCCACCAGTGATGTATAACCTTCACAGGCTTTGATGTGATGACACCCGGCTTTCAGTTCACACTCGGCACACCTATTTATCTCTTTTCTTCTCTCAAGCTGTGTTATGGTCAAAACAAATGAGCAAACACTAAATGCTTCTTGGTTTGGCAATGTTTGCTGAAAAGCTCCTCTGACAAGCAATTATTGCATCATACTGTGGCTTCTTCCTGACCTCTACTTTAACAAAACACAATAGGGCTGCTGTTGAATGCCAATATTTCTTCATAAGCCTAAGAACTGGACAAAATAATTTTTAGCGGATGCTGGCACTGGATTAAAGACAGGTAATCACTCAAGTTATAACAAACTAAAGCTTGCAAGCCAGAAAAAAACATCAGCCAACAGATGTTTCTTGTCAGGTTCACTCAGTGTATTTATGAGTGTTCAAGGGGGAACAATGGGGAACTCCCAGACTATCCTCACTCAAAGACTAATGGATCAGTCACCTGTACAAGAAGTGCAACACTAATTATGAAGGGAGGAAGAAGTCAGAAAAGTTGGAACACTGTAAAAAACAATAACTAAAAACAGAATGCCACAAAATTCAGAATGAAAAGTGTATGTTCACAAAACCCACAGCTAATAACCACAGAACTGCTCTAGTTTTATCTCATACTTGTGTGTTGGTTTGCAGTAATGGAAGTATGTACTGTAAGGATAAATTGATGAAGCTAAACTGTCCCACCAGTATTTATCCCAAACCATGATCCTTTACTCAACTTAACCAAGTAAGTTTGGTGCCTAAACCTCATCAGACACTGAAATTCACAATGTATACCATATGTGCACTCATATATATATGGTTTATGGAGTCACCGGCAAATAACCAAGTGTTGGTATTTCCATTGAAAGACACTTTAAAAAAAAAAAAAATACATGATTGCCCCAAGAGCTTCTCTGATAGTTGTTTAGAAAATCACAGACAAGCTACTTTGCACATGGCAGTTTACTAATGACTTCAAGGCAATGATTCTGCTCATTTTTCTGTGATTGCCAGTGTCACAGTTGAGTCGTCATCTGATCTAAAGTCAAGCAAATTGAACAAACAGCAGGCACTATCTCCCTCTCCCAGCCTCTCTGGGCCTCTGTCTACACACACACACGCTCTCATTCCACCACGGATTGGTGCTTGTCAGGGGGGAACATGTGTATGCTAATTTACTGGAGCAAACACTAACTATTCACAGTCCAATGAGAGAGTGCAGATAAACCAACTTATGCTCTCAATATGTCTCGTTCTGATTAGAGGAGATGGAAATGAGGCCCTGAGAAGACGTGTGGTGAGAACATTGCCGGCATGCAGCCAGTTTCTCAGCACTCCTGAAGAGAAAGCTAACAATCTCACTAGACAGCTAGATCAATACTGGCAGCTTAGGTAGCCGAGGCTGTGCCAGGAGCGCGGCCCTCCTTGCTGCGTGTCCACAGGTGTGTAAAGTACAAGGTCCAAATCTGCAGAAAAAACATGACAAGAATCTGTATTCTATTGTTGTTCTATTCTAAGTTACAGTCGTAGGAACAAGGATGAAATGTCAGCAAGCCTGTGGCGTGGCTTTGATTCTTGTCTGTGTGACACTGGATAGGGAAACCAAGACAGCTCTCAAGTGTGTCTCACAGTCATGCACAATTTGTGATATCATTTTTAGTACAGAAAAACAGGAGATCTGTGTTTCAAACATCCACTAAGTCACTGGGAAGGAATGTTAAAAGAAGTTGTTGGTAAGCCAGCTGAGATTAGACCAACTCAAGTTCCTGTCTGTTGTTAAAAGAATGCCTTTGGCGTCAGCAGGATACTGTAGCTGTGCTGTGCTAAAAGGAAGACAAATTATGTGTTAAAATATACAGAATTGCATTAGGGTTGTGGAGTGAAAAAGTACTTAGGATGAAGGAAATGTAGTCTGTATCACCTAAGGCAAGCTCAGTGTCCAAATTCTTCAGGATGAAGGCTGGATCAAGATTTACAACGTGTTAACTCACTGTGTGCTTTTCCTGACAGGTTAAGCAATACATTTTCCTCTTGGAATTTGGGGAAACACTTGTAAAGCAGTCAGGTTAACTATTTAGAAAATGTCCAGAGGATTTTGGAAAAAGTTATCAATCTAACCAGCCCTCAAAGGTAAGAAACACGAACAATACTGTAGACAGCTGCTGCAAATATGACCTCAGATATACCTTTTTAAACAACATCCTCCCAACTGCCACCTCATTAAATCATAGCTTGTTTCCACCTGATATCCTGCCAGGGGGTGTTCAGGTGACGACATAATTATAGGTTATAAAACAATTCATAATATTTCATTACTCATTTGCCCTAACTGATTTCTGTAAAGTCAGAAAGATTTACACAATTATTTATCAAGGATATATATCTTTCAACTTATTTAATAGCAGTCTGATAACCATCAGTGTAAGAGAAATTGGTCTGTGAAGGCAGCATCAAGTGTTTCTACAGAATTTCTGCAGCCAATAGACTGCAGAATGAGTCATTTGCAAGTGTGTGTACAGAAACGGATGGATACCATCTGTGGCAAGCAATCCCATAACTCATATGGAACTGACATCAAGAGTGGTGTCATATGGGACTGGATGAAATGTTGGTAACACTTTGTATGAAGTCCAGCTCCTGATTCTCCTCTGCTTACTGCAATTTAAAATCACTTCATAATGCTTTATAAAAATTCACAAAGCACTCTCACAAAGCAATCTTTTATAGGGTTAGCATTAGCATAGCCCACTGCTCTAGTCACATAAAATGCTTTATGACTCTCTATAATGCACTTACATTAAAAAATGCATTTTTATTTTAAATAATTATGTATTATGTTTGTAACTGTTTGATTTGTAATACATTATAACATTTACCAAAACAATCAGTAAGTCATCAGCAATTTGGAATAATATGACACTTGACCTTATAAATCATTATGAAGTGTCTATAATTATTTCTTTTAATCAATATGAATAAATATACATAAATTAAATTCTCATAATTGTCTTATAACCACATTATATTATATTATGAATATGTTTAGAATGCAACATGAACATTACTGTCATTTAAAGTTGTGTTTGTTATTTCGATGTCAAAAATGTGTCTTTTCTTTTTATTCTTGTGTCAGACTGCTGTCTTGGTTATCTTTATAGAGAGTGTATACATTTCCCCTAATAGTTACTCCTGAACACTAAATTAAGATTTTACACCCTTATAAATGAGTTAATATTAATCATTTTCCATGAACGCCTCCTGTCAAATAAACCAACTAACAGGATTCCTATCCATAACGATTTTTGCTCGCTCAAAGCAGTGTCACATGACACCCAGTAAGGCTGAGGCACCCAAGAGTGAGAGGCTGTGAGAAGCAGATCGTAAATCCCCAAAAAGGCAAGAACTGCAACAAAAGACAGAGTGCAACTCTCCACACCTCCTGTCAAGGCCTCACACGGCCCTCCCCTCTGTCACCCCTCCACCACACAAAATCAGCCAAATTTATTAGTGGCAGGTGACTCAGCCGGGTTATGGAGTGATGTGCTACAGTGCAGGGTATTACATTACCATCTGTTTGTATTCAGTTCGGACACATAAAATAGTGCACTTTTATTCCAAAGCCATTCTGTCCTTAAAAGTTGTGAACGTAATAGGTTGCACGCAATGCAATGTCCAATGCAACTGTTCAAGCTTTATTGCAGTAAATCCATGACACTGTATATCATAAAAGACACCAACAACTTTTTTTTTTTTACAATCATGCATTCATGAGGGCTACAGAGGGGGAAAGAAATGCCATGGTGTCAAACATCTGCTGTTATCATGTCCAATAGTGCCTTCATGTGGTGCGGGAACATTTCTGTGCTGTATTGTTAATGCTGAATGAATCCAGCGTTACTGAAGAGAGTGCAAAATGAGTCAAAACACAACGCATTACAAATGCAGTGGACAAATGATCAAATATATGCCACTTTACATAATTACCAGTCGTTT
>JAOWBC010001387.1:18990383-19005167 GCA_028566105.1 Hypoplectrus providencianus | reverse complement strand
ACACACACACACACACACACACACACACACACACACACACACACACACACACACACACACACACACACTGGCAACTATAATGCCCATACAGGTATGTTATCCCTACAAAGCTGGTCTCATTATTCTGTGTCCCCTGACATTTCAGCACCGCGGAGAGCTCCCATATTAATCTTGAACTGTGCGTCTCCTGTTCCCTGCACATTTCAGCCCTTAATGACAGTTTTATCATAACTTATTACTGCTGCCCCATACCCGAGCTGAAATTATGTAAATGCTGTATGTTTGGTGCGGAAAACATCTTTATGTTTTGCTCAACGGTCGCTCAAGCGGCAATCTAATTCTGCTCACCGACAGCCTAAATGAATCGGCTTGTTACGGTTTGAATAATGGTCTAAGCAGCGGGGTCGGCTGGCTGAAGGTTGAGAAGGAGAGACCCACTTAGTTAGGTGCCCGCCTTATCGGATTGTACCCCCGCCTCATTCATTACTTTCCATCACTTCCCTCATTTGCAATAAGCAATATCATTACAGGATGATTTGCCTCAAACGTGGGGTTGAAGTAACATCTCGAGGCAGGAATAACTGCTCCTAGATTTGTAATTTGGGCTGCAATATAAGCCGGTAATAAAGCCTCAAATTCACTCTCACCCACACACACACAAACACACACCCGCCCTGCCCTCTTTGTTTTGCCTCTTTGTCTCTCGCTGTCTTGCGCACACATCCAGACAGGCAATAATGTTGAGAATAACACAATACACCTTGGCCTTAATAGGATTTTCCTGAATGCACTACATCTTAATTGCTGTAAAAGCATTACAGGTGTCCAAAGTCCCTGCTTCTGTCTATCTTTCTCACTCCATGACTCTCAATTTGTCTGTCTGACATTCTTTGTCTGTTGCACAGGCTCTCCGTTTGTGCCCCTGCGCCCCCCCTCTCTCCTAACAGGCCCATTTGCAGTCAGGGACACCACACTCTGGCCACCTTATTTATTTAGCTAGTTAACTGGGCAGCCTCAAAAGCAGCTGGGTGGTTTTCAATGACACCAAATTTTTGTGCCTGTGAGAGCCCCAGGCTTCATGTATGAGAGCCTGCAACCTTTAAAAGCTACACGTGATATGTTCAACATTCAGTTTGGATCCATACATTAGAAGCTTTCTACTTATTCTTTCATTTGTTGTATACTTGACAGTCTGAAAAGCCTCAAAGTAGGCAGAGTTAAAACCAACTAAGCAGGGGTTCTGAGTACAGTTAATTCAGCCTCATTTTGACATCTGAGACTGGCTTAGAAAGAGCATATGAATCGCTCAACATCTCCTGCCACCATGTGGTAAACCATTGGTGGGCACGTCTAACGTCTTAATGGTATCCCACGTGATGGAATCCAATCCTCTGTAATTAGATAAATGTCCCCTAACCAGCGTTTCAGTGTATGCTAGCACGGTTAAGCGTGTGACTCCTAATAAATTAGCAGCTTGTGATGAAATTAAAAGGATCAGACCTATTTTGAAAATGAAGACTCCTCCACATCCATCACTCACACAGCTCGCATTTAGTTAACCCAGGGAGTGAAACAAACTGGGACAAGAATGCAGAGTGAAGCTTGTAATGTGCCTCTCTGCTTGACATTTAGCACCTCACACTTCATTTTCAGTCTGAAAATGTCACTAGAAGAAATTAAAAGTTTCTAAATCCTTGCCCTTTGTGGTAGAGTTGATGCGAAAAAACAAGTGTTTGGGCGATGAAGTTAGCCAGGTGAGACCAAGAATTAAACAATGTCCTCCTTATTGATGGTTGACGCTAAAGAAGTACTACTAATGTGAAATTAAGCTGGAGAGCTTGGAGCTGAAGTTAAGGGCACATACTGTTGTTATGATAAAAATCACTACTGCAACATAAAACAGAGCAGTCTCACTGCTCCCCTGACTGCCACAAGGTGTGTGTGTGTGTGTGTGTGATGGGGGGATGGAGGTTTGGTGGAGGTGGGTGTGGGCTGTTGGGGCAACAACAAACAGAGGGATAAAAGACAAAGACAGCCTGCTAGACAGAAAGAGCCCCACACCTGCAGACATGTCGGAGTTGGATAGCATGCCTGTTGGAGGCAAATTTCTCCCCTTTTCGTCTGCACGGTCATCGATTGCGAGACAGCTGAGGACCGGCACAATAGCCTGCAGGCAGGGACAGATGGGCCGGTGCCGCTGGAGCACTCCAGCAGCGCCGGCTCCGTCTCTGCTGCTGGGGCCAACCGATCCCAGATGGGTGGGAGGACAGGGGACATTGAGTTATGAGTGATGCAAAACCACTGGGTAAGCATGCCGGAGCATTTGTCATGATTTAGATAGGTATGTGGCTATGGGAATGACAATTCAGCACAGGGCAGGACTCTTATAAAAAAAATAATAATAATAAAATACATATAAATATATATTCAGCGTGACATCAAGGTTGATTTTCCAACACGAGTCGCTCACATTGGGTGAAAAGAGCAAAAAAACTACTGAGGGAGCGTTTCAAATTCTGTTTGAGCTTTTTCAATTTTCAGGTGTCACATTTTTGTCTTCTCCTTGTTTTCGAGTTCTGCCTTCGACAAACCCTGTTCTATAAAAATAAACAAAGAACGGCCTCTCACCCTTCCTGGCACACGCACACATATACATCCTCCTCTTCCTCTCCTGAACTGGAGGCAACTTCTTATTCTGTAGTCACGTCTGTATATTCAGGTGAGAGGAGCTGGAGTGCTTCTCCTTGGCTCTAGGTCAGGGGTTTTGTCCGCCAGGGACTCAGGCTTCTACAGGCTTCTCAGTGCTCTAATGGGGCACCGAGGGAGAAGAGGTTTCAGCCATGACTATCTACCTCCTGTGGCAAGCTTAATTGGGTATAAAGAGACGTAGCCCTCCCTGCGCCCTCCACCTTAGGGTAAACCGTATGAAATGTTTAAGTAAAGGCTCTAGACGCTGTGTGCAGGATAAAACTTGCGCCGCCTGGAAGGAGAAAGAGAGCGTCCCAGTCTTTGTATTCTTGAAGTGTGCAGGACATTACTCTCAGATGAACCGTTTTCAGTTTTTCCTGATGACCACATCGGTGCACTTAGGGCTCTGTTGGAATTACCCCTGTTTCAAGGGGAAACTGGCCTTTACATTGATGAATGGACTGGAATGTCACTGCTCTCCCACTTTCTTCAATTCCTTCTTTAAACAGATAAATCAAGCCAGAGGCCACTGGATGTGAAGCAGCACTGGGGCATTTCCAGGGGCACTACTGAACATAAAAGCTGCACACACTCGGAAAAAAACAATCCCAATAAAAAGGTGGATAAATCACTCTGAATCTGCAGGTCAATAGTATTGAACAATAAACGTCTTTTTCAGCGTTCCTTCATCAGTGGTCAAAGAAGGGCTGGCAGGAGCGATGGGGTGGGGGTTGGCTCAGCATGGACGGAAGTGTTAATGTGTGTTAATACACTAAAAGCCATGGGGCCTTTTCTAGGTGATGGATTGTCACTACTAAATTAGTGTGTGTGACAGCTCCAGTGCGGCGCTATAGGTCAGGAAAGAGCTGTCAGCCATGGCAGGTAAAGAAACCTATATGAGTTAGGCTCAGCTGTACAATTAAAACTGAGAAAAGACAAAAATAAGCCAGTGACACAGAAGTTCATTTTGTCTTAAAAAAAAAATGTGAGTGGGTTTACACGTCTATATACATCTTATGCTGTCTAAGCTTTGAGAAACCTGGACATGTTAACTGGAACTGACAAACCTTATACAAGTTTCTGATCATTGTGTCAATTGAGCAGATAGATCCTTATTACAATATCAACAATATCTCAGTGATACACATTTTGGGAGAATAAATCATTTTGTTGATGCTATGTTCTATTCCTGCTGATCAGCTGAAGAAGACACACCAGTAAACACCAAATGAACCAAATTTAGTTCTTCCTCAAATGTGCAAAACTGAGAGACTGTCTGAGACGATAAAATCTTATGAAGTATTATCTATGAAATGACAGTGCTGTAATCTGGACGCCTGTGCATCAAAGACAAATTCCACTGATTATAAAATTTAGACTGGAATGATTAAGAGAGCAAAGATCACCACAACGGCCATGCCTTATTTCACAATGTTAGGGAAAGTATCTTAATCATTTGTGAATCTGCCCTGTGATTCAGATCCAGTTCAAAATTGAATGGGTTCTTCCTTCTCCACTGTTAGACTGCTATATTCCCATAAGCTTCATAAAAATCTTTAAAAATTAAAAAATTAAAAAACACTACCATGAGGAAAGTGAACAGAGGAAAAATATTAAGGCAAAAATAGAAAAAAACTCATAATCAGAGACCTTCATACTGATAGAATCATGTCATGTCATCATAAACAGGGACATGAACAAGGTTCTCATGTTTCATGCAAATGTCAGGTGCTAAATATGATCAAAACCAGATTATGAGTCAAAATCATGACAAGAGTGTGAATGTAAACATGGATATAGATAATTAATAGAAGAACAAGACAGCCGTGCTAGCAGATCTGCAAAGCCGAATATTCATTTTTTCCTCCATAATCATTTAGCAGGTTGGCTTGCTTACATGTGAATTAGTGCCAAACAACTGCAGCTGGGTTTGATGACAATGATAATTAGTTTTGCAGGCATTTGACCGTACACATTAATGGCTGTAGATAAAGACTGAAATGTGAACTGTGTAATATTCTGCCACAAGGGGTCTCTCTGTGGTTTAAGCAGGAGTCAAATAATCTGCTGGGATCAAGACCCAAGACATAGACCAGGTAATGTTGGCCATTAAAACACTAAATAAAGCCATCTCATGTTACATATCTTAAATTAGCTGCTGCAAAATTCTGCTCAGCTTGTTTCTCTGATAACTCAAGGTCAAGATGTCTGATGGTTTAAATCCTTCATCCTGTTAAAGTATATAAACTTTTTTAGAAACAACTAATATAAATGCTTAAACTTTATGAAAACCGGCAGGGAACCACGATGCTAACAAGATCCAAAGGGGATAAGTGTACTTAATGAAAAACACAGATTTCTCTGGGTCTCAAAAAATGTTGAAAATATTTGGCATAAAATAAGTTCATAATTCAACAAAATTGTATAAAGGATAGGTCAAGTCAGTTTAATATTATGGATATGTTACATTTTAAACTTATCAGGGATTACCAAAGTCATTGCATTTCATCCTGAGGGCGGCTTTACGGCTGTATAAATGTAAATCCGTGCAATGAGATATTTCAGTCTGGATCAAAGTGGACTGACCAGCAGGCTGACATTTCCATCCCTAGACAAAATGTTTGCGTGGGCAGAGGACAGCAGTCCAGATATATAAAGCACAGAGAAGGAGAACAGAACCGCCTTCAGGAAGTGCACATTTGTAGAGAGAACCATTACTTTTATGCTATTTTGACACACATTAAGATGACACAGTCCATTTCCTAATTATCTATCCATTATCTGTCCATTCTGTTTCCAGCCAAGGAGAGTATTCCTCAGTGCCGGACCCAGCATCACCGCATGACTGATGGGAAATCAATACTAAGCGGCCTAGTTTTCATTGAACATATGGCAGGAGAGCAGAAACATCTGGAAATGTCAAAGACTTGTAAAAGCTTTGCTAGCAGAAGACAAAAGCACGCATACCACCAGCCGATCGGCCAATCAGGGCGCAGGACTGTGCTGTAAAAGTGGCTGTATTTCAGAGTGAAAACGCTGAGCTAGCTAACATGTCACAATCCCAACAAAGAAAGTAATGGAATTGAAAGAAACCAATGTGAATCCTGAGTGCAGGCGCGTGTAGTGCTGATGCCGTGTAGAGGTGAGGGGTTGGAGTTTGACGGCACATGTCAGATGTACTGAGGACGCGTCACGCAGGAGTGATGTGAGCGCTGTCAGCTCCTCACTCACACCCCGTCCCAGAGCGCCGCGTCAGCTACCTCAATATTGATTATGAGGCTTCTTTGGGGAATTCGGCTTGATTCGTTCAGGAGCAACAAAACCAATTGAATAGAGAAATCAGATGTATAAATAAGCAGCGTTCTGCATGGGGGAGCACACCAATGACACAATGACATAGTCACCTTGACATAACCCTGCAGCTCCCTCCCAGAGCAATCAGCACTGACCAGCGCTGTAAAGCCCTCACACACTGACACACTCATATCCCTAATGACTATCTATGTGCTTTTAAATAGATAGAGTGCCGGCGTCTCTCACTAGGTTCAGTTCTTTTCAAAATGGCAAGGAAATTTCTCCATCGATTTATATTGCTCCTATAAAATTATAAGACAAGTGTTAAATCTGTCATTAAAGGGCTCATTAAAGTCTGTAATTGCTAAGCTGGATACATTTGGTGCTGTTAAAAAGAGAGAGTCCTGCCATTCGTTATTGTTACTGTCATAGGATATCTGAGAGTACGTATAGCACTTTGACAAAAGGCTCATTGCTGACCGGCTTCTTGTCATTGTGTATAGAAAGGAAACCTTTAAATGAACCCCATTTGGTGCCTGAAAAAAGGAGCATGATGAGGGACAAAAAACTGTGCATGTGCTTTACCTGCAGCTCCTCAAGTTGCTTCAGAAATGTAATTCAAAGTGACAAAAGAAGATGGATGAAAGATTGAAATATTGGATTCATTTATTCATCCCACCAGTGGCAATATGCACTTTAAAGCTTCTGCACACAGGGCAAGAAAACTATCAGAATTCTGTCATTAATTCCACTCCGCAGGTAAATAACACTTCATCACAGCTCATAAATAACTTTCTCCTTCAATTCTATAATTCATCTCTCAGGTATAATAAGCACAGGGGTCTCTCCCCAGAGCGGTAAAGTTGACAAAAACACATAAATGAAAGATTGAAGGACATAAAAAAATGGGAATTTCTACTTCACAGTTAGACAGAGACTCAAGCACTGTTGAGGGAGAGTTTAGTGCTCCTGTTCTCATCACTATGCTTTGCTTACTGCCGTTGCTGCTTGCTGGGTCAGGAAACATGAGCTCAGCACCTTGGCCTCTCCCTCAGACATGCACAGAATGGCCATGTCAGCACACTGCGAGGACAGTTTCTAACCACGGTTCACTTGTTCAGCATGCAAAACGGTTTACCATGCTTCACTGTGTTGCTGTACGGAAACGGGGCATCATTTCATGCTGCACTTTGCAACACACAAAGAGCCATTGTGGAAAGTCTCACAGCAGAAATGTGCAGTTTGCTGTGTGGTTTGGTTCTCTCTTACTTCCAATCAGTAACAGGTAAAGATGAGCCACCCTGTGGGTCTCTCGGGCCCACCTCCTCTCAGCACGCTCATCAAACACAGCTCTGATCAAGTGATTAGATGAGTGGTGTATGGGTGGAAGCCTCAGAGGGCCAGGCCACCCTTTCTTCTGCACTTACAACCCCGGGCGGTTGGGACGAAGAGAAAGCGAGGGTTGAGGATAAGGCACAAGATACTTGGAATGACAGTTCACTGACAGAAAGATTAATGACCCAACACACAAAGGTCTGGAGCAGCGCAGACTTTTGATAAGGCACCCTGGAGCCCCTCTGCCACCTGGCCGCAATCCATATAAATCGAAGTCCTGTAGATTCCAGTGGCCAATTAATGAGCGGCCCTGGCAAACGACACTGTCCCTCACACACACCCCCGTCCCCGCCGGCACTTCATCTAGATAATCTGATACTGTATCACAGACAGAAAGAAGAAAAAAGACCTGTCAGAGATTGTGAAGGGCATTTATCTATGGTAATGTGCTGTTCTTTTTCTTTTTTTCTTTTTTTAGGACGGGCGAGTGGAGTGGAATGTGTGAGTAACTGTGTGTGTGCGAGTACGTTGGCGTCACGCAATTTATGAGCAGAGCAGAGGTAAGTGGGCAGGTTGAAGGCCTCTCCAGCGCTGTTGTTCATATGGAAATGAGAAGTAATGAAGTCGACACTGTCAACTTCACATCTCTCTGCATTGTCATAGTGATAAAGGGCACTGGAGGTAATTAATTTCAGTCAAAATACTGAACAGAGAATGGCAGGAAAATGATGTCACGGACACCGAGGAGGCTGTATTGTGCCGTTGTCAAGTTTTATGTCCTCACAAATCTGTCAAAGCACTCCTAAGATTTCACAACAGAAGTCTTTAACCATTCATAACTGTCCATGCTGTCTATTAATTTATGCAAATACCATAAACAAAATGTAGGCATTGCAGCCACGCCAAATCTCTTGGGCCAGATGCAAAAAAAAACTCAGCTGAAGAAGAGAGAAAAAGTCTGTTTATGCATGAAGGCAATGTATGCATAACCAGTCGCTGCACCAAATGTGTAATCTCCTGCATACATATTATTATACATCTCATTACACTGTACATCTCACTCATCAGCCTTCTCAGTCATTTCAAATTATGCACATGTGCAGGAAGCCACAGATGGATGTTGACACACACACATTAAAACATGTTTGGACTTTAACCAGACCCATCCTGTCCTTCATCCTGTGCAGAAAAACGTCCTTTATGCCGCCAAAGCAGCCTTCGTGCCGCTACACACACTTATTATGCATCAGCGTGTTGAGCCACAACGGCCGAGTGATTGATGACATGAGTAGGTTCACATTTATAGGCAGAGATGTGTTATTATTTATAAATGACTATAATTTGAATGACAACTTCGATAGCTATTTACCTGTGGTTGCATTACATAAATCTGTAAGTAAAAGAGTTTTCCATTGCGTACATCTATACCTGTATTTATAGGGCGCTCATGTCTAGACACTGTTGACGTGCTAGAAAGACTCCCAGTAAAATAACTACTCATATTCCCTCTTTGCCACACTTTCCTCAGCTCATCCATGAAAGTCTATGCTAAACCTGTTTAGAGAAACATTCTGCTTTCCCCAAAGGAGAGTTTGATTTATATTAACAGTTATCAGTGTCTGTTCGTGTTCCTACTGTTCTTGTCATTACGCAATCCCAATGTAAGTGATGGTGGACTAAATCCACAGTCCCTTTCTGTGCAAAAAAAAAAATTCAAGCTGTGTTGAGGATTTAGCAGTCTGAGATAGTCAAAACAAATGGCAATCCTCCAAATTGAGTCTTTTTTTTTTTTGGAACAAAATCCTCTTTGTGCTACCATTTTACCACCAAAAGAGCAAACAGTCCTGAGAAACACACAGAGGGAAATTCATACAAAAAAGATTATACCCTTGCATTCAAAACACTTTGAAACATGACAGATCTTGATAAGGTAATGAGAGCTTGCCAAATGTTTTTGAACTTGTGATAATGATCTAACCTTTAAACATTTGAACCTAATGAAGCTTGAGTCTGCACAGGACTAATGGTCGCTGAATTTTTAACAACCACTGACTTGGACTGGTCGACCAGGTCAGAACTGGTCAGAAATGCTCCAACAGTGGCAATTAACTAACCATCAAATCTACCCAGCCGTAGAAATCTGTGACTAATACTAATGTTATACCAATAAAATGGGCGTGAAGGATATATCAATATATCATTTTGAATAGGCGCTGCTCTCAGGGCACTGTAACCTTCAAGCTATGCCTCCACAGAGCTGATAAAAGCCAATGCTGAGTACACAGCTGCATTTGTGCACCAAAGCCTGAAGGTGTGACAGACACAGGCAATAAAACTCAGCAAAGAATGGCAAGATGGTAGAGGTACCTCTGTTCTCTCTGTCGCCCGTACTGTCGACGGAGACATGACATTAATATGAGACAGGAATGGAGGGAGAGGGGCGAGTGCACCATATGGATTTAAGGGAAAAGCAGCAAAAAAGCTGATATAAGTCACCTGAATGCTGTCGTGGTCCTGCAAGCATCATCACCAACACTATTAAGCTGTCAATACAAACAAATGCGTGCAGAACAAACTGTATGTGAGTGCTAGAGTGTGTATACGCTCAGGGCTTTCGCTTTTCTTTGTGTTGTAGCCCAGCTGTGTGTGTTTAACCTGCCGTACCTGGCCCTGCCATAGGTCTCCTCATCCAGGCAATCGCCTGACAGAGGCCAACGTCCTCTCAGCATCCTTGAGCGTCTGTGATGGGCACCCAGCCAGTGACTGATCACTGGCTCGTTCCCTCTCGTCAGCACTTTCCCTCATCCAGCTCGTCATCAATGCTTTACGGTAATAAAACCAATGTCATCCTGCTCCTTGTGAAGTTCACATGGAGAGATAAGGGCTAAAAACCTGCCAATGGCTTTTTGTTCCAAATTAATTCCCTGCCATCCTTGTGTACGCCATTTTCCTGGGTGGCATTTAGCGCTGACAGCGGGCTAATCTCATGTTTCCTCGCCTGATTTCAGCCTTCATTAGGAAAATTTGCTGCTTTAAAGTCAATTTCCATTCGACTTTTTATCGTCAAGTGTGTGTGTGTATATGCGTGTTTCCAAATGGAAATAATTGATCAGGTGAGGTTGTTCAGGAGCAACAGGAGCACCTCTTTCGTTAATTAAAGCTGCATGTGGCTGCCGTAAACATTAGGGAAATGGGGCTGTATATCAGGCTTATTACCTGGACATGATCGTCAGCGCGAGGATTTTGTCCAGGGAAATCTCTTGCTGCAGCTAACAGCACTGGGTCTTTCTACCTCCAGTCATCCATGAGAAGATAGTGTGAGGGGATGAGAGTTTAGGGAGAGATAGGACTGATACAAAAGGGCAAACATTAACAGAAGTCATGTTGCAGTGTCTGGCCATAATTCAACTCGGAGCGGAGACATTTTCATTTCCAGTCTTTTTTGCTTACTTGTTTATATCAAAGCATTAAAGTTCCTTAAGTCTAGACAGCAAGCCTATCTCCCAATGTCCCTGAACATTTCTTATCCAAATCATTACGTGTGCAGTAGACGGCAGTATGTTGGAAGGAGCCTACGAGTGCCTGTAGAGATTATGAGGGTGCAGTTGGGACAACAACATTAAGAAGAGATAAGGGAAACTCATAAAATAGCAGCGTTTCATTTCCTAAAAACACAATAGATGCCAGGGCTGCCTGACGGACTACTATCAGCTGGTCTGTAGAATCATAGCTTGGTTATCGTTTCTGTGAATGGAAAAGGTAGAGCAGGACCATATAGGCAGCTGTGGCTGGAATGCTGATGCAGACACGCGGGGAAACTTTTTGTGTTGGATTTAAAATGCCGTCTGGTCAGTGAGAAATTCATTCCAATGAAGCTGAAAATTAGTAATGACTGTGCAAGTGAAGTTACTCCATCCTGTTTCTGACTCTTGTTACAATTCATCCATATTCTCTCCATGTAGCTGACCTTCTGCTTTGGAAGCACTCTGCACATTAATATTTCATATCGCAAACACAGATACACACACACACAATTTTCTGGACACCTCAGAGCTGGGAAGTCTCTACAGCGCAGCTTACTGTATAACAGCTCAGCTCCCTCCTCAGTGTGTTACACTGCATTCACACTCACAGACAATCTGCCTGTTAAAAATGTTTACCCGTCCCTTGGAAGTTTAATGTTTACTGTTTTACACTCATAAATAAAGATGGATTTAATCTGAGGTTGTGGAGCAGAAAAGAACAATGTGTTTTAGTGAGTAAAGAGAAGCACATTTTTTTGTTGCCAGGTTGATTTAATCATTTTTTAGACTGTGTGGACATGTGGAGAAGAAACTGAAATATAACAGTGATTAAGTGCTTTAACTTCGCCAATCATTGCAATTTAATTAAAAATGTATGCAAAACATACACAATTTACAAAAAGACATTTTCCCCTAAAGGGATAGTCCACCATAAAATCAATATGTTTTTTTTTTTTTTAAATTCAAATTGTTTTCACATGGGAAACAAAACATTTTTGTTTGACGCAACCACCTTCGTTTCCTTTCACCTGCAATATGACTTCAGTCTAAAACATAAATATGAGTCATATTTCCTGCCTGTACAGACTCCCTCTATTTCTGTTTGTGAGGGGAGACCAGTCTGGTTTATTGACCCTGCATACAATCAGGAGCAATACAAAAGAAAACCAATCAAATGAGACTTTGAGGGCCTCGTCATAACTAGTCATATAACACACCGTAGTGTATGTGGTTGTAGTAGCTACTGGCAACCAAGATTTGCTTAAGGTGTGGGTAAGACGCTTGTTGACGGATGCTTTATAAAATCACCTGCAGAGTATTTGTTGAAACTGTCTGCCCTTTTACAATCAGTTTCCATGACAGCTTCTTGGCTGGTTCTGCTTAAGAACGCATCTGGCAGTGTGAGGTTAGGTCATAGCAGCTAACAGAGCGATACGGAGAGATGTGTGTTTAGATATGAGTGGGCACAAACACCTTCATTTATAGAATCTGGGCTGACAGTACGTAAACAATTTTTCCAACTAGTCAACAAAAGCATAAGAAGAACACAGAAGAGAAGACATCAATTCTTCTGAGAGGCTTTGATTGCAATTAATTTGAACGATCAGACGTTCAGACTACAGAGTGAACACAGAAGGATGACGGGCCAATCAGTCCTCTGTCTGGCTCCGTATCCTCTGTTGCTTCGTATCATTCACATCAGTCACTCTAACCCCACCCACTTTTTAGCAGACCAATCTAGTACGAGGGATTTGATTTAACTCACTCTTATAACAAAGTACCACTAGACTATTCAATTTAACTGGGAAATAAGTTAGCTGAAGACATTAACTTCCATTTCATTTGGCCTTTAATAGCAGCATAAAACCAGCATGTTTTTAATGGCTAACTTTACAATGAACATCTCATGGGGTTGCAGCACAATGGATTATTTTCCAAAGGCAGCTAATAAATTGTACATAACAATTGTGTGTTTGGACAATTTTATGCTTTGAATCTTTACATATTGGAGTGCTTCTAACAAAACACTTTGAATATAAGATCAGCCTGTATTGCTGGATACTGAAGAGAGCACCTACGGGTCCAAGCCCTCGAGCTAGTGTAGCAGTTTTCACTTAGGCAGAAGCTAAAGGAAACGACCGGACCCCCTCTTCTCCTCCTCTCTTCTTCCTCATCGATTGTCTGCATGTCTGTGCCTCAGTGTCTCATGGCAGCAGAAGCCAAAGTGATGGAGACAAAAGGCGGTTTGGGTATTAATTCAGCACTCACGTCTTCTTTCAGGGTCCTTTCAGATGCAAAACTCCAGGCTGTGCATTGGGCAGAAGGGGACGCTGACAATTACAGCCTCACATCGAGCCACCGTTGGAGACTGATTGACAAATGAAAGAGCTGAAATAGCTTCCATTTAAAACGGCCACTTGCCAGAATAGGGGGATCATCTCCAATATCTTGTCTCAAATGGGAAAGGGAAAGATGAGCGTGCATGAGAAATTGAGCTTGCAATTCACTACTTCACAAAGGCCATTTAGGCTACATGCACAGAATACCCATTGGTATTGCAGAGGCTTTAAAGCTCAAATTCAATGGATCATCAAGATAAAGCAGCGACTTCTGCAGGGATTTGCATCCAACTGCTCTTTCCCCTAAATCTAAAAACTTTTCCTGCTGAGCTGACTAATCCACTCCCCTGTACACCCACAGATGAGCAGAAATGAGGGCTGCACACAAACATACACTGATTAGCCGAGATTGCCTTGGTCATAAAGCGTAAATACACAAATATGTCTGGAAATCTCTGTGTGTGATTTCTAGGGAGACAAACAGAGATGTTCATTGTCCTGCCAAGCAAGCAGACACATAGATTTCCAATCACGGATGTTGCTCAATTTGTCTGCTGCTCCCTCAGTAGTACCCAATCTACACAGCTGAGTACAGCATCCAAATCGGCAGTTTGTGGAGACGGATGCCTGTTGAGCGCCTCATCATGTGTTAAAGCAGAACAACATGGCTCCCACGTGTGTGAAAATTGACAGTGTTTTCATGCTCAGACTAACTGTGTACGGTTTTATTGCCTCTTTAAACTTCCATTTCCAGTTCAAATATGACTGAGTAAAAGTAGGCTGGACCCAGAGGAATAAAACAACAAAGATATGCAGAGTGGTGTTTTAGTTATATAAACATTTCTTGAAGGCAAATAAGTGGTGGGCACAGAAATAAAATTACTATTCGAGTTGAAACTCAATTAGGGGAGTCAAAGAACCGGAAAAGGAATAAACTATTAAGACAATTACTATGATTTCATTGTGTTATAGGGTAAGTTTGCTTTTGGGATTTGTAAACTGGAAATATACTTTCAGGTTGTGTTGCCTGAAGAACTGCCCCTGCAATGTGGAAGAGAGAAATCCTCCAATGTGATTTAGCAAAATTTTAACAAAATCTATCATCTTTGTGGGAAAAAGTGAATGTTAAAATGATTCATCAACATGCACGAACAAAAGCAAATAATAAAAAAAAGTGAGTCGTCTCAGTGATGTGTGCATGAGATGCAGGTAGCCAGAGTAGACACAGCACAGGTATAAATAACAAGTACTTGTCTGAGCACACAAACAGCTGCAGGGGACGGCTGCGTGCTGCGGTAGGAGCACAAACAGGTTCTTTAATGGAGAGAGGGATGTGAGGAGAAATTCATTTGTGGGATGACACTCTCCCGCAGCCCCACAGCACAAACCCCGCGAGAGGGATGTTGTGGCTCAGTGCACGAGTGTATGTGTGTGTGTGTGTGTGTATGAGAGAGAGAGAGAGAGAGAGAGAGAGAGAGAGAGAGAAAGGGGAGGTGGGTGTGGGGCAGACTGAGGAACAGGGTGAAACGATGCAGAGGTGCCCGTGTCATGTCTCTATGGAAATCAGTAAACTCTGCTGCATGCGCATCACACCATATCACACA
>JAOWBC010001387.1:18976334-18990283 GCA_028566105.1 Hypoplectrus providencianus | reverse complement strand
TATCTGCTCCCCTAATGCCTCATATTTATTTAACAACGATGACGGAAATCAAGTTAATTGTATTTTTCTGTGTCACGTTCAAAGAATGTTTTCAATAAACCACTCGCTGTGTTGTATTGTATAAATATTTAAAAGGAAAAACTTCCTATTTCAGCCTGAAGGAAGTTCTAAATTAAATGAAGAAGAGGTTGGAGACGCATGTGTAGGTGGTAATGACTGCTAAATTAGTCAGCAGATTTTTGTGATGACATTACAGCTTCAGCCATCTCTGTTTATCTCGCTTAAACTGTCGACTTGCACACACTTATGTGCTCAAAGCCTCTGATATCATCAAACTTTTTTTCCAGTCTAATTAGAGCTCACTGTGATGTCAAGATTGAGGTTTGTTTTTTTTTAACCCAGACAGGAAGTGTGACCTGTCCTTAATCTCGCCTTTCCCGTGAACTAACTTCGTTATGGATTTAACAGCAGTGAGCTGAGGTTCAAGGTGAAGTCACACTGGATAAATGTGAATCTGTAGCCGAAGGTGTGGAATAAAGAAAACAGCACACTCAAGTTAAGGACATCAGATTTAAAGCCTGAGAGCAAAATATGAAAGGAAAAAAAAAAGCTGTCTGTGTACAAAGACCCGACACACACAAACACACACCTGATGACAAAAAACAGAGAGGACAGAAAATAAAAAGGAGGTGAATAATAATAAAACAAATGCCCGAACCTCCTGGAGCAGATTTTTCATCATTAAATGATGGCCTGGGGGCGGAGGGAGTGTGATGAGGAAACACTGGCTGCTGCCTGCTCTGTAATTAAATGGTGGCCGGATGAAGTGAGAGGCAGGGAGATGATAAGCACCAGGCTCTGTGCCCCAGGACACAGGAATATTGTCAGATGCTTTAAACAATACGCTTATCTGTGAGCAAAGTGGCTTTTTTGGTGAAAACAAAGATGGTAGAAAGATTGCTATGTTTCCTAGAGGAATCCCTACAGCACTTGCCAAAAAAGAAATGCCTAAAAAATGTAAAGGATGTGTTTGTTTACTTCAAAACAACAAAACAACAGTGCAACACAGATAAAAAGTCAGAAATGTAAAAAAAAAAAAAAGTAAACTTCATTAAATGTTTCAGGGTAGTAACAAAAAAGATGAATTAAAATGAAACCTCCAATAAGTCAGAACTGCTTTAAAAAGGTAAGAAATGCAATATATTATTCAAAGGGATATGTGAGGACATTGTTTTACATATTAGAAACAGACTTTAACTGTACCGTATGAAAGAAAAAATGAGCGGTTAACATCTTTCAGTTACTTGAGGGATAAAAGAACCTCCTATATTATAATATTATTATTATAGTAACTGCAATGACCCATATTACAATATTCAAAGTATTTATAAGCATACAGCCATAGCACATGATGTCTATGGAAACAGCAGATCCAAAAAATAATTTTGAGTAAGCTTTTAGGATTTTTTAAAAATCTTTCAGATAAATTCTGTTAACATTTGGATAAACAAGCCAGAGGGTCTTCAGCCGTGGAAGCTGCTCTATATAAACAATACACATTTTGATAATATGACAATATTATTAAAATATATTATATTATTAATATTATTATTTATGTGATTGGTCCATCTTCAGGTTTTAAGTGTGCATACCGGTTTCCATTGTACACACAGGCCACATTCAGTCACTAATAAGCACGAGAGATTTCCTGACATTTGATTCAAGCCTTGTCCGCAAACGCCCCAATAATGACTTTAACTCCAGAGTAAACAATTTCATCAACACGCCTTGTTTTGATTCCATTAAACTCAAAAGCAAACATTTTGCTCCCTGAACAGAAATACCGCCATGTATCATACTTAATGGTGTTGAAACAGATTAAACCACAAACAACAAACAGCTCAGTGTTGAATGCACAACAGAAGGAAATGTTATAGAGCAGAAAAAGAAAGATAATGTATAGAGTGACAACTGGGATAAGCACATGTCCTATTTCAACTGACAAGACTGAGATTGGTTTGCTTTGAGAAATCAGTATGGACGGCGCTCAGAGAAAAGGCCCAGCGTAGGCTTTTTGACAAAGCTTTTTAATATGTCTTAATGGAATGAACAGTGTCACTAAATTGTATCGTTCTCCCAAAAAAAGAAGAAAAAAAAACATTCTGTCACAAGAATTTCATTATCTGAAATGCCAAGCCTTCATCCTTTTCCTTCTTCAATAATGGCACAATCTCCCCTGAGAGAGACGAATAAAACACGGTGGTGAAATGTGGATTTTTCACCTAAATACAATTACAGAGCATTTTGCAAAGTGCTGTATAAAGCAATCAGGAATCACTCTTGGAGTTGGCAAGGAGAGAAAAATACTTTGTTTTTAATGTCGGGATATTTTATTTTGACTTTTTCATTGGTAAAAAGCTTTTGTCTGCCCTTTGCCAAGCGAAGATTGTTGTATCGCTGCCAGTCAGGCTTCGAATCCTCTCGATGGGGATTGAAGATGAGTACAGTCATCCCTGAAAAATGGCTGTGACTCCACGGACTCGTGCGACTGATGCCAAAGCAGACTGCTTCATTTTTCTGGCTTTAGCTTCAAATTAGATCAGACATCAGAAACGACCTTCAGATATCAGCAAAGCCAATATGCTGACTAGGATGCATCCGAGAAAAAGGCCAGTGATCAAGATTTATGGAGTTGGGGCTACACTGTGTGTCAAGAGTGATACGTGTCTCATCAACGGTGAAATGAAATGTCAAATTAGTTTGTGTGAGGGCGTGCGTGTGTGTTTTAGCTCGTCTGCGGGGACGCTCTGACGGCTGTTTGTACACAAGACTGGAAGACAAAGAGACAAAGAACTTAGCGTCAAATGAGACCCAAAGTGAGAGAATGAAAGGACAGCATGAGTGTCAAATAGGGTGCTTATAGTGCAGAACGCTAATAAGGAGAGCGTCAGCAGGATGGCGGCAGCAGATCCATTCTCCTCCGGGCTCCATCTTGGCAGTACCTGTTATAAACTTCCTCTGCCGTCTTGCACAATTGGTTCTGTAATTTAAAAAGGTCAGCATGGCTCTTGTGTAATTCAATACTCTCATGGTGCCGTATTAACCACATATTTAATCACCCGCGGGGTGGTGTGCAAGCTGAATACTGAATGTAAAGGGAAGAGGTAGAACCCACAGCTCTCCCACCTGATATATGTGACTCACAGTATGTAGGAGGAGAAACACTTCATCCATGAGTGCGGCTCCCTGCTTCCATTTTAGTTGAATATAATGTCTGGAAAACTGAATGCTTTCAGTCAGGAATTGATCTGCGAGCATGGCGTAAAACAAAATTACATTGCGGGGGGAAAAGAGGTGTTTTTTTAAGCTGTTTGCAAGAGGGAAGTCGGATGAGTAAATTTAATTTGTCTGAGCTGCACTGTGGATGTCAAAGACGCAATATCTCGTGGTATGTGGAGTTTGGTTTTCTATAGGCAATTAAATTAAAGGGCAGGTCCAACAATAAAGAACATCAGTAGTATAAAGGAAAGTATGTGCTGAGAGACATATAGAGCCATAAATATGAATGTTTCCTACAGTAACTAAAATCTTTAAAGTCTACAAACACTGTTGAGATAAATGACTGTATTAAATCACAAACACAGGAAAAATAAAACCGCAAAACCCTTCATGCTAAGCAGAAACTTTAATATTGAACTGAATGTAAAATGTGTTTACATTGTTGCATCTACCCAACCCCCCAACCTGAAAATATGAGGCACCTGTTGAGCTGTGGCTGGCAGAGCATTATGGGAAATTCATAGCACTTCACTCGAGAAGACCCATTACCAGATAAATTACTGTGAGCAGAGAGCCACTTTATAATCTTTAAATAGAAACCTCACACATGTCGGTCAATAAACTGTACACATGGCATGTTTAGCTGAGCAGGCGACACCAGAGCAAGTGACACCAAAGAAGAAAGATGAATGCATGTGACTCCCTGGAGATAATAAAAAAAAACAAACACACCAGCTACTTTACCCCCAAAAATCACAGCAGTCGAGGGTTTTGGTTAAATTAACATTCTGAAATACATTTTACATCATCACTGTTTCAGATTAGGTTAATTGAATTTAAGTGCTACCCCAAATTTTGTCCTAGGTCTTTATAAGAAACGTGGGTTGTCTATTGCCTGTAAATGTATCATTTGAGGAGGTTTACTGGCCCAGTTTTCATGGGACCTTGTGGAACGGTTTAGCATCGGCCAAGGAAGCCAATAATGATTTTGAGCAGATAAAATGGTAAATGGTTAACAGATTGCACTTCTCTAGTCTTTGTGACCACTCAAAGCACTTTTACACGACAGCAGCCCTCATTTACAAATTCACTCCCACATTCATACTGGTGGCCAAGGCTACCCTAAGCAGTGCCACCTGCCACCATTGGGAACACATTCACACGCTGATGAACGCAGCAATTTGGGGTTACTATACAGGATAAATGAATGCCCTGCTAAGAAAATAGCCCCTCAATGAGAACTACACCTGGCTCATGCTTTTCCTTGATCTTTTTCCTTTATTCTTTGTTGTTATGCAAATACCTGAAACAGCCGTAAATATGCTGTTTAAACACTGAGCACATTTTCCTAGATGTAGTGTTGTTTCAAGATTTTGACTTTAAGTTCATGAACACTGAGATTGAATGCACCAGTGGCCTTCAGTGTCACTACATTCATATTTTACATGCACAATAGTGTTCTTAGACTTTTGTTTTCTTATTTGTATATTTGCCACAACCGCACATCATCTTGCCTGGTTACTACAACCACCACTGAGGTTAAAAGCATTATTCATGACACAAGAACCTGAAGGCTGAACATTCAGTGACACAGTTTTCAAAAATCATGCTCCTTGGCAGCTATTGTGGTTACTGCATATAAACTGTGGGTAAGGTTTCATCAGCGTTGGTCGAAATAAGGTGCTAAATGATCCAATATGAAAGAATACATTAGTATAATAGCAGACTAAGTCCTCCCACAGTTTCAAACTTTTCCACAGTGAGACGGTGTACACAGGATGCCGTCTCATTACACCTGACTGTGAGATGGGTAACAAAGCAGCTCAGAAAACCCAGAGGATGAAAATACCTTTTAACAACAGGAACAAGGATCCATTGTGTTTGGGAAGTGCCGGCATTTACTTTAAGGCAAGGAAATTAAAAAGAGCTGTCACTCAGCAGGAATGCAAAGAAATGAAATCAAAGCACCTTGACATTTCTCTCTGAGAGACAATGGAGGGAAGACGCAGGGTCCTGGCGGGATTCCACTCTCCTGCATCTAGATATTTATGACAATTTCTTTACCATGCTGACATATTTGCAGCGAATACAATCCATGACTCAGATCTGACATCTCTCTCTAGTTTGGGTGAATTGTCACTGAAGCTCAACGCCTCGCTCAAGGCTTCGACTGCCTTACATGAGAAAGAATATCTATTTTCAAATCTTTGTTCCCAACTCCAATACACTTAGATACGTCATTCTGCACTTAAAATTCTTGTGGGTATCACCTTGTATCTTTACAGCGTGAACTAGCGCAGAATATCAGGGAGAGGAGATACAGATAGGAAAAGCCCTTGGTTAGATTACCCTGATGCCATCAGAGTGTTAAACAGAATTCACCACGAGTTGAATTCAATCCTAGAACACTTCTAACTGCTGCCAGTCAGAAAGCCTGCTCTGAGGCTGTGATTGAAAGCATTTTTGCCAAGGTAGCGATCCCTCACCTGTGCTCACACGCTCTCACACACACATATACCATTAAATCAGAGCACAGGGAGCCACACACTGCCCTGTGCTTGACAAGTAAATTGCTTCCGAGATCGTGTTGGCGAAAGAAACTACGGGGAGAAAGAAGATGGTGTCATGGGCATGGTGAAAGAAAATGAATGAAAGGTGAAAGGCAATTGAAAGAAGCGAAGGAGCCAGAGTAAGTAGATAACGGAAAGCAGTGAGTGTGAAATGCTCTGCTAAGCAGGACTGCATGGACCTGTCGTCCGCCGTGATGAGGACTGGGTGGAAGAGAAGAGCAATCAACACGATGTGACTGAGATGACTGTCAAGTGTGGTCACACTAAAACTCTATAGGTGACTCTCTTCGCTCTGACAGGAAGACGTTTCAATAACTTGGGGTTTAGAAGGAAGACACAAACTTCTTGAATCACTTTTCTTCAAGGGTCTAACTGAGTCATGTCATCACAAGCACATGGAGGAGAAGCTGAGTACAAGACATGGAGATGTGTGGATGAATCAGAGATATGAGATATTTTGAGTATTTTTTAAGTATCTTTATATGGCAGGTAATATGCAAACATTCTGGCAAATAAAGAGTTTAATCTGGTGCAACTGGAATCTACAAAATCATGAAACCCAAAAGTTAACTTACATTCAGTGGAATTTCATCAAAAGAAGAAACACAACACAATGAACCAGGATCCACATGGAACATTGCCTGAGTGTCTGTGTCTATCCATCCTGTTTCTATCATTGTTCTGTAAATTCACAGATTTAACGCAGTGATCCATATCTGGCTAGGAATCTTTGTGTTTTTTATTTACATGTTTTTTACTGAGAGGTGAAGGGATTAAAACTGGTAATCAGTGTTTCTCTGACATTGTTCTAAACATGGGCACAATGTGCTAACAAGCTGCTGCTGCACCTTCGCTCAACATCTTCACTGGTACTTAAGATCCTGACATTCAGATGGTTCCTAACAGGAACTTAATTATCTGTCTCCTCCGCTCTGGAATAAAACACTAAATAAAGCAGTTTCCTCTTTAAAAAAAAAAAAAAAAAAAAACTGCTTCTCCCATTCTGTGACAGACGCAGCATGTGTTCTTGATTAAATCACACATTTTTATCAGATTTACCACAAGCCACTTTCTGCTGCTACCCAGTGGTTGGTGGAGTGAAAATCTGAGCATTCGGATAATTGTGCCTCTTGTATTGTAGAGGAGCACATTGAGCATGTGCAACTTATGACCATGGCCGATGGGAAAAGATTCTTCTAGCAAGGCTGGAAATGTATCAAATTTTCAAAACTACATTCGACTGCAGGTAAGACAATTTACTTATATTTACCTTGCAAATGTAAAAGAACACCTATTTCTTATCCATGATTCTTATTCAGTGCAGCTATAGGATGGGGCTATTTGTCAACTGCCACTGCTCTCAAACAAGGTTTGTTATTTCTTATCTTGAGATGTTGGACACTCTAAAATGCATTGGTCCCTTTTTGACAGAAACCACAGAGTGCTTCAATAATACAGCTCATACTCAAGGCATCTGTCAAAGCAGGCCTGAGCCACTCGACCACTAGATACCAAATCACTTCAAGACTGTCTTCAGGTTAGAAAGCTACCATCAACAGAGCTCAACGTCTGCAGCACCAGAAACACCCAGAGCATACAAACCACACATGATGAAATTGTAGTATTATTCTCAATATAAAACTTGAATACATTTCTAATTCTGATCCTATAGATGTTTATGTAAAGCACCACTCGCCTTTCATAAATTCTAATGATTCTCCTTCATATTTGTTTTTCAAACCAGATTAAGGTAAAATATTCAAGTGAAAAATCATTTTAGGATTTTATAACCTAAAGGAAAGAATCTTTTATATGACATTATCTGTATAGTATCAACCAAAACCAGATATACGTTTAAACAAGATGGCAGAAACTATATATAAAGACATGAGTAAAGCAGACATGACTGCTGTCAGCACATCCAGACTCACAGTAGAGTGTTTTGAATCTGAGAGTTTTTACTGAGAACGTTGAATATTTCAGACTTTTGGGATTTATTGTTATATCCACAGTAAATTCTGGTAAGGACGGGTATCTTCTCATCAATTAGAAAGGTGTTTAATAGTGTAACTGTAAAAATGCTTGTTTCCTCAGATACGTGAGAAGAAAATGGGTTGTTCAAACTGTGAAAAGACGATATATAAAGATCAGCATTGCAAAGCTGATGCCGAATGACTGACGAAACTTCTCAAACTACAGATTTAGTTACATGGTGATAATAAATCATGAGAGTTAGGGGCAAAGGTGTCAAGCTCATAATAGTCAGACGATAGTACACACTGACAGACACATGACATGATGGTGGAGCCACACAATGAGGTCTTCTTCACTGATGAGAACACATGCTGGTGCTGAGAAATGTGATACGTCTTACCTGGGACTGAGGGAACCTCTTGGCCCTGGGCCAGTCTGAGCAGAACCATGATGAGGAGGGGAGTGGCCCCTGACCACATGCCACGCATTGTGATGCTCACTGTCCTGGCATTACTAGGCGTCGATCTGCGGAGAGAGATAAAGAAAAAGCAGTCAAAGACCAGTGGTGCTGCAGAGGTATCCCTCTCTACACTGGGCTGAAAATAGAAAAATGGATTGTCAATTTATAGTGCAAATTACAATAAACGCCAGAATGCAGGAGAAAACAACAATTATTGCAACAGCATGACCGCAATACATAAAACAACCCATTTCTAATGACATTTTAAAGCATTAGTGAATACAAAGCAGCTTTCGTGACAAGCGATAAACAAGGTAAAGGAACTCGATAGGGAATTGAGTTCCTCCACGTTGTAATAGTCGAGCAGTTGCATCCATAATTTAAAATCCTGAGAGAGTTCAGTCTTCGAATGTTAAGAAGATTGCAAATCGACTTTCTCCGTTGCTAAACTCTTACTCAGTATCTCCTTTTGTGCACACACAACAAATGCCTTTGTGTCATATTGATTTCAGACAGGTGAGACAAAAGTGGTAGAGTTTAGTGGCGTGTGCGAGACAAAGCCTGTGCGCTGACATCACCTGCACATCGTGACAGGGACCGTCTGTGGCATGGAAATAAATCGGCGGATTCTCTGGATCAGCCATCTGTGGAACAACCTGTTCACCCTTGTTTGATTACATCCAGCAGGCCAGGCAGCCTCGGCTGCTCCAGGTCTTTCTCTGTATCTCTCACCCTCTTTCACACTTTCCTCTCTGCTCTGCTATGCACTATGATTTTCTCCTCGCAGCCCCCTTTTTCCAGGCATGACATACTCCTTGAATTGGATATGCTTCAACTAAAATATGATGGAGTTGCTTTATCATACATTTGCAAGGTGCAACAGTAGTGCGTCTCTTCAATCCCTGCATCTTTTGAGAAGATTAAAAGCGTTAAACATCGCCTGTCCACAGTGAAAAGGTGAATGTACTGTATGTAAAAGAAAATGCTCACCAAGCAGAGCTACCAATGCTCATGTGGAAAACGACTTTAAATTATACAAATCCATGTCCATTTAATTCATGCAACGCCAAATGGACCATTTGCCACGTCTTACTTGCAGCTCTTTCTTTTTCATGGAGTCCTTTTCTTCTCGTCGCTCTCTTTCTCTCATTTCTGTAATAGGTTTGCAGGAGAAAAAAGGCACAAGCACACCAATTTGCTCTTATAGCCTTTTTCTCCAATCTTATCTTCGGGTACTCAGTGAACACTTTTGCACCCCTTTATATGCATTTCCTGTTCTCAGAATTAGAAGAGCCTCTGAAAAGCCCGTCTATCAGATCTCAACCACGGGGAGCTCATTGTTGGAGGGTGTGTTATCATCATTTCTCATTCCTCCTGTGTCACAGCAGGGCCAAAGAATTATGTGTTGTATTTGCGGAATTGCTTCATTTGCATGTGATGATTCCTGGCTAAATGTCCGATAAAGACAGTCCCTGTGGTTAGACTGAGAGATTACGGCGCTTTCACTCTGCCAGGCCACCTGAACCAGGAGCACGCCAGTATCCTGGAGGAGAAGCAGACTAGGTTTCCCCATTTTTCTTGATAATTGTGTCAGATAAACACTGCATCGTCCTCTCACAGGCAATCTGATAAATACCCAATTACCAGTCAGGAGATGGCTGTGACAAGTGGTCGCCAGGGGTCTTTGGTTTGGGAATGTGGGATACATGGCGTTGAGATGGGCTCCTCGACCCAGAAGCAAGCGGTGGGGAGCTGGACTCGTAATTCTACTCATCAGCCTGTTCAATTTGATTAATGAATGGACGGATTAGAGATAAAGGAAGATTTATTCGAGCCTCTCCTCTCTTGGAACCACAAACACATATGTGAAGATGCATCACGGTCCAATCAATGGCGATTCCTCCGTACTCATTATTAATCCTGCTTCCATCAAAAGGAAATGAGCATGTTTTACAAGGCTTGTTTCAGTGGCTTCCTCCGCATTCACTACCAATTCAGTCTGAGAGGAATGAAAAGCCCTTATTGTCTCTCTTCATCTGACTCAATGACTGCTGAATGGATTGAAGCCAATTAATCAGGCAGTGACAAGAAGCACTGCTGGCTCACTGACCAACTCCCACAAAAGACAGGAACCATCAGCAGAACAGTCACTGCCCACAAATTGATTTTCGAATGCCTGCTAAACCAGGGCGATGTCATTCAAAACCTGCGGTTTCTCATTGTGACACTTCTACAAGGCCCGAGCACTTAAACTCAACACAGATCAGACAGTTGGAGATAACACTGTTGCCATGGATGAACAAATGCACAACTTTCTCCATTCATCTCGCAAATGACAGAAAGTTCCCCGATGCACTAATGAGATGAAATGCTCATGTGCAGTATCTGTGAACCTGAGCAAAACGCAGGTGAAATGTTTAAAAGGAGCGGGGAACTTAAGGAGAAGCTAGTTGGAGGCCTCTGAGAATAAGACTGAACTTCATATTACCTCTGACTGGGACCTTTACTCCTGACTGCTTAATCTGTTTCTCTTTCATCTCCTACTTTTGTGCGGTTGAGTCGCACGGCACATTCTTACACAGACAGACCAGAGGTAAGGCAGAGTAGGCAGCAAAAAGGGTTGGGATGCGGTAAAGTGGATGAGAAAATAAATATAGTAAATGCTTATGGAGTGCAATGTAGTCACACCAAGTGGCCACTTTATTAGGTATGCTGAATAAGGCTGCCTTCAGATGATAAGACATTTATCTTTGCTTAATGCAATGTAGGGCACAGAGCAGCAGAGGCAAAGAGCTGCACAGTTCATCAAAAAGTCACCACATAACCAGAGGAGCTAACTTAAGAGGGATTTTTGAGATTTAGCCAAGTTCCTAAACTATATGCCTATCTATGAACCTGGTAGACCCATCTCACTGCTGACATTTTGCTTAGTTATTTGTTATTTCGCTGTTAGTAAGAAGGAAAGAAAATGTCGAACCACCTTATGTGATGTTGTCCACTACAACACCTGCTTTATCTGCAAACTCAACATACATATAATAACATTAGACACTTTGTAGAGCTGCAAAGCCCGTTTATGTGTACCTACCAGTTGTCTGCTCCGTGTATGATTCAGTGTGAAGAGAACGTATCCCTTTGCAATCATGAACATTTGAAAACGATATGTGTGAGTGAGGAGAGAAAAACAGATCAATACATGTTTGTTTCTCTTCCATCCAATTTTGTTTTCTGTTCACATTTTCTCAAAGACGTCATGCGGTGAAGTTAGATGAGTTCAATCAGGCTCATATTAGCCAGACCTCAAATGAGACTGCAGCGGCGAGAGGAAGGTGGTTAAAGTACAAAGAATCCTGCTTGTGTTTCTCCCCACAGTGTTTTTCTCGCTTTGCCACAACAAAGATATTTATCCCGGTAGTCAAATGCAGGTTTGTTTTTCTAACTTTTTCCAAGTTGCCCATTTGTTCTGTACTTTGCTGAATGTTAAAAACTTTCTTAACAGGCTTTATACAACAAATACTGTATTTTTCTGCACTGCTAGCTCTCACCCACCCACAAGAGTCAAGGGGAATTGTGCAATTCAAGTTTACTGCCAACAACAAAGTTTTTAGACCCCAGAGTTCAGCATTAATGTATGGCACGACATATTCCTGTAAGAGTTTTGTAAAACACATGCACAGCAGAGGAGTAAATACTCTGTGTTTGATGAATCATTGGCTGTAGTTCACCTACCCACTTAATGAACAATTGAGTGAGTTGAGTAGCGAAATGTATTATAATTCCAATGGGACAAGGACAGGTTTGTGCTGTTTTTCTGTAAATCCATTACTATGTCCTCTAGAATTACTGGCTAATATTAAATGACTCATCCACTAAATTGGATAAAAAGTGGATAAAGTGGAATCAAGATTGTAAACATGAACTTTATTAACCAAATCCAACAAATGATTATGCATCCTGTGGCTATAACCATAATAAACAATATTTTATTGATGCATTGTTCACTTGCCTGGGGACTGGAAATGTATTTTTCAACTTTAAAATTTGATGTGAGGTCAAATAAATTGAATAAAATATATAAATTGCCCAAAGTTACCCAAGTAATGTGGAAATCAGTTGCTATACCTTTAACTTTGCCTTGTTAAAATTCATGACTGTTTTGTTCAATGCAAAATAAATATGAAGAAATTTACATTTCAGTTTAGAGTAAAAAAAAAAAAAAAAGAAGACAAACCTAAATTGTATTTTTAGCTTACTGGCTCATAAATGCTCATTGTGTTACTTTATAGAATGTCCTCTCTTGGAATTTAACAAAATCTTTCCATCTTCTGTACAATTTGAGGTTTGAGGAGTCAAAATCTCTAATATTAGTTCTGAGTTTTGTCGAGTTTGAGAGTGGAGCCTACACATAGCATTTAACTTTAATACTGTAACAGTTTATAGCAGCTACCACGGTTCCAACTGGCAGGAAGCAGGTGTTACTTTTAACACTTGTTTTATAACTAGGCCAAGTTTAGACCTATAAACTGGTGGGACGGACTCCAGGGCGCTGGTCCAAAGTCACATGGTAACATGTGGACGGGAGAGAGGTAGATATAAGAGTTTGTCTTGAAGCCTAGAAAAACATGCAAATCTCTTTAAGTGTGTGTTGTGTTGTGCTCTGTCAGTGTCATGTTTGATGGATCGTTCCTCTGCCTCTCCAGCACTCTGTTCTCTGTGTCACCATGGCTACTCCTTCCTCATAAAAATGCCAACAGTGGATTAAGCATCTCACATTCACAGTACATTATGCCTCCTCACTTCATTACAATAAAAGGATTAACCTGCCCGGGATCTGTAAAGTGATCGGTGGGGAGGGTGGACAACATGTGGCTGAACTGTCCTTCCCCCTTAGTGTAGATCACATCTCTTGTGCTCCTTCATGTCATGCTACTAATCATCACTCTCCTGTGGGATACAGTCTGTGGCAACACAGCGGCACCAGAAACAAATCTGAAGCCATTAGGATGCCCTGCAGTTGACTTACATAATAGCATATGCTCCATCCATTCCACAGGGAGAGACCCCTCATCGCTGTCCCACTTTCTGTTCATTGCTCCTGTGTGTCATGTATCATGGGCTGGTTACAGTAATAGTTTTCACGGTAATGGTGGACACTTTTTCAGGAGCGTTTGCAGTGGCCTACATTGCAGTTTCATATTTTTGGAGAGTTGTTAAAATTGCAATAATTTAACAGGGGTAAAGGGTCTCTTCATCCCAAACTGGCAGAAAGATGGAGATATGAGAAAAACCTAAATCAGAATAAATTAAAAGAGCTGAAAGCACTCCAGCGTGACTGGGGAGATGGGCCTGGTCACACGCGGCATCCCCACAGTGATCCGTCTTTTCATGAATGTGATCTGTGATAAATTAAAAGCTGATTATTTCCTGGAGGGAGAAGCCAAGCGCTTGGCCCCCAGCCCCCTCGCTGGCGATGATGGATTAGTCCACTGTCTGCACTATGGACCCGTCCCCACTGACTGCACAGGCGTGGACGCCACAGGCCTAAGTGCCTCCTATCAAGATGCCATCTCTGACAACTCCTAATTTATTTGAATAGATGCTCGGCCATCTCTTTAGACAACAATTCAATTTTTTCACGTGACAGATGGATGGTTCTTTGATTTTTT
>JAOWBC010001387.1:18947869-18976234 GCA_028566105.1 Hypoplectrus providencianus | reverse complement strand
GCAGTTGTAGGTTCTGTGTCCGAGCTCAGCTGCACAGTCCATGAGGTTTTTTACATTAGGGTCCCATTCTCATGTGTCTGAACCATTTTCCCTAGGTCGGCATCATTTGGACAACCTACAGCGCAATTTGTCTGCAGTCATTGGGTCTGCCTGAGCGGGAACAAAGGCAGTCAGGCTGGCTATTGTGTCCTTTTGTGTCCCATATGTCAGAAGTCTGCTGCACAAACAATGCAGCAACTGCCAAGACCACAACAGTCATTATCGGTGGTAGGATCGCTGTCATTATCATGCAGCAATCATAACTCTAATTACAAAAGTTGCTTTGTAAGCAGGTAGATTATGCAATGTTAATTACCCGTGGACAATGCTGCAAGCGCATGTTCAAATGCCACTCACTATTGTGCAGACACAAAAGCAGCATACGTTTTACCCTCTGCCATATGCAAAGCAACCCCAGGTCCCAGGGCAGTCGGTTTAAGCACTAATGGTACAATCGCGAAACCTCTTGTCGTTAATAATTTCTCATTTATTATACTTGTAATAAATCACCACTAAGTAGATTATCTGACATAAACCAATATGTCTGTGTGTGTGGTTTTAATTGATGGACCTCATCCTATAAACTGGTCAATCTCATTACTCAATCTCACCTCCACCATCGGCTGGAAGACGCTCAGCTCAGAGATATTTTCCAAGACTTTAGACTCAAAGCCGAGTGATCTTTTTCATTCACGAGGCACTGCTTCAATTTTCTCTGCATTAAAACAGTCCACTGAACTATTTTCAGACTTTACTGAGTTTGAAATATCTCACAGTCACCACATCATTGGCATCACAACATAGTGGAGGGATGCAGATGAAATCCATGGAGAATACGTGACTTTGACTTAGACAGGTTAATTGTGTACTAACATCACATTGAATTTCAGGGTGAAAAAGCTTTTATCCAACCTCCAATATTGAATTCTTACAGATAAACATATTGCTGTATGGTGTTTTTGTTGCAGTACAAAGCCGAATGGTTTTCAAACCAGAAGCTAGACACAGGATGATTTTCCCTGAGCACAGTGCAGCAGCCTTTTTGCATTAATTGCCATAAGGGTGCACTTTACCAACCCACTCTGGCAAATTAAATCCTCAGAATAATATCTCCATCACTGCTGTATTTCTGTGCTCTGACACAAGCATCTATCTGGCTTTGGAGAGCAGCGCAGCAGAGCCTGCCAACTCAGACAGACCTGAAACCACGGGGCAATAAAAAGTGACATCAGCAATGGGAAAGTTAATAGTGTGTTTCAGATGCACTTTCTGGAGGACAGGAGTAGCAGAGGCTTCATTCACTGTAAGTGACAGTGGCTGGCAATCTCCCTCTGCCTCCCATATGCCCTTATGAATTTCAACCTGCTGTCTGTAATAACTTATAAATAGGCGAAGCTTCCAGAGGGGCTTTTGTGACAGGCTATAACGTCTGGGCATCCTCTACATTTACACTCTGTGTACTGATCATAGTAACAGCTTGTTTTGCTTATTCATCTATTCAATGTGATGTTTGATTGCAGCTGGCAGTTCCCCGGTGTTGTGTGTTGTAAGACGTGTCACACTGCTGGTTGTGAGTCTGTTTTTGACTTCACATGAGCCCGTTTCTAACTTTGAGGAGCTCATTTCGGCACAGCTGTCAGAGAACGCCTCGAGCTGAATAAACAGAATACAGAAACACACAGACACACTGAAGACAACATGACTGCAGGCAAATTGGGCCACAGGCATATTTTCCTCCGAACATTTCCTCCACAGTACATGTTCTGTCGCTCGTTTACAATCTGACATACTTCTTATTGCCTGTGTCGTGAATAATATTGTATCATTTATCTTTACAGTTGAAGTTAACCTGGATGTCATCAGAGCAGCGTGATGTAAGACAGCAAACTCTGCACATAGAGATAGAATAAAGATCCGTTTTTCAACCCTGTACAATAAAATACACGGCTATAATGCGACATTGTAAAGCTTTGTTGCAGCACGGCTTTGTTGGGCCTGTATTTATCAAAGTTGCTCTAAAGAGCTGGTCTAGGGGCAAAAAATGTCACTGAGAGTGAAGAATGAGACACATTTATCAAGACACTTACTCTTACGTAAAGAAAAGTGTAGGGGAAGCAATTCTAAGGGTATATATAATTCACACGAATGCTGAGAGTAGGAATAGCCAATGAGAAACAAGAATACACCTGGTCCTTGGTTCATGCTTAAAACATCCGTACATTTTAGTGACATATGTAATATAATTTCACATATTTTCATACCAAATTTTGGACATACTTTCTCATTAATTGTTTTTTTTCTTCTTTTTAATTATTCCTCCTTTCAACATTGTATATTAATAGTGAAAACTATGAAACAACACACCAGAATATGTTTCATATTTTAGATTTATGATCACCTGAAATGGTTTTCAGTTAACAGGTGCATCTTGTCAACAGTTAATTTGTCCTAAATGTGAAGAATTTAAGTATCGATCATATTCTGTTGTTTTAAACCTTTTTGCTCATTAAATAATTACGTTTTGTTCCATTATATCTACAATCTATTAAGTATTATAATCTACAATGTAGAAAAATTATTAAAAGTAAAGAAAAACCATTGAATGGTAAGGTAACAAAGCATTCAGTTTAGCTCAAGTGCTGATGTTTCTCCGAACCAGAACATGTAAACAATGTCTAAATTTAGTTTAATCTGTATTGGAAAGTACAGACTAATGATGATATCCTGCAAACAGGGACAAAGGACTTTTCAACATGGCGGCGAGCAGCTGACCACTAACAGTCACAAAAACAGCAACACTGGGGACAAAACGAACCGCAGCCTGAGGGGGAACCAGCAGGTGGCCGTCAAGTTTCTGTGACAACACCGTAAAA
This sequence comes from Hypoplectrus providencianus, assembly GCA_028566105.1. Classification (NCBI taxonomy): domain Eukaryota; kingdom Metazoa; phylum Chordata; class Actinopteri; order Perciformes; family Serranidae; genus Hypoplectrus; species Hypoplectrus providencianus. Next base: position 18,973,322 of record JAOWBC010001387.1, on the reverse strand, counting down.
CGGGGAAGACTTTATCCACAATAACCTCCATCTAAAAGCAGCACAGAGCAGTGCTGAGTGGGACACACACACACACACACACGGAATAACATGCATATGTGGCTGAACTGGCAACAGTTTGACAGAGAAGCTCAGATTAAAAGATGCACATTAGACACCACCAAAAGACACAGTTACTCAGATATAGCTTTAAATGGAATGGAAGGACATGTTGGGTGAAAGATGCTTCGTGGGGAGTGAAGGAGCTTTTAAAGAGTTCTACGTATCTGGCCGGATGAGTTGATAAAGCTCACAGAGGATACAAATAAGTTGAATATTCAGCCTTTGCTGCTATAAACCTCATCATTCTGTTTTTAATCAAACAAATACTTTTATTTCTTTTAAGATATTTTTTTGATGAGGGGTACAGAGTGAAATGAAGTGACCGAGGGGACGACCTGCAGGAAATGGTCCTGAGCCGTACTCCAACTTGTTTGCAGGAATAAAAGTGAAGGGGTTTTCCTTTTATCTTTCACTTAAGTCCACATTTTAACTTTCAGCCAAATACACACGCTGGTTTCGAAAAATCCCTGAAGCGATACTGTGTCAGGAGACAGACCAGTCGAAATCAAAGCTGTGAAAGTGGTACAGTTCTTTCTTCCCCCTTTCAACATTCAAACCACCGGCCCGACAACTCATAGTGGTAGACTTTCATGCTCCGGCAAACAGCAGACAAGGATCAAATGTGTGATATGAGACATGAAAACTATACAGGGATAAACAGCTGCAGCTGCAGAGATGGCCACAGAGCAGGGAGGAAGGAAAAAACTCAGGTAGATAATGAGAACACAGTGGGTTTGTGCTGTCTCTGCGCTGACAGACAGGAGCAGCGGTCCTGAACATGTACGTGGTTCAACAAGCCTCTGACATGGTGAGCCCTCCTCCTCGGGACTGTCAGCCTTCAGCAGAGCACATCATCTCTCCATGAGGATTTCATCACATTAGCCTAAGCCTGGTGCGCCGATAGGAGCCGCGGCTACAGTGCATCGTCCACAGGCAGACACACAATCGCCAATTAGAGCTATCACGCACACTGTAATTAACAAGACTGACTGATTTGAGCTTGTGTAAAATGTATTCATATTATCCAGATTACAAATAACCACATTCATCTAATTAGCACGCATAGCTCACAAGCTTAATTAAAGTTAATACATTATGATACCCCAAAATCCAGAGATTACAATGCTCCATGGTTCTAGTTAATTAGAGTATTCACACACTGACAGGAAGGGATCACAGTCTCCGTTTCCCTCAGCCAATTAAAAGTGAGAGTCACAGTGGGAAAAAAAAACTTTGTTTCCTCTGGGTTTTTCTGAGATTCTTCTACGAGTATCTTCATATATAAACATGCTCGAGGTAGCCTTCTACTTACTTTCTGAACACTTGTGTTCTTTTGCCAAAATACCCTTTTCCTCTTCCAGTCCGTCCTGCCTTTGTTGCATGTAATGATACTTCCAGCCAAGTCAAATTGGCAATTACAAAGCCTGTCACCCACACAGCTCCGCCTTAGCGATTGTTTACAGAACGCTTACAAAAAGGGCATTTTACAGATCCATCCCTCTGTATCTATCTCGACTGTGGCAGGCAAACGGAGGGAGCACCGAGCTGAATATTCATCGTATCAAAGACGACTTTCACACTTGGTAGAATTAACTTTGCACTCACATGCTCCACGAGGCCGCATTAACATAAAGTGGCTCATTACAGTATTGCATGGCTACCAGGCCAGCTTTGTTATTAATGGGGGGGTGTATCTGAAAGAGAAGCAGCCCGCGTTAATTTGTTGTCAGGGTGTGGGTATAAATCAGACGGAGCGGAGTACAGCCTCCTGATGCTGCCCTCGTTACCGTGAGCCTCGTCCTCTCATGAGTGGGTGACGCCCACACTGTACTAAAACAAAGACACGCATGCTTGCACACACGCTGAAATCTCGACTGGGCTTTATAATTTGAGAGCGAATGAGGACAGAGGTGTCAAAAGAAAGATATCTCTCCAACAATTAACAAGAATTCGGTTATGAGAAGAGAACGGTGGGGTAGACAAAAGAGTTTTAAAACTTTTCATTTTCAGGTCTGAAAGAATATTTGGACAGTTTGTAAAATATGTTCATTGAATTGGCTGTGGACGTTCATATAGAAAAAACAGCACTCTTGTAAATGTACAATTATTATGAAAATGGAGCATGCGGTTAGTTTAACACAGAGACTCAAAACAGGGATACAGCCTCATTCTAGTGAAAGATAAAGTTTATCCATCTGTAAAGTTAACTAATCCAGAGCTCACTTTTTTTCTTTTTAAAAGGGCTTTTCTAGGAGCAATGATTCTTTGGTGCTTCACATTGAAAATGTGAAGTCGCTGCTTAGCAGTATTAGGTTTGAGGATTCTGTTACCTTCAGAGCTGCAAAGTTTGTGTTTTTTCCTTGGCCAGATGTAAAATGATCCATTAAAATAACGGTAAAACAAAAATGTTAAATCATAGCGGAAGAACAGAACCATAAAGCGACTACAAAAATGCTGAAAAGCTAAAAGAATCAGACGGGTCATATGCATAGCAGAAAATACTACTGGAAGGAACCAGTGCAAGCAGTTAAAACCTCCGGGATGTTTGTCATGTTGCCATACCATTTATATATTTATAACTATATTCATTTGCCAAGCTGAATTGTGTGAAAACACTAGGTAATAAATGTTTACAGATTTTAAAACACATAACAAGGCAACTGGTGTTTGAAAAAGCATATAATAAATTGCTGTGAATAGGACTGTCACAACATCTGTCTTTAATGAAAGGAACCGCTCATAACACCATGGCAACGCTTGAGTTTTACACGTTCTTCTTTCACAGGTTTACTGAGTTCACTTTAGTAGTCAGTTAGGGCTGGTCACGAAAGGTCAAAAAAATAATAACTGAAGTCGGTTGAACACACAGCGATGATGGAGAGTCATCCATGAGAGCTGCACGTTTCTATTCATAGAACAACAATTACAGTTACAGCATGTTGGTTTTTATCTGTTTAACATGCTGCCCTCCATGGAGCACCATCATAAAGAAGTAAATGGGTGAAATTAACAGAAGGAGAAACACTGCTGACAAATTTTTCAAGGATCAATAAGCCTGATTTTCTATTTAGTATCAAGTCGAAAACTATACCCATGTACCTATTGTGTCAATTCACCAATTTACTTAGTATTTAATTCAAAGAAATGTTTTTTTTTGTGTGTGTGTGTGGTCTCTCTGTGGGCCACCAAATCAGTATCATCAGTATCAAAGTCATCATCATCATAAACACAAAGCTAGCTTATACTAGTAAAAATTTAAACCAGCCAAATATTGGAGGTGGTATGTAGCTTAGTGGCTCAAAGAAACACATAGTCGCACACAACAGTTCGTATGATATTGTAAGAATCAGTTCACCGTTGTGTAACAGTCAAGCAGTAGCTGTTTTAAAAGCTGTGAAACTAAACTACCCAACTACTAAACTATGATGCTGCATCTCTCCTCCCGTTTCTCCTGTCATAATAACTGTGGCCACTAAAGGTCGCACACCTAACGACAAACATCACGATGTGCTGTAAAACGTTTATAGGAGCAGAGACTGAGTTAGGGGTTATTTCATGAAGTGGCCGTTCCTGGATGTTTAAGGGAAGCAAAATGATGTGAGCTGGCAAGTAAATGAAATCCTGTTTGCATTATGTGATTTATGGTAAATAGAGCTACAGTATGCAAATATTTATAATGATCAAAAGATGGTGAAGGCTTGTGTGAAAGCAGATACAATTTTCTGAACAAAGTTTTTGTTTGCCAAATTGAAGAGGTGTTTATGCATTGTAGGGACACGGCCATATTTGCATTTAAGTAAAATGGAACTTGTTTGCGACAGAGATATCAACTGATTTGAAGCTGACAATTCAGCAAAAGTTAAATTGATGAAAATCAATATTTATTTTTCTGAAAGATGAAAACAGACAAGAGCCACTTTCACATCACGAAGAAAAAGACAATTAAAATATTTAAAAAAAAAAAAAAAAAAAAACTTATAAGAGTCTATCTATCATCTATATTGTACTAGCACGGGTGCTTTTTAATGATCTCCACAAAACAAAAGAAAGCAAACAAGAAATCTAACAAGATTTAAACAAGTACATTCACTCCCACACACAGGCAGAAGGAAACATGAGCACACAGACAAACACAGACACACCAGCTAGCCGACAGACTCAGAGGGTATTCCTGTCTCCTGCACCCTGATGTAGATGGATGCCCCCGGCTGCTGATCCTGAATCTACATTAGGTCATTACAATAAGCAGCGTGGCCCAACCAAGCCCGCAAAGTGGAGAGAGCAGAGAAGCTTGGGAGGAGAACTACTCTCCCAGCCCTGTGGGGAAACAACCCTGACACAGTCATCTGTCTTAGTTACACAGGAGTTAGACCTACTGACACACACACAGAGCAGCCGGGCCAGCCCCTGCAATCTCTGCTGTGTTGTTATGATACTGCATTAAAGGAACTAATAGAGTGCATCTAAAAATATTGAAAAGGGAGAAAAAGAGGTTTGGCTGAGAATAATAGATGACAGAAGTATCAGGGTGTTTTGTTTCTTGGTTGGCTGCTGAAAAGGCTGCAGCAAGGTTGGATAAAACCTCACTTCAACATCGGTGACTTCTGACCCCGTCAGGTGAAGGTGATGTGGGGGGGGTTGGGGGAGGACCAGGTCACAATGAAGAGACATAGAGATGAGAAGTCTGAGAAGGAGGGGTGGAGGGGAGGGAGAGGCGGGACAAGGGCGTCACTGCAGTGAGCTCTCACTCAGTCACCCCGGGGCTGGCTGTGTTTACGGAGCTGTCAGTCACGTGGGGAGGCCTCTCCCGGGGGACGCGGGCCACCAGGGCGATGAGAAAATAATAGCTCCTTCTGTCAGAGCTTCGAGGGACAGGGGTCTGATGGACACCACTGGGAATTAGAGCCAGCCTCCGGGACACATCCCGTCCTACACTTAAACACTGGCGGGATAGACACTCACGCGGGACGAGGAGGAGGGGGGGATAACACACCAGTACTGCCAAAAATATCAATATCTATTCGAAGAATGCTTAATTTTTTTATGTCCTTGTGTGTCCTGGTGATATCAGATGTCTGTGGTACAGGACATTAGTGTCCAGGCTGCACAATTAAACACAAATCTAATGAAATTGCAATGAGGGAAAGTGAATTTCCCAAATTACAGAGAGGAGCAAGATTTGTTTAAAAAGTAAAGTATTAATAAAGTCTTAAGAAAAACTTGTGAAGGTCACTGTAAATAAAAAACATACACAAAACAACAACAACAAAATATTTTCCAATGAAAATGAGGGTAATATTGTATAAAAATGATGATTCCTTCCAATATAATAAAGCATGTTTGATTGCAACATCAGTCAAATTAATTGCTCTTGGATATTTTGGGCAAATCATCCATCCTAAACCTGAGCATATAAGCCATTTCTTGAAGAATATTTGTGTTCTAAAAATACCTTTTTCATGTGATCATGTAGCTGGAATGCTAAATGACAAAATATTCCTGAGTCCTCCAAGTATTTGGACATTTTCCTGCTGTTTGTCTCCTGGGTGGGGTTTTTAGTCCAGTAGCTTGTCCGTGCAATGTCAGCCAACTCTTAAATCAGAAACGCCCAAGCATCCTTGAATGCATCGACAAAGAGAGTTTTCAAAGTGCTTGCCATTCGACTTTACAATATGGAATGCCACACGGGTGAAAAATATGATTGATTACCTATCTAAGAAGATCTCTGCAACTTAATTTTCATATTGCTGTGAAATGAGTGGCGATCAATGGCAGCCTGGCAGGAAGAAGATCAATTGAAAAAAAATTGTGGTATGTTTTGGAAGATAATCATGTGTGAAGAACACACAATTTGCAGTGTCTAGTATAAAATAACTATACTTCTAAAGGAGAGAGTGACAGGCTTGGCATGAGGCGGGGAAGGCAGACTTTCTCTCAACTCCACATAAAGATTGCAGTGTAAAGAAATACAGTCACGCCGTATAAAAAAGCTTCACTATGGCCCTCGGTGATGAGCACGACTGGAAACCACTGCACCATCCATAAAATCAGACTTTAAATCAGGCTGAACAACCATTAAAAGGGCTGAAAGATAGCCTAGTGGAGCTCATCATTAGTACAAACACTCAGAAATCATGGGGTAGCATCTGTTTTCTGCACATCCTCCCACATCAATGCTAAGAGCAGTAGGCCTCAGGGAAGGGGGGCGGCAGAGGGTTATTCCCCTGTCCCTTACCATGAATAACAATCTCTACCTCCACGTAATTAAAGGGGACAAACGATGTCCACGGGGCCACACCAGCCCATCATTAAGCTACGCAACTATTGCACAGAGAATGTGGACGCACATGATGAGAAATAGGCTCTTCACAGACCAGTCTGGGAAACATAATGGCCATTGATTTGGAGTGGACGAGGAGTGAGCACGTTTCTCTTTATCTATTACACAGATTAATACATGTATCTTTTTATCTATCTGGCTTAATTCAACGCTGCACACTTCATGCTTTGTTCTCAGTCCCCTTAAAAGGAGCATCATCTGCCTTCAGGAGACGAGACGATGCGCTCATTTACTGATGACCTGGCCTCCGTTGTGGATTACGACTGAGCCCAAAGACTGCACATACTTTCCAGGACACAGACTGTAACGACTCCCATATGCATGTGAAAATAGATGCGTATTCTTTCTGACGGATTATTCCTATTCATGTATGCGAGAGGATTTTTCCTAACTCATAATACAAATGAAGCGTTTGACTTTGTTACAAAATCAGAGTGGTGCAGACATCTGAGACACAGTCAGACAATGCACACCAGCCAACTGTGTACTCTCCCTCATCCCAGTTGGAATTGGGTATTGACATCAAACATTGATTCTCGGCTGAGCGTGCACAAACTTTGCCACTATGTTTAAAGATACTGCATGAGACAAACAGGAGTCTGCAAATAACAGCCCTCATTGTGAATCTGAGCTAACACGGTCAACTGCAGAAGTGACCTTGCCGTGTGTTTCTGTGTTCTTGATGGATTACTTATCCATTCTGCACCATAAAAAGGGAAATCATTCATGATATTATGTATGTTACAGGTAGCACGGAGCACATGTCAAGATTGGAGATTGAGGGACTCTCATCCTTAGCAAAATAAGTCGTTAGCTATGGATCAGTGATATCTGAAGAACTTGAAAGGGAGAAGCTGCAGCAGGAGGAGAAGGAGAAAGAGGAGGGAGAAAAAGAATAAAGGGGAGGACACCGCTTTGCTAAGAAAAATGTGGTCGTCAGTGGCCCTTTGCTGCCTCATTCCCACATTTCAAACTGCCTCCCAGTACAGGACAGTCCCAAATCAAAAGACACTTTAAAAACTTAGGGAATGAAAAACACCCCAAGTACAGCTCAGTGCCTCCCACTGGGATCCAAGCTGTTTTATGACTTTAAAACCTGTTAAATAATGCAGCACCTTACAGCGAGAAGAAACACAAAATAATAGACCACAGACAGCCCACCAAACGCTGGGGAGTGTGGGTGCCTACCTACTGATGTTGGGGATGGCCAAACTGTAATATACCATCACAGCAAGCTGGCAGAAGAGGAAAAAACTCAATATGTTGGTGCACGAGATTTAACCTTCGTACTGCACCTATTGTGATCTTTTCTAGCATGTTGTTTTGCTTGAGGACGTTTTCAGGGCGATTAACACATTATAGCATGTATTTTTCATTTTAGAGTTTGGATTGTCTTGACACATACTGACACTATTTTTTCATACCTCTATTTTGGTTGACATTTGCAAGACAAAGTTGCTAGGAGATGGTACAGGTCAGTAAAGTCTATTAACACTGATAAAAGATTTTTTTTTTCCTACTTTGCAGCAGCACATGGCTGGTAAGATAGGCTAACTAGTTTAGAAATAAGTGGATATTTCATAGCTTAGCTTTCTAATGTTAGCATTGATTTCCACTCATTTTTCTGGTACATTAAGTCAAGAGCTGCTGAGTTGGCAGCTGCTGCACATCAAGTGTGATGTTTGACATTATGGAAAGGACTGGTTGTCTAGCTAGCATTAGCCATTTCTTTTTCATGTATTCAGCGCTGGCAAATGACCGGACTGTCAAACACTCACGGCAAACTCAGTACCAATCACTTTATGAACACTATCACAGCAGGATTACATTTTTGGTGATGAATGATTACATCATTTTCTCTTTTCAAATTAATGATCCTTCACTTCAGTTTGACTTTACCCTTTGACATAATCTCAAACGAAAAATCTCTTTTGTGCTGCCCGTCACCTTGAGGTTGACACGAAACAACAAAGGCTTTTTCTTTGCACCTGCAGAATGGGTTCTGAGCATTTACATTTGTCTGTAAGATTTCCAGCCTAAGTAAGCCTCGTTCATGCTGAGGCAGCTCACAGGCCAGGAGCTTATCGCCCAATGCAGAGGCATGAAGCAGCTTACAGCAGGTGTACAACACAAGAACCTGGATAGGACAGCAGTCTATCACAAAGGCTTACTCCCAATACATTTCCTTTAATGCTAAGTGGCAAGCAGCTAAGAATTGGCCGTCATTTTTTTAAAATATATTTTGTCACAGTGAGGCATGGGACTGAGCGTCTTAGTGCCAACTGTGTCTGATCAAGATCATACTGTATACTGGTTATATTACTGTGAGTTGTGGAGCAGTAAATGCACAGTTATCCTGAGAGAAATCACAGAGTACAGTCTCAGCCACATTTTCTATCGCTTCCATTTCACACTTTATGGAGCTGTACATCTGTGTGACATTACAGATGTGGGGACAAAGGAGATTCCTTTTCTTTGTCAGTGTGTTCATACAGTAAATACAAACCAAACTCAGCAAGCAGGGATATCTGACTGTTGAAAGCTGTCCTAAATATAACAGTAGCCGTATCTGGTGTATTCCTGGCATGACCAGAACTAGTGAGTAAGTGTTTGAATATGGGTTTTACATGAGCTATGCCAGCTATACGTGCACACACACACATATACCGAGTGTATTCTGATGATATTTTGTCGAGCAATCTTCCAGGTACTTAACGGCACTAATCTCCATGTGGTGCTGCAGATTGTCTGTTTGATTTACACAACACTGAATCTCCTTGAGAGGCAACCAAAGATGTCTTAATCCAAGCCTTTGATCAGCATCTCCTCTATCCCTTTTCCCAGCCTCCTCTTCTCTCCTGCGTTCATCCTCTTCTCCTTGCCCTGTTGTTGTTGATAATTAAGTCTGGTAACTCACAGCATATAACTCTGCTGAAGTCCTCCGTGCATTCGAGAGGCTTTAGTGATTTCCATCTGCATGGTGGAAACATGATGATGCAAAACAAATAACTGAATTATTTGCAAGATGAATAATTGTTGGCTTAAAATAAAAACATGAAACCAGTTATTACACCCGGGCCTTTCTTTGCCTCATGACATACAGTATGTAGTAATTAGAATTTGTAATACGCCTCCAGTGTGTCCCCACCTGCAGATGAATGACAAAATCCTACCAGCAAACACACCCCAACTCCCTCTAGACATGACTAATTGACTTGCCACCGTGGGTGACTGACATGCCATCCAGAGGGCACCATAATGGCCGTGTCATGAGGGAATGATGAGACCTGCCGACAGCTAGCAGCACTCGACCTTTTGCATGTGAGGTCGGGTGTCAGAGGGAACAGGATCCCCGCTGTCGGACCCGCAGCCTCGGGGCGCTTTGGGGATGAGCCACAGACGACGGGGAACTGGAGCTTTTCAATCACGCAACCTTGCAGGACAGCGATTTCATTCAGTGGCATTGGAATGAAAAATAAAAACAATAAAACAGAAATCAATCGTCAGCAGCCTGAGGGCATTCAAACATCTTTAGGGTGGAAGGAAGATGAAGGAGAGTGATGGTAACTTCCTCTATCACTTTCACCTAACAAAGGGTTATTATTGTGGGTTTTTGCTCTGTTTCTATAGCAGCAATGGTTTCTACAAACGGAGTGCAGGGCTCTTTAAGATACCTTTCAATCTTCTCGTGCATATGATTAAGGGAGAATGAGGAAATGTGATTGCAAACATAATCATAATTCTGCAATGCAGTTCTGGGGGATTTAGGAGAGAAAAGTCTGTGTGCCTTTCAAAGAATCTTTATTCACACGTTAGTTAGTGTTGTTGGTTTTCCTCACTGGGTATTAATGTCTTATTCATTTTCTGCCTCCTGTCTTATTTCCAAATATCACTAATCCTGTTAGATGAAATCTATTAATGTTCTGCTTTGGCTGCCACACACAAAATTCCAAGTCTGCCCATAAGCCCCAAATTTGCCATGAAGGCATATCTGGTCCGCCTCTGTGGATTAGAGAGATTTACCCAAGCAACCAGAGACGTGTGACCAGCAGTTCACAGTGGGCAAAGTCACCCATTCGACAAACAAAAGCCAGAGTAAGCTGCAAATAAAGTGATTTTCATTTCTGCTATTATTCTCCCTGAATGTATCCCTAATTTCTTATTCATTTCTGTATCTGATCCCAGTTTGTAGACTTAATTAGGGCCATTTTCAGCATGTGGTCATGACAAAGAAAACGATAACATAGTGACGTGTAGACCAGATGTGCAATGAAAAGGAAAAGATAACACTGCAACAAAGAAGCAAAATGAAATTCTTCAAAAGCATTCTTATTTCCAATATAACAAATAGAAAACAAGCACAAAGGAAGAATTGATAACTCAATAGGATTATGAAAATACAGCAGGGAGAGTCTTAAGGAGGAATAACTAATCTTATTTTTGTCAATAATGTTATATATGGTTTGACATTAAAAAAAAAAATTAAAAAAAAGAGTAATCCACAATCATTCCACACAAAGCAAAGTTTTCCCTGCAAAATCTGCAGAAATGGGGGCTGTGATATAAAGTGAAAGCAAAGCATTGATTGGAAAATCCACCCAACCACCCCCACCATCTCTTCCATCACTGCAACTGAAGGAGCCAAAAGATAAAAAAGAAAATGCTCTTCAGTTCTCTGGGAAAGTGAATCAATCTGGAAAGTACCACAGTGGCAAACCCCAAACCAAGGCAGGCAAGACTCACACAGTATCACACAGGGCTGACTACATCAGCATGAGCAGGAACATGAAGCGATGCTTCCACACAGGAGCGGGGAAGGCATTCCACCTGTCCACACAAACCCTCACAGCCATGTTGTAAATCTGAGTGAAGTGCAGGGAGTGGGATTAGTGATGCCAGCGATCACTGTGAGGAGGCTCCTCACTGCGTGACAAGACACAGCACCCCGCACACCTCATGGTTCTTTGACACAAGCGAAGGTCTTCTTATCTACTAGGGTTGGCAAAGGGAAAGTTATGGGTTAGACACAGAGAACGTTCCATGTTGGTGTGCAAAGTATAAGTTATAAGTATAGAATAAATACAACAGCAGCCGTCCCTGAAGAGGGAACTGGTCTCACTATCACACAACATAATTCAGAGTCTAACAATAACTAATCATAACTAAAACGGTTCTGTTACTTGAATTAAAGAGCCTCCTGGTGGCTTTTATCTGAAGGGACTCTGGCTCTGTGTTCATTCAGACTGTATTGATTCATTGTCCCTCACTGTCCGGTGCAACCCCCGCTGAGCCCCTGCTCTCAGTGCAGCAGCACATGCTGGGTTACATGCATCCCCCTCACAAACCCCGGATCATTCACTGCCTGCAGGCTGCTGAATTCATCGCCTTGTAGCATTTAAAGGCGAATCGAACTGTCTACGAGGCAAATGTTCTTTATTCGTGTCGCTCCATTCTCTCTGATGGACAAGCCATGAGGCCAGTTAGGAAACTTTCAGCACCACAGAAAAGGGGACAGCTCCGCCAGAGCTGCACAAGCGTCCTGTCAGTCAGTCTGTCAACAGGCTGCTTTGACAGGTAACACACACACACACGAACAAGCACACACCTGTCAAATCCCAACACGACACACAAGCTGTGGTAGAATCGAGTGTTTTCCAGCATTATTGTGCTGTATGATCATATCACATAGAGGATGTGCTGTATGCGTCTTATCTTGCGCACAATGAAGACAGAAGTCTGTCGACTCCGGATTTGCGTAAAGGCACCGTGTTTTACGCATAGTCTAAACCCAGCTGGCGTGTCCAAGCTGTGTGTGTAGTGAACAACTGCAGCGAGTATGAATCATACAGACAACACGGCACAGTCAGTCTCCACATCTGCAGAAAGAGCACCATTTTTCACCAAACTGCTGCGCCTGTCGCAACACTTCCAGCATTGTTGACAGAGAAATCAAACTTACCCTCTCCAAAATGAAGCAAAGGCTGCTGCACGTGTTTGTCCCTTAAAAGCAGAAGTGATCCATATCGGCGAGTCCGCGAAACTTTTATTCACTGCGCACGTTGTAGATTTGGAGAAGCGTGAAAATGCTCAGCCAGCCTGTACTACTAGTGATCGAGCGGCTGGAGTGGACCCTTTTTTTTTTTATCCTCTTTTCTTGAAATAAAAGCACTGAAAACTGGAACCAAAGCAGTGTCCTTTGGTAAAGCGTATCCTTCAGGGTGAAAAAGGAAAATCCTGTGCCGTTCTGTGTAGTGCAGTTAGTGCAGCGGTGGAGAGCCAGCGCATACAAATGTGTCCATGCTTCTCCTGCAGGGAGCAGCCGCGTCAACCTCCCCGGGTCCTAAAGCTGCGCTAAAACTAATGACACCGGCATCCAGCTCTGTGCCTGTCAGGCTGGAGCCGAGCTGCATCTGACCCTTACTGCTCTCTAAATGACAACAGCAAAACTATTTTATGTCTCCAATGAATGAATCCCAAATCACACTAATCTGACATGTTGGCATAAGGTGTTGTTTTATTACAGTTATCTTTCTAATTTGCCTTTTTTTTTTTTTTTTTTTTTCAATAAATCAGTAATTTCAACAGGGTTCCTTCCAAGAAACATACTCTGGAAACATACTCAACTTGCTGACACATTTTTTGATTTTGGCAGATTATTGCTAATATGAATCTTTTGCAGTGAATTTATTTGAAGCCATGTGATTTCACAACCTCTTGGTCAATAACTGAGTCATCATGAAGTACATCATCAAGCTAAGCTCTGAAAAACCTGCCTGATAATTGAATAATCCTGAGGGTCATCAGCCTCCACCAGAGTATGTTTGTGAATGCAGTTCAGTCAACGCGTTCACATGCCAAGTCTTCACTTCCAGGCGTTTTGTCAAGGACTGGTTCACTTTATCCAGCTGACAGCAGCACAGCCTCACCTGGATGTTTGTCACATGATGTCGACACTCTGAACTCACATACATACATGTCTACCAAGCCACAACCTATAAAATTACCAAACCCAGTCAGTTTTTTTTTTTGTGGGCTTGTTCAATCAGAAACATGGATTTCAACAAAACCCATCCGAGCCACTCATCCCATAGATTGAGAACAATCTCTGCAAAGCTGTATTATATTTAGTTTCTCAAGTAAATCAGAGCAGACAGGTCTTTTTTTCAGGAGGGGACTTAAAGAGACAGGTGCTAAATCAGAGCATTCAAGGGTAAATACAGGTATATATTTAGACAGTGTGAGAAAAATCATGTGGTTTTTTTTTTTTTAACATTAAAGCATTTAACACAATGTGAACCTGAAAATGAGTACAACATGTCCCCTTTAAGCACTTAAACTATAAGCTACTCTTAATGTAAAACATTTATCAAATCAGCTGCAGAATCACGTCCCTTAAACATCCCCTCCAGTCATGAATAAAGACGGATGAACAAATATTCTTCTTGGAACAATAATGTGTGTCTGATGTGTTAAAAAGACAACTCCACTGCCTCCCCTGGAAAAAAAAAAATCCAGAATCTATGAATATGCAAATTTTGTTCATTCCTAGAGTTTTCCTGCGAGACATAAATGCCTGCTTCATTTCACTAAGCTTAGTCTCAGTGTAAATATGTGCAGTAGTGGCTTTAATTTTTTTCCATTGCTTGTATAAGTTGCAGTTGGACCAAGATTGACTACCAAACTAGTTGTGATACCACAAATCATGTTGAGTGGTCCTCCCTTTTAAAGATTTTCAATGGGCATAGAGAAACTTTCCACTTTGAGTAGACAAATGCGAAAACAGCCTTCTGGTGCAAATTCATCATTCAGCAGAGTGAAGCCCAAACATCCCTGACTGGTCCCCCCTCAAAAACATCAATAGGTCGTTTGTACAGGCAGAAGAATTCAACTTTTTTATCACTATTTACTTTTAAACTTTCACCTAACCAGGAATATTTTTTTCATAAACCAAGCTCAGTTTTGCAGCATAACTTCACAGAAGGTGCAGCCCTTTTTTACACCCACAAACCATAAATGAACAGTTTTAACACTTATATGTGTATTTAAGGGCGTTATTGACAAACAGTCTAGTCACTGGTTGGATATCTTGTTAAATATCCAGCTGTGGGAACAACAAGAAAAACACTATATTTTAAACATCACTAATGACCTCCTGACTTGCTACTTGTGGTATCAGTAGAAGTTGATTTTGGCACGTACCTTAAAGCCATGCACGCAACTGGACGATCCACTCATCCCCCGTGCACACACAGTCCAAAGCGTCTGGTCAAGTAGAATATTAATGGGCGAGTGTGCCGAGTAATTATTGTCTTCAGTTGCATTACTCATCTCATACATTTTAAATGGCTGTAAAAAGCAAAGTGGCACATGGAGAAAATTGCACACCAAATTGAAAGCTGAGTTCAGACTGCATTTTTGCTGCCTGGAAGTAGTAGAGTGGAATATTCATACATTTTGATGAGTTTAAATATGTATTATGTGTAATATACAGAAATAGATGTAGAAACCCACAAGTCATTGATGTCCATGCAAGTTGCATTTGGATAACAGCTTTCTAAACTGATGATCAAATAAGTCCATTTCAAACTGTGTTTATTTGACATAAAGTGTTTAAAAACCACTTTGCAACTGCAGTGTGACAGCACATTTACATTCAAACATGTCTGGATCTGTTGGTAATCCTTTATGCTTAAAGTGGAAGTGTCTTCTGCCCCTCTATCAAAGGAAAATCTTGCTCGGACAAAAGATTTTTATTTGGCTTTAAAATTGAATTTCTCTGTTGATGCATTTATGTATGCCATCTTCCTCTTAAATCAGTCCATCAATTCATGCATTATGCTTTCCATTTCTTTTTCTTCCTATTTGGCTATTCAATGCCAAGCTATTTTGCACTCCAGTATTTTCTTTCTGTCTTTTTTCTCCACAACCTAATGTATTTCTATACGGGTAAATACGGATGTAACCTCTCCCCCTGTCAATCACTGCTGAGGCTGGCTCTTTGAAATGGATTGAGCAGACTCCTCTTCTCTCTCTGCATCTTAACAGGTCTGTCTGGTGTGGCCGCAGAGGCAGAGAGGTCACGTCCAGAGGGAATGGAGCGCGCCAATCGGTCCTAATTCCACTCTCACACTCATAATCCCACACACGGACCTTTAGAGAGCCTCATCATCTGCACACTGCATATGGTGTCTGTTAGGCAGGAGAGCCAACTGGGTTGGTGTTTCATGTCTGAATTAATTTAAATGCATCGAAGAGATAAGAAGTGCTGTCTGTTCAGTTGTTTAATAACAATTACGCTTCATTATATTTTAGGGTAATTAGTTTCAAGGTCCTTGTATAGAGGTTAACATGACAAATGGCTGTCAGTATTGAATTGGACAACTGCATACTGCTGGACTAAAGTGGCGTTTTACAACCTCACTGACAAGCAGCACAGGTGTAAATAGTGCCAACAAGAACTCTGCAGTGGCTCAAATGGGGCAAAATCCACTGCATATATGATACAAATAAAGAACATCAAAACCAAATCGGTTTTTGTTAAGTCATAGTTTTGTTTTTGTTTTTTGTTTTTTACCATAAATACTTTCTGAACAAAGCAACTCAAAGTGCCTTCCAGCTCCATAAATCCTCATTCAACATGTTGGTCTGTACAACTGAGCTGAAAAGCTACAGTTCTGCAAATACAAGATGGATAATTTATTTTTAAATATATATATTTAAAAGAAAAAGCGTGAACATGTGTGACAAATTGGTGGAATAAAATTGGTTTTGGAATCTACGAATTAGTGACAAGAAACCTAAACCAATATTATGCTTAAATTGTATTGAATGCAGAAGGATAGCTCATATAAAATAACTCTACAATAGTCAGTATTTCTGGACACTTGGGGAAAACCCGAATAAACAGGCAACAAAACAGAACTTCACACAACATGAACACCTGAAAAGTCATTAAAAAGCTATACAAGATTCATTGGAGTTGTGTTTCCAACCACCTGGTGAATGTAGTTTTTAGCTTTACAAACTCCTGAGGGAAATATCTGGCCTTTTAGCTGCTAAATGCCCCACCATGTTCAGAGACTAGTTAATAACTTTGTCTGTCATTTGGGGGTTAAAATGGTAGAATTGCTTTATCAAAGCTTTGCACTTAAAAGTAATGTAAAATGTGCAGAGAAAAAAGATGTATTACGAAACATCATGCACATTATATATCAGAATCATATCTCTTATTATTACTGTCATCGCTTTTGAAAAAATCCTGAAATCGCTGCAACCGGATTTTCTTTTGTCAGTGACATGCCGTCGTAGGGCCTGCAATATGTCAGAATGTAATGTTGAGAGGCAGCTAAAGTTCAAATCCATTTACATTCACGCTGTGTGCCTGGATGGAGAGGAAAAGTGAGGAGTCAGCTGCTGAAACCACGCTTGATATGCAGGATAAGCGCCTACATCTGCAACTTGTTAATCATATAAAACCAAGAAAGCAATGACACACAATGAGGTCAAGCATCAATCCTGAATAAGAGAATATAATATTCCATGATCTTTTATTCATTTTTTCCCCCGAGCACACAGGTGCTGCTGCAGAGGTAAGCCATGTAGGATTCCGGTATTTACCATGTATAAATATTAACAGATGGCAGATTAAATACATTACTGTCTTTTATCATATCTGCTTATGAGATTGAGGAAAGCGGAGTTCGTTAGTGTAATAACTCATGCAAACCACTGTCTCTCACATTGTGTTGAGCTGCTGGTGGGGCAGCTGGTAGGTAGGAGTGTGAGATTAAACTTTTCACTGATTCTAACAGGACTTTTAGCACAGATCTGATCGCAGCATCTCTTCTTTTATGTTCTTTGAAGATGATGCACCATCAACCATAACCGCCATCAGCATACTAAAGGTCTAAATTTCACAGGTACTTGCTGAAATGATGAATGAGGAATTTTTATGCTTTTCAGTTCAGCTACCTCGCAGCAATACTTTTGATAAAATGAGTGTGTGTGTATGTGTGTGTGTGTGTGGTGCAGCACAGAGAACAGATGGAGAGAAAACAGAAGCAGTTGCAGATGGGCATCGGTTGCCTTGAACATTAACTTGTAGACAGACTGACACAGGTCAGCTTTCCAGGAGGACCGCCACATGTTCAGCTTAACCAGCCAGAAATATCATGCTGCCGTTCCAGTGCAAAAACACAATCCACACACACTCACGGACACACACACTCTGAATAACGAGGGCATTGCACAGATGCACCTCATCGTTTCACTGAGCACAAGATTTAGCAACGCTTCCATGTCTGCTTTTAGGACTGCTGTTATTAAAGTGTGTTTTTGATTACACACAAGTAAAAAAAAAAATCTTTGAAATCAATACTTTCAACTGATTTGATTTTTTTTTGTGTGTGTGTCAACTTTCTCACTAGTGAAAGTAAGGAGGAGCTCTGTAGTTCATAGTTCAGTGGTTCAAAATTGACTGAACGGTCAATTAGTTTGTTATGGGAGGAAATTGTGAACTTTTAGATTTATCTATTAAGTATTCTAAAGATGAATCAATGGAGAAATAGTCGTTCTTGGCAGCCCTTTCTGCGTTTTAACCATGCATAGTAATTAATCGCACATGACAGGTCAGTTAAAAGTACTCCACAAAATTTTCAAGGGTTGAGTTACCTGCTAGGCAAAGATTTTAGAGGGGGAAGAGTCAGATAAGGCAGAGTTTGGAAAAATGGATTTGAAATACGTGAAGTGTAACAGCTCTGAGGAGTAAGGAGCCAAAGCTGGTGCAGTCAGATGAAAAGCACCAATTAGAGATAGTTGGACTCACTTTTGTTCACAGCTTCGGTTCACAACAGGGGGTTGTTTTCCGTCCAAAGTATGAGGTTTTGGCCAAATTTGGACCAACTCAAAGTTGCCTCTAGTCATGGTGAGGAAAACCAGGTAACTCAGACACATCATATTGTCTCAATCTTCTACCTTTACTTTGCTTTTATAATGGTATAATCACATTACATTCCATTCTACAATACATCCTATATTGTAGGTAAGGCCCTAAGTACATAGCGTGACTCACAAAGAAATGTCCCTGAAAAAACAGCAAACATCAAATTTATAATGTTTATCTTCACTTCATTACAGCTCAGAATTAACATTACAATAATAGCAAAGAGCATGGAATCATTTCATATTCAAAAGGCCACAAAATCTTATGAAAAATGTGTATATTTACCAATGCTGGGAGTATATTTTCAATGTCCAAAGTGTGTTCAAAACATGTATGCACATTACACCCATGTCACGGCAATCTTTCATTGATTGTTTTGGTATTTCTGGCATACTTTCATGTATGATGTCAAAGTAAAGTAAAGTTTGACTGTCATTATTATTCTGTAGGTCTAGTCAGCATGGAGTTTATGACTGGAAGGTCTCAGAATTGATCCAACACTAGCTGGTAAACAAGTTAAAATATCTGGATACATTTTTGAGAATACGCTCAGGCAATTCTTGCTGCATTAGAAGTAAAAGATTGTTGTTTTTTTCTCTTATGGACTTACTGAGGATCTGAGAGGATCTGAGGTTTTAAATGATCCTCTGCTAAGGACAGGCTCTGCTCATTAGCAACATGATGTAATGCTCATGCATTGGCATGGATTAATACGGTACCCTTTCATACATTAAAAGCATAATGATGGGGTATATTTCTAATGCAGATTAAGTTGGTTCACCATATAACATATGTGCAAAAAAAGTATGTTGTACTTGTGTACCCAGTTTAACATTTGGGTCTGTTGAAGTGGTCCAATGGAGACATTTTATGCATTTTGTGTTTGGTCTGCTTCACTTTTCCCATAGGCGCTGCCGCCCTGACTTGGAAAACTATCGGATGACATCTTAATTTGCAAGCAAGCAATTACAAAACATTAGTTATCTTGGTGACATCCTGCAGCCTTCCAAGTGCTGAGTGGATACTTGTCAGTCTGCTTTAACATTAAACCATCACTCTGGGCCAACTATTGTCACAGCTGTTTGCAACATAATTGTATAGCGCTTTTGATCAAAGCTGCTGGGTTTGCTCATTCTTTCTATGTCACAGAGATTGCAGGAAAAGCTATCACTACATAAAATTTCTGTTAGTGCTCGTCACTGCATCCCTGCGCTGCAGAAAGGACACAGCTCAGATAAAAGGGGAGCTGTGTGAATGCCTGCTGGCTTGCTGCTCAGTGGGATAAAGACATGAAATACAGTGTGTGTCAGAGGTTTTCATCTACCATCGCCTCCTTTTTGAGCTGTGTGTAGCTGTGCTATGAATCCTGTCCCGGGGTGGTCTCCTGTCCTATCTGACTGGGCTGGATACAGAAGAGAAAGTCATGCTCTCTTCTAGTCTTTGGGCTCACGTGATCTCCTGTCACAATGCGAGGCCTCTGAGCTGATTTCAGACTCCCTCGCTTCTTCCTACACTCCTAATTGCTTGGCCCACTTATAACTGTGACGCAGTCATCTCACCTCATGACAGCCTCCAGTGAGCCGTCATCTTGCTTAGTATTTCAACCTCACTTCTTTTCCCCTCAACCTCCCTATTCCAAATAAGATGCCCTGCCTCCTATCCCAGTGCCATGTTTACAAAGAACAGAGGTAGTTGTCACAGATTGATCACAGAGCTGACAGCATTGTGTTTATGTGTTATTTCCACTTCCTCCTGCCTGTGTATGTCTGGAGCCTTACAGTGGAGGCTGCCTTGTTTGTACAATAACTATTGTGGCTTCACAAAATGTTTGCCCTCAGCAACAGCAACCCTTTCTCCTAAAGAGGATGTTCCCGTCTAACAAAGCAGCATTCTCAGTTATCGTCTGAGGTAAACATATTTCCTTCTGGATGACAGTTGAAGTTTTAATCATGTTGTTAACAGAGTGAGGATCAAAAAGTGCATGGTTAGTTAAAGGAGAAGTTCATGACTTGGAATTATATAAGTAAACATGATTGAACCCCATTTGAAAGGCACAATGACCTTTTTCTCTCTCGGGCTGTACTTCTTTCAGAGTTAGTCACATATTTAGAGACACGACCATTTTCAAAGGAGTCCCCTCTTGTCCTCTGACTTCATGATATCTGAAAGAAAACATGCTTTTCAAATGCAGTAAGTTATGAGTTATTTTCACCTATTGTATTTGATATTTCTGCAACAGCCTTGGAGCTGCATTCAGTGAGTATGGCTGGAAAGCTGAGCCTATTGTCTCTTGTGTGTTGAGGTTAGTTACGATAGAAGCTATTTCATTGCAGTCAGGGCAATTTTTGGAAACTTGACCTTGCTGACCTTGAGGATAATGCCAGCCTCTTGAAACTTTACAACCAGAAACTACAGGCCTAGAGCATTCAGAGGATCAACCTTCCTAGGCATATTTTCAGTGAGGAGTTTCTCAGCCTTTTCTAGAATGAGCACCTTCCTTTCATAACCTGCCATTCAAAAAAGAGCTATCAACCCAAAAGTTGCTGGCACAACTTGAGGCATAACTGAACATGTTGATGGACTTCATACAGTAAATACAGAGGGACTAAGCATGGGAGTGTTTTCCTCAAAACATACATCCATACATTTGAAATAATGATGATAATAAGCTCCTGAGAGTCACAGTTTGGTGAGGATTGGTGAAATGTTAAAACAGCCAGCGTCTAAACATATGCAAGCATCTTTGCAGCTGCAGAACATGTTCGTAATCAAACTGCTGCGGTTATAGTATTTACTATATTACCAGTCTTAGCTGATTGAGTTACCATTTGCAAAAACATTAGACAGAAAGTGCAGCTCAGGCTTATGGGATTCATTTGTCATTCATTTTGCAGGTCTTTGGTCATAAAACACAGTTTTGGCCATATTAAAATTTCTTCTTGATGATGGTGATAAAAGAAGAGTTCAGGGATCACAAAAGTTATTAAAAATCATCCTGAGGGGGATCTGAATGTGTATCAAATTTCATTACAATCCGCCCAACAGTTGTCTAGACATTTCACTCAAAACCACAAATGTCAACTTCACAGAGGGCCTGGAGGAAAAGTCAGGGGATCACTGAAGCCATTTGGATTCATCCTCTGGGCGGTTTTAATGTCTGTGCAAAATTTAATATTAATCCAATAGCTGTAAAGGTATGACTTAGGACCAACTGACCGACTGTAATTGCCATCCCTCGGAACTTAAGGAGCAGAAATGTGTGAATGTTAAATAAAAAGTAAGATAGTAAAAGGAACATTGAAACCTCTGGTATACTTATACCAGAAGTATTGTGGGTATGTCAGTACCTATTCTCCTTCCTTAAAATTAGAAGTAGTTAGTTAGAGAAGTAACAGACAAGATGGCAAGACAATAAATTGATCACGAATATCAATAAAATTAAATGATATATATATATATATATATATATATATAGTAATCCTATTTTTTACTGTACAAAACAGACTGTTCTCCCTTGATTGTTCTCCACAGACCTTCCTGCTGGCTAATACTTTGTCTCGACAAACACAGGTGGAGCATACAACATTAATAATGGCTGCATTCCATTTAGCTGTGCCAGAACCAGGTCCCCAGCATTGTTCACGCTGGCTCACTGGCATGGCTTCCTGGCCCAGCAAAATGGAAGTGAGCCATCATTAATGTTACACCTGACAAGTCAAAATGTCTGGTGTGAAAAAAGGTCTATTTAACAGGTTTTTGTTTTGTTTTTGTCTTTTTAAGCTAAAGCAAGCTGTGAGGCACTTTACGGTGTTCATACCATTAGCCATGAAGGCAGTAAAGCATAAGCCATGAAAGTAGAAGGAATTGTACTCAATACTATTGTGATAGATTCTCCTCCAAAAGTCTAGATTGGATTTTTATTATGGTTTCCCAGTGCACAAAATCCATAGGCATTGGGTAGTTTATAGGCATGCATCAAAGTTTTACCATTCACCTGGGATGGCCACAGAAGCACCGAGGAATACCCCACTGATCAGCCTCTCCCCAGCAAATAGCTCTGTGTATTGGAAGTTAATTCTGAGATAGAATTGAATTATAAACCATGTCCAAACAAATTAACGTCAAGCCGTAAGCAGGTGCATTTTTTTTTTTTTTTTTTGACAGGGTAAGGACATTAGTAATCTAACGCATGAGCCCTCTCTCCTGTCAGATCAGGGGGGCCACCAGCTTTGGAGTAATACACTCACTTCAACCCCCTCCACCCAATTCCCATTTCAGAAGCCATCCATGTGGAGGCACACAGGGAGAGGCCCCGCACTGCTGAGGGATGGATTAATGTGCCATCTCAATGTGGATCTATAGAGAGCAGGTTTCATCCCCGTCTCAAAAGTCAAAGCAGAAAATATTATCAAACACATCTCGCTGGGGGATTTACCTGTTAAAACATTTATTCTCACTTTCAATTACAATTTGGCTTCTCATCACAGAGAGATGAAAATTACCATGTATGATATTGCCATGGGATATAAAGATAAATTGAGCCTGATATCCAGTTTGATGTTCCTAAGCAAATAGTCCTGATATGAGTAAAAATGTTCTGTGTGCTTTTTCCAATCTAACAGTATTGAGTTAAAGCTTGATGCGAGGGAGCAGCATGATGAATGTGGATTGATAGCAGGGCTTTGCTCCATTCAGTATGAGACAGACATGCCACTAGTCCCTGTGTCCTCTGGGACAAAACCCTCTCTAGACACTACCTATTGATCTAGCAGGTTAAAAAAAAAAAAGGCAAAATAACAACTGATAGTCAATGGAACAGGAGTGCAGGGGATTCATTTCTAAGTCATTTGTATGTCATGATTTAATCACACACACATGTTTACAGGCTGCTCATTTTGCACAATTAATAAAATATACATGAGCTGGCTGGTGACTGCTCCCTCATTATATTGGTTATGTACCCAGTATTTTGAAAACAAATGACAAATAACCCAGATATTTAGCTGCAATGCAAATACATTGTCATGAAGTTGGTGAGCAGATAAAACAGAAATTATTTTTACTCTGCATGCGGTTCTCATAACTTTTTTTTTTTTTTTTTTTTTAACTTGAGAAGAGTTTGTTTATGTGGAGTCTAATTGACTCCAAACATAAGTCAATTAATTAAAGATATAGGATAACATACTGGACATTGCTTTGTCTGTTTATTACTTTTGCAAACTAACTAAATAATTTATATATACTCATGCATAGCCCAAACAACTTAGAAAACATGAAATGTTTCCTTGCTTGGTTTAATTAGACGCCTTTACAGTCATTTCTAGTTATGTAATAGTCATCAAATGTGAAGCCCAGTTTGTAGCAAAAGGCAAAGTTTTCAGCAAGCACTTCAACACTTTTCTACAAAATGGATGTTTTAATAGGGAGAGATAAAAAGTTCTGTGGGAATAAGTTGCAACCTCCAGGCCTGAAATTGAAGCTAATGTATTAAACCTGTATTCTTCTTCGAGGCCAGCAGGGGGCGACTCTTGCCCTGCAAAAAAAGTCCAATGATATGAAAATGACCCTATTCTGGATGTATAGCCTCAGTAAACATCTTCCAGTTGAGTTCATGGTCTCACTTGTAACTTTGAAGTCATTTGCGACAACATCACATACAAATAGTAAATTGTGGACATGTTTAAAATATAAAATGAAGCAGTGTAGGCTTTCACAGTGTGTTTGAAAGCTAACTGACCAAGATGTTTTGAGTTTAGCTGGGGTAAAAACACTCAGCTTGTAGGCCTGTTTTGCACTTGGCTAACCAAATAGGTCACCCCCTGTTGTCCAAATCACTTGTGGTCACACAAAAAGCCAAACTCAAGGCTTTATGCTAGTCTCCAAACCAACAACGTCACAGTGGCTACCTCAATTTCTCATATACAGTCTATGCACTATGGACACTTACAAAGTAAATCCAATCAAACATAAGGGTTGAACACGGCCTTATTTCTCCTGAATGTGGCCTGAGTCTTATGGATGATTGAATGTCTTGCATGTTTCTGTTAATTGGTCTGCTCGTGGGCCTCAGAGAAGAATATACTCAGGTTATGAGTGATTTTATAGATAAATCCAACCTTGACTTCAGTTGTGCGGCAACTCCAAGTTAGTGGGACTGAAGGTTACCAAAAGAGCTAAAAGCCAGCTGTGGAGAGCCACATGAATGCTGAATGAGGCTCTCGTTGAAACAGTTCTTGTTTGAAAGGTCACTGAAGGATTTTTAATTATGAACAAAGCACAGCTTGTTCTGTAAATAAAACATAATGAAACAGGAGATTCCCATATGGCTTAATAGAGGCATGATCCAACTCCATCTCTGCTCATGGAGATTTTAAATATGTTTGGCAGACTAATTAGTGTGTTTAATCAAACTTTTTAGACAAAATGCACAAGCTGTGAATGAGCATGTGAGGATGAGCTGAAATATAGCGACTCTCATCATACTCAAAATGATTTATTTGGCATTTCTCACCACTCAGCCTGTAATTCAAACAAAACAATCATGTTTGCTCTACCTCACTATGATCCTCGGTGTAAATAACGTTCTCAGCTAAGCATGAGCACACTTGCATTGTCACATATCTCTAATATGTGGCCCGACACACGCACAAAACCCTGCAGGGACTTTGAACATACTTACAGTAACAAATGAGACACAAAGGTAAGATGTGGAACAGACATGATAAATATAAACTCTGCAGCCTCCTCCTGGTCAGCCAGCAGACAGAATGTACAGTCGCAGGAGGTTAGCGGTAATCATGGCGGACACTGAGAGGAGGAGAAGATTGAAGCAGTCAGGGCTTGAACAGGTGGTTATCTGTGGCAGAATCACTTGTGAAAGGAGCTTTTGCCCTTTGATAGAGAGAAGATGAAGGGTGAGGATAAGAAATGGTTATTGATCGACGGTTGCTTTATCAGCCTCAACCCTGATGACCAGACAATGCAATCTAACTTGGTCCAAAAAGGTGCAAAGGTGCTGATGGGTTTTTAGACTACTTTATTCTCATTTGTACAGTTTACATCATCTCCAG
>JAOWBC010001387.1:18923603-18943207 GCA_028566105.1 Hypoplectrus providencianus | reverse complement strand
TCTTTGAGCTAAATTAAACTATATTTCCTCCAACTACCTCTAACTTGTTCTGAAATTGGTCTGATTGGCTTGTGGATAAGTCACCCCAAAAGTTACCTCCCGACGGTTTCACAAACACAACACTGACTTATTCAAGGGAAGAGAATTTTGCTTGAGGAGTAGCAATAGATTTTTGTTTTAACATTTTCATACCTTTTTACTCCCTTATAAACTCATCGCTTCAAGTCAGTTGTACCACCGAATCCCAACTCACGACATCCACCCAAATCAAACAACAAACTTTTTACATCCGCCTTTCAAGCTCAAAAGGCAAACTTCAAGGTGGTGCATCACTCTCAGTAATCCTTTTGTATAAAGCTGTATTGACAATGGCAGCAGGGGATTCTGGTACTTTAACTCTGTTCAAAGAAGCAGGGAAATAATTCCAGTGAATAAATCCCAGGCCCTCTGCACATTCCTGGCTTTTCCGTTCACCGAGAGATCCGCTCGTGGTCAGATGAATGTAATGAGGAAGCAGGTGTAATTACTGAGTTGTGACACAGTCAGTCTTTCTGTGCTTCGGGCCTTGTGCTGCCGGCGGTAAATATAGCTAATTACATCCTCTGCTCCACAGCCTCTTTATCTAAACTCAGCAAGACACAGACCTGCCCACCCAGCACTTCATTACTGTGAACCAGCCTAATAGGGAACTGATGTTTTTTAACCATCCTCACAAATTGCTTTATAACAGTCAGCTGCATGTTATAAAATGCACAAAGGACTCATGTACCTTTCAATCAGACTGTGTCAGTACGCTGTCACATTAAACATACGATTATGTCCTCAAGTATTTGTTGATCTTTGAGGAAAACGTGAAGTCATAGCTGAACAGCGTGGTCACCTGCATAACCTGCTGCCTGCTGCCATCGGACATTTCTGCAAACCACATCTATTAATCTGGAGTGTGATCTGAGTGGTGAAAGGGGACAAAACAATATAATGTAAGCAAGGTTATTGTTGAAAGAAATAATCTAGGATTTAACTGGAAAAGTGGTGTTTCTTGTGGTTGTCAAGAACTATTGTTTTTCATACCTCCCACTGTTAACTGAACCAAGCAAAGAGTTTTCCCCTAAAGGCCAATGTGATTGTTTTCTCATGAAAAAGATAAATTGTTAGATTAACAATCCTTAAAAAAAAAAAAAAAAAGAAAGGAATTTGCTGAATCCATTAGTTTTTATTTAAGATGCCTCTGGTTGATCTTGAGTAAATGAAAAAGTAAAACATTTATTTCATTCATTTCTTCTGTTTTTAACATGAAAATGAGCTAAGATATTAAATTCAAGCTTAAAAAAAACTTTAATTAGCTTTGCAAATTCAAACTGATGTAGTTTAAACATTACAGTTAAAACAAAATGTGCCTGATTAGCATAAGGCCAAAACACAGCCAGAACTGCATCAGTTCAAAATCACACAAGAAGAAAACACTCGAGTGGCTGACAGTAAATGTATATCAGGGAGAAAGTCGTGGCTGCCGTCAGCTTTTTTTCAGCCAGTCCCAAGGTCAATAGTTCTGCACACGAGGGAGCGTGAGAATGAGATGGAGGGAGCGAGAAGGACTGAATTTCACACAGTTCAACTTCTTCATTCTGGATCATATTATACTGAATGAAAGGAGGCTCATCAGGATGACACAGAATCTATTCCCCATAATTCCTCTGTCATATCTGTGATAGAGCACATCTCATTTACTGGAGCTGAGAGAATTAATTTGGTCTTGATTCGAACCCGGCCACTGCCTATTTCACACACTTGACTTTTCACCTGCGCTGGAATGTACACAGTCTGCTATTTAATTAAATGGCCATATAGTACATATGAATTTGTGATATATATTCAAATTAATCATAAAACTCAGATACTTTATTTTCCATTACTCATGTCAAGCAATAAACCATTAATCACATTATTACAGCAGCGTAATTACATGTGACAGAGGCTGGGGAAGTGTGAATTCAGCAGCTCAGAGGTGTTTGTGTTTAAAGGTCAGGTGTAAACTCAGCACCTACAAGGAATAAATGCAACCAAACGGCACATTTTACGGCCAAAATGTGCAGTGGAGTACACCCCGGGCCGGCCACTTAAACGTGCACTCATGTCATGTTTACGTCAGCATGTTTGACAGGTCAGATTGTACAGACAGGAGCTCATTGATCGCACTGCAGACGTCCGATATGTGCTGAGAAGTCCGCAGACGTGAAGCCGAGGAGGCGTTAGAGAGGTAAACAGGTCTAGCGTGCAACAGCTCCTACTGAGCAAATGGAACAAGTGGAACAATAATGAATGTGCGCATTTGTAGTCATTGTGTGAAACATCCTCATTTCTCACAGCCAGTGTCACGCTCATTCACATTCCAGCCACACACACACCTCGGTATCACTGCTCTTCTCTTTCTCATTTTCCCCCTCAGCTCTGCCTGATTCCTGCTGGAAGCTGGAGGTCATTGGTGTTAGGAGGGGGAGAAAGAGTGAGAGAGAGAGAGGAGATACAGGTTCTAACCTCTGAGGAGCTCACATAGCCTCTGACTGGATGTGAAGGCTGCACATCAACATTCAGCCTACAGAGCTGCCTCACACATATATGGCCACTGAAAGATATAATGGAAACCCCATTCATTGCATAATCAAAGAGTAGGCATTACCGATGAAATCCATCTATATGCAGCCCTGGGACCCATGCAGGGGGCTATAGAACTTAACTCTTATTTTTATTGAGGCTACCTATTGATTTCTGGGGTTGTTTTTGCCCTTTTTGGTTGGAGAACATGTTCAGGGTGTTTGAAGGAGCTCTGAGGGGAAAAAAATATATTGTTTTTACAGTCAACAATTTCTTTGTCCAGTGCAATGTAACAAAAGTTTGAAATGTGAGAAACTTTCATCAGCTCAATCCAGTGTTGTTCATGCTCACACATGATAGGAGCTAGCTCCAAGCTAATTTCATGCAGATAAAAAGGAAAAGAAAAAAATAACTAGTTTACATTTTATTGTTTACAGTTTATTTTGAACAGTTGGACATATTAACTTATTTATTTCATTCATTTTTTAAATTTTAAATATGACAAATATGACATAGCCTTTCTTGCCAGTTGGCTTCATGCTAGAGAGACCCTGGTGTGTTGTTGCCTTCAGGGACATAGGGTAGGGGGCTTTAAACATTTTTATTTATAAAAGGGAGAAACCACAGAGCTACACAACGCCTCAAATGGAACAATTTTTCATCAGTACTGAATGCTGGAACTTTGGATTTTTCGCCAATAACAACTTTTTTTAGGAGAAAGAAGCAAGTAAATCTGACGCTATAACCATAAAAAAAAATAAAAGAAGTTGTTCCCATTCAAATCAAAGATTGCTTACATTCAATTCAACCTAGCTGAATGGTTAAAGCAGCAGTCATTTTTATGCATTGCATTGCCTCGGCATCTCATTGTTGCTGACTTGTTTCCACATAAACTTTGCAATAAAAACCTTGGCTGTGGCAAAATGCTGGCTAGTTAGCTAGCCCGCTAATTCAACCAAGCTTTCATGCTACAGTAGTGACAGAAATAAGCCGACCAGCTGGTAGTGGGCTGGTGACCAGACAGATCTAACGGTTGCCCCTCTGCACCCCACACCGCTAACCAGCCAACCATGCATCTCCAGAAAGTGACACAGACTAAGGCCCCACTTGTGCGTGCTGTCACCATAAAAACTAACAATAACCACCATCTTGTTTTGGAGCAAAATGGTCCAAGTCATTCTGCTCTGTTCTGTTTTTATGTTTAGTTGGCTTATTGCCCGAATGGAACGATGCTTTGTTTCATAACTCCATATTCCCGCCACAATTCAACTGTGAGATTGGCTGTAATATCAGGCTCCTTAAATCAAATCCTCAAAAGTAATCTGAATACATCCAAGACAAATACGATTATTATGTCATGCAACTGCTAAATTAGGATGCCATCACCTTTTCTAGTCCAAGTGAAGACACGGGCCCAATCAAATCTGCAAATCAAATTTTTTTTTAACAAATGCTGTTATCATCATCAATAAAACCAAAAGTCTTCTCATTTCACACTCATGGATCTACATCATTTTATGCTGTGCAGCTGCCACAGAGGAGCACAATGAGTTTGCTTTCCACTCAAGCAAACACAGCTCGGCTTCCTCTGCTATTTACTACGATTTCACTCTGCATTCTCTCTCTCTCTCTCTCTCTCTCTCTCTCTCTCTCTCTCTCTCTCTCTCTCTAGACGGCCGCATTGGTCCCTGCCTCATTTTCATTTGGATCTCCCTGTTTGGAAATAAATCACATTCATAGAACACCTGAGCTGGCGATGGGAGCCGGACGGGATCAGGGTCCCAGGTGGACCAATTCAAATAGCATTCAGTTTTGCGCTGTGAACACACACACACACACACACGCACACACACAATACAAAGGTTATGGTCAATCAAACCCCATGTCTTCAGAGGTCATACATACAAACTATAAGCTCCTGCACACACATACATATTCTCCATCTCTGTCTCTATTTCACTGTTTCTTTGTTTTGTTTGCCTCTCTCTCTCTCTCTCTCTCTCACACACACACACACACACACACACACACACCCTCTTTCTCTCTGCCATTCATTAACTGACAGCTCGAGCCTCTCCCAGGTGGAATTGTTGGGAGGCAGAGGATTTGCATTTGTATTTTTCCAATATCTCCTCTGGACAGAGGATCATGGGCTTACCATGGGAGAGAAAAGAAGCAGGCAGGCCTGCAGCAGACTGACATTTGTTAAAGACATTCATCTCCTTTCATCAGGCTTTTTTCTTTATAATTTGAGAGAAGAATCCGCGACCTGTTGTCAGTGGCTGTGGGGAAGGGCGTTGTTGTTGAAGGCATGATAGGTTTTCTCTACCTGGTGCATACTGGGAGGAAAAACATGCAGTTCAAACATGAGGTCACACTCATGTGAATGCAGCTGTCCTTGTTAGCTGGAGCTCAGCAGAGACAAAAGGCTGCTGCTGTCAGTGTGTTACTGCACAGGGGCTAAAATCTCACAGATGCTGGAATTTCTGCTCAGGAAATAAGATACTTAAATGAGCGAGAAGTCCTGCGTGCTGAGTCATAGTCTGGAGAGCAAGTTGACCCCGAGCATAGCCGAAACTTAAAAGATAGATGTTACACTGGTAGCCAATCTTCATTTTGATCCTCTCTTGTCCAGTTTTTCCCATCAGTAAAACCCCCGGACACTGATCAGAGTGGAACAGCTTCCATCCCCTTCAGCAGGTTGAACATTGCTTATATAACCTCTCGACTTTTGAGAGTTGTCCATTTCTGTTGCACTGAGTTGATCCATCTTGAGGAAGTGTATGACTAGAACTGACGCGGGAGCACACACATCAGATTATGGTGAATGATCAAAATCCACTTGACAAAGCAATAACACATGACCTTATACAGGACAGTGTGAAGGACACAAGGTCACTCACACCACATGGTCAGCAAATTACACAGATAAGCTTTTTTTGATCTGCCACCACCGATGACACTGTTCATCTGTGCCTTCTAAAACTGTAACAAATCACTGTGGGAAAATTGAATTAGTTTTATTATGTGACACGGCCACACATTTGGGACAGTGCCTGCACAAAAACAGCTTAGCTAAGTTTCCAGATGGAATAGTTTCTGATAACACAAAAAGATTTGTAAAGGTCAGGGGGGTGTTTGTGTTCATGGTTACAGTCTAAAAAAATCTCTTTAACCAAATATCTGCACATAGATGCAGAACCATACACAACATTTTCACATAATATTTTATCAGGCTTTTGATGAACAGACCAAAGGGAAAGCAATGAGGCGGATCAATGTTTTCATGCTCAGTGAACTTTGGGGATCTATAGCAAACAAGGCTTTCTCTTTTGCCCCCCACAGGAAAAAGTAACAATCACAACAGCAGCTAGGGAGGTTTGTCACTTCAGCACATGAATGCTGTTGTTTAACACAGGGCAGTTACACTCATATTACCTAAATTTAAAAAAAGACATGATAACTCTGTCACATTACATATAAAACATGTAAGATGTACAACAGTAATCAGTACCATCATTCTGACAAAGAGTAAAAATCCAAGCCAAGAGAGATTTCCATGTCAACAGCATGTGATCTTCATCAACAGCAACAAGAACCATTCACGCTGTATGCAGAATACACTTATGTTAAACAGGGTTTTACGCACATGCATGCACACACACAAACACACACGTCATTCTTTTCAACACCTGCAAGGCTCTACACAATAAAAACACTCCTCACAGAGCCTGCAGTTCAATTTGCATCCACAGTGTGTGCATACTAAATATAAATAATCAAGGTTACAGAAACAGTTTCTCTCTTTCACAGTCCAGCTATGTAAAATTATTTATATTTGACCTTACTACTGCTTGGCCTTCCCTGCCACAAATCCATCTTACAAATATTCTTGCCAACAGGAGACATGAGCTTGTTCTGCAAATCACAAATAAGAGTAATACAAGGCGCACATCTGGATTGTAACGAGTAGCATTGGGAGGAAATGAGTTTGTATGTTTAGTCGTCACATCATTTAGTGGATTAGAGGACAGTAACAGTGCATATAGATAAAGAAGTTTGTGTTTGAAGTGTGAATTCATGTGTAACTAAGAGTATAAGGCAACATATCTATAAATAGTGAATGCAGGGAGGGAGAGTTAAACTGGAAAGATTTGGCGTTCATGCTGGAGGCAGGAGATAAGGTAATCTCATTCATAGTTTGATTTTTGTGCAGAACAGAACTTTGCAGAGACAAATAGCCTGTGGTCAGAAACGCACAAAGAGCAGCCAGGAGTTAAATAGGTATTTTGCAGTTGGACGATCTATTCTTGATTTTACACTGAGCTCTGCTGGACTGATCTATTCTGTCTGGCACAGGTACAGGCGCTCAAACCTGCAGCTGCCAGAGCTCAGAAACAACTGGCCCTAATGCTGATGTAACTCCATTAAGTGACCAGTGTCAGCATACAGTAAGATGGTTTATTATTCCAATTAGGCCTATCAGGGGTTTTTAGTGAGGAGTATGGATTAGTTCATCTCCAGTGGGAGACATCCACTGTTCCACAGTTTGACTGCAGATTAATAGCATCCCACGCCCATTGCAGATTTGTATTCAGCTACAATGACCAAACACTGAAGTGATCAGAATCTGTGGTTTGATGTTTTGAAGCAGATTAAAGGGGAGTTGTAGATTTGTAAACACATTTCAAATGCTAACAATCCCATTTCAGAACATGTTTTTCTAAGCCTTTGTACAGTTCTATAATTTGTCCAACATAAATCAGCTTTCCAAAGCTCACAGTTTAACAGAATCTCCAGTAAATCGTAAATACATGCATGGTCCTTCCACTACGTGTTTGGAATATTAGGAGTTGGCAGCCTGGAAGTTAGTTGATTTTGATGTTAGTTGACGAAAATCTGTAATTTAGGAGTTTTTTGACAAAGCTTCCATGTTCTACACCTTGAAATGTACCACGCAGCGCCTTGCATGTGTCACTTGTCGCTCTGTCAAACCCTTCATTGTTTTGTTTGGATGATTTGGTCTAATTTCACTTTGCTCAATTTATTTCAACTCAGCTAACAAGCCAGTAAAAAGAAGGGTGCAAACAAAAAGTAAACAAAAAACAGATGTGAAAAATATGGCGCCAAGCATTTCTAATGTAATAAACACATAAAAACAACATTTGAATGAGCCCTGGACGGAGAGCATCTGCCTATTTGGTAAAAAGAAATGAGATGTGCTATAAGACACTATCGGGTTTGTTAGTCTAAGTCTTGGTGTACTTTTTATGACCTTGAAGTTACATTGCAGTTACTGATGTACTTTCATAAAGTTAACAAGTTGTGAAATGTGAGCCTGTCTCCTTTCTTCAAATATGCAATCATTTTTCCATCAGATACAATATCAGCCATCCTGAATAAAGTGTGAAAGCATAAAAAGACACCTCAAAATGGCATCCCACTGAGTTATCAAAGACGTTATGTCACATTTGATTCAGTCTTTGGATTTTGACACCAAGCACGACTCCCTGATATACATGATTTAAATCCGCCCTGGATGTTCCGTACAACATGTACGATGGTATGCAAATTCAGACTAACTCATTTAACAGGTGCGGTTTCATCATTCATGTAGTGCAAGAATCCTCCAGTTAGAGTCCTGACAATAGGTGTTGCAACATTTGATGCAATAGACCTGACCTCTCACTCTTTGAAAAGAAAAAAAAAGAAGTCTGAGTGCTGAGGGCAAGCTCTTACTCACAGTCCCAAACTGCTTCCTTGTAAGAGAAGATCAATGGCGATGGCTCAAAACAACCAGATAACATGGGAATAAGCAGCTATGACCAAGCCACGCATGTTCCACCCTGAATACTGAAATAAGTTAATAAATTAGCGGTTATTATCGCTGCCACTGACTGAACAAACTGGGAAATGTTTCTTAATAAGTCACACCTGCAGGGCTCTGATGTCAGGCACCACTTGTTGTTGTTGTTTAGGATCCAGAGGCGAGTCAGGTGGCCTGCAGGCTGCACTCAGACTGGGCAGAAACATGTTGTGGCCAGGGACGGTTTCAACACTTCAGGAGTGTTGAAGTAATGATGATAGTCATTACCGGGGACTAGGCGGCATCTGTTACATTGTGCAGCTTTGATGACATGGTGTTTATGTGTTATAATTAGTGAGCCTGTGCACGTAGGCACCCTGCACGCTGCCAACTGTAATACTGTGGTGTGGGTACCAATTTGTTTTTTACTTTTAGTTAGCTCGTCTTGAGTAATAGTTATCCCATGTTGTGTTTGCTTTTATGTTTTAACAGTGACTGTCAGCACATGAAAGCTCGCCAATGGAAACTCTCCTGGATGGTGCTTCAGTGACAGGTGCTGAGCAAAATGACAAAACTGGCGATGGGTGGCTCTGATTTCCATTTCATCAGTGCTTCACTCCGACCTTTTTCTGTTTGAAACCAATTTGTTCCTGCACAGCTGTGATCTGCGTCTGGTACAGTGAGAGTCATGTGTGATCTGTGATGCTACCCATGCTGGTATAGAAGAGAATAAGCAGTGAGATTGGTACACTAACGTTTACCTGGTTCAAGGACGGGTAAGGCTATAAGCAATGTGAAGAAACTGTTCAACACCGATCACTAGCATGGAATTCGGGAAGAGGTCGAGGTCAAGTGTGGTACTTATGTGTGATCACGCAGTTATGGACATTCACATGTTTTACCCTCCTGCTGGCAGATAAAAAATATATATAGAAGACATACATGCCTGTCTACTGAGGATGTAATTGAATCTGAATCTGTTATTCAGCCAAAACAGATTTACTCTTGAATTTATTCCTGAGTATTCTGTGGGGGGAAAAAGCTATGATTGCATCCATCCACATTAGTAATGGTTACAGGAATAATGTCAGTTAGGAGGGGCACTAAACCAATTGTTGCACTTACTAGTTGTTTTATTTACAGCAAAAGAGTGAGAGGTGATGACTATTATCTGTAGTCATCGCTGGACTTAGTGCTTCAACGCTTTCCAAGCTACCCAGGAGTGCCACATGTTTGTGTAAGTGTGTGGGTGTTCACCACCAGGTCCACCAAAGTTATCAATAAGATAGAACTACTCTGAGAAATGCTTTGTCACTTTATGACCCGCCTGCAGGACTTGTTGGACTGTTTTGAAACTCTCATATCAAGGAGTAGGAGGTGGAGGAGGAGGCGAAAATCATAAAAACACAACTTTTTCTTAAAATTGCATTTATTAAAGGGTGCTATACACAGTACTTTTCGGGGTTAACAAGGAGGCTAGACAAATTTTTAAGAAAGGCACAAAAATATACGAAGAGGCAGCCATCATTCTTCAATTTAAATGTTTAAAAAAATCACAGCTGCATACATATAAATATGCATATATGAACATATGGAAACCTGTTTGTCCTTCAAAGTCTGAAAATCAACAGGATAAAAAGCTGCACTCTGAAGCACAGAATAACTGAACCAAAAACTGATTTCAGCACCTCTATATCCCCTTCCGATCTATTGGAAAACTTTCTAATTTCGTGGATTCTGTGAAGTGTAAACTCACAGAGATGAATTCCAGGAGACACAGACAAACAATCCACTTGAATCCATGCGTTCACTGTCCTTTTCTCCCCTATTTTTAGTTAGACTTAGTTTGAATACGTTCAAAGTTTCACTGAGCTGTGCAAAAAAGGGAAGGGAGAGGGGTGGTACATCCATCCACCAGCACATTACCAGCACGCAGAAGCCGACAGGGGAGAGGCTATTGATTGTGTCACCTTTCCACAGGCTCGAGGCTGTGAGGGCTCTTTGTGGGTCCTGCTCTCAGTGGAGGACGCCGGCACTTGTACATAAAAAGATTCAGTGTATAAAGCAGCTGGGGCTGAAGGGGAAAGCTGCACGGTGCTACAAACTCCTCTTTTATGTCCTGCCGTCTCTCCCTCTCTTTGCATGTCTCTCTTTTTCTGTCACTCCTGCTTCTTTCTAACTCACTCTCATCCGTCTTCTCTCCTCGCTCTCTCAGTCCTCAAAGGTTTTTACTGGCTCAGGCCAACAATATCTTATCCAGTTTTTAATTCTTTCTTTTGGCAGTTCTTCTGAGGAACAGTGTCTTCTCTAACACACTGCCGGTTGTGTAACAGAGCACATACCTGTGTGTTTTTGGCAATAATGGGGAAGGTTGCTGTGTCTGTTCTTTTTGGGAAATGTTCAGACATGAAGGCGGTGGTTGGCGCTGGTTTCTGTGGCAACAACAGTGCAGTCACCACTGGCCAGATGGCTTCAATGGAGCTGTTTTACTGTGAACAGTGGTGCTTAAGTGGTGCACTCTCACTTTAATTTGCTTTAGGATTGGACCTGTATTGTAAAAAGAATTCCTTTTGTCCATATCCCCATTATGCCGCTGCCAGAGAGGCTAATTAGCTCACTCGAAAAATGTTTTACAGAAGCCAGGCAGGTGCTTTTAGAAAAAATGAGTTGAAGCCTGTGAGGCCATGTTTATCCCACTGAGACAGGAGTCATCTGCATTAAAGGTCAGCAATCAGTCTGCAATTACAGTGTAACCTCAGCTAATGGCTGTGAAGAGTCCACTCACATTCTGTTTACACTGCACACACTCAGTCAGGTGCTGCGATGTGTGGGTCAAGTTCAGTTTTGATTATTTGAGAAAAATAAAAATGCCAAAACTAGCAATCACACATTGGGGGGTAAACAACTCAGAACTGGTTTTCAAAACTACTTCTGGGCTTAAATGATGAAATTGCAATTGAGTTGTGGCGAAAATGCTGTAATGGCTGGATATGCAACGCTGTAACTTTGATGTCCTAGGAAGACAAATGCAAACCATCAAAATCTTCATTTAAGTTCATCAAATCATGGGCTGGTGAATACAAATTAAACTGTGCACCACAAATGAGAACTTCTGTTATAAGTTCTAGTTGAGGTCTTAACATTTCTCTTGAAGGTATCAAAAATATTTTGGGGAAAATTCTGCAAAATATCATTTTGAATATTTCCAGCTGATGAAATAGTGCTTCCAGGGAAAACATTCAGTCTTGGGATTGAATATTTAACTATGCAATCATCCTATAAGTACCATGAAAGACCAAAACAAGCAGCCAGTAGGACTGATGATTTGGAAGAAAAATTGTTTTGACTGATAATACAATATGATTCATGGTTCTGAAAGGGGATCATTATGTTTCTATCATTATTCTTATTTTCAGTCAAAGAAGTTATTGAAATGATTAAGGTGATTTTTTTGTAAGAATCTCTAACAATGTTTTATTTACTTTTTTCTTGACTGTCTTTTGGCTTATTCAAAAAAATGTCTCTTTTGTGACAATTATGATATAACATTATGTGATTGTGATTATGATAAAATCTTAACTATTTAGCTATTCAACTAAAACGTTGAATTAGTTGAATTAATGTGACATTGTCAAATAAGGTAGAAAACTTTTCAACCTGAAGAAAGGTAATGGGTGGCCTGTGAAGGAAAAACTAAACCCTTTTCCTGGTCATGGTGCATGCTGAGGTCTGAAAGCGATGAAAAGCAGTGTGAACTCACAAAGCAAAGAAACACTGGATCAATGGGAATCTGCAGAGCAAAAGATTAAGTCTGCTTGTTAACAAAGGAGAAACATGTTAATCCTGGACTGTCTTTGTTTGAATTCAGATGAACTGATTGGAAATGCTGAAATAACAAACACACATGATCAAGGCCATCTGTGATGTGTACTGTGAGTGCTGCTGGACCCACGGCTCAATTACTAATTATCTCAAACGCTGCTGCAGTTACAGTATTTACACCTTTTTGCACCTCAGCTTACTCAGGCTGTGAATCAGACAATGTCTCAGCAGAGGACTCACTCCTACTCTGCTGATAAGGATTATATTTATCACAGCAATGGATAGCTCATTAATTTCTCCAGAAATACCATCTGGGGACAACATCAGACTGCAGTGCTACTTGAACAAGGCCAACACACCATAAAATTCCTAATCAAGCTGGCGTACACACTCACAAAAAAAAACAAACTGTGCTCAGGCTTCTCTCCCCGTTCGAGCGGCGCTGTGAACTCACAAAGCCACTTAAAGTCACAGAGGAAAAGGTCAAGCTGATTGAAGGGAAAACGACCTGGCTCAATGGTACGTGGCTGCAGTAACGAGCGCATTCGGCTGCCTTCTGAGCATGCTGAATTGCATTAGCCACCTTGTCAGGTTGGAGACACAGTCAGTCCACCCACTGACCTGTTGTGTGAGATGTAATTATCTGCTGCAGTTCTTCTGCTGCGTTACAGGTAATTGATGCTTATTTCCTCAGGAAGGGTTGAAATCTGTATTGATTGTCAACTTAAGTAGGCCAAGTTTATCACCTGGCTCTCTTCCTCCTCCATGCGGAATCAATACAAATTTCACCCAACAACCTCCTTCGCCCATCTTCACCATGCTAAGAACTGAAGGTCCCACTCAAGCTTATCTACTCTCCAATTCACAATATCATCATAGCATAGTGCCGCACCACAAAGCTCCGCTCCAGCCTCTTAACTCCCTGCTCGTGAAATCTAATTACAGCCTCAGTCACTAATCTGGAATTAATTCACTTTAGATGAAGGTGATTGATAACGGCCCATGGAAAAGTCACCTAGGTCGCCCGTCAACAGCCCGGCTTCACAAACAATAAAGCGGTTGAACTTGACTGATCAGCAATACTTCAGAGGGCAGCAGATCTATGTGAAATAACAACCGTATAACAACCTCCATATTTCCTTTAGCCAACAAACATGCAAGTGGTGTCAATGCTCATTCTACCAAATAAAAATTAAATGAGCATTTTTCCCAAAAGGTCAAGGTTTCCCATTATATTCAATGTAAAATAAGTTTCTTTATAAAATCCTTGATGAATCCAGCCATCTCCACACAGGAGCTTCCACCTTGTGTGAGCAGCTAAGCAGCTCTTCCCATGATACAGTGGAACATACTGAACAATGATATGGTCCGTATCCTTCCATTGAGCTGACAACAATCTAAGATGGAGTCTGCGGCTGATGAACACCTCCTCCCCTGTAGAGTAATAACGTGCGCTGAGCCAGAAAAGTAAGAGAAAAAAAAAAAAAAAAGCTGCAGGGGTAGAGGGTTGAGCATCCCTGCCCGTCTCCAGAATAAAGCCCCATAACCTGGCTCCAGGGGACGGACTGAGAGCTGAATTATGAGGTGAGGATTGCTGGCCTCTCCATTGCCTCACTCTCTGTTATGTGATACAAAATTTCAATTGGAACTGCAAAAAAAGAAAAAACAGACTTCTGCAAAAGATTGTTTTTTCTCTTGCTCAAACCACTGATGAACACGGTTTAATTCCCTGATAGCAACAAATTATACTGTCAGTAGTATTTTCTACAGAACAAACTGAGATGAAATTGTTTGGATTTTTCTGTCCCCATGTTCACAGGCTACATGGTTGGCCCTCCAAAACTGTTTTATCTGCTGCATTTGTAAAGGAGCTCCACAGCACACTAGCATAATCTATGCTGCTGATGGAAAATACCTTTTGGTTATTCAGAGCAACACACTCTCAAAGCAGTAGCACGCACTCTTGCCACTCTTCTTTCAATAATTTATATGGAAACAGAAGCCTATATTTCTTCAAACACCATTACCCTTTAGGTCTGCTTAGGTTAAAGTACGAAAACATCATGGTTGGGGTTGAAATAACTACCTGTCCTCTGTGTGGACTTTGTCGATGTATGGGCCAAGATATGGCAAATTAAGGTCCGATCTATCTCAATACAAAATCAAATAGAGTCTATCTTGATTCATGACCTCTGAAAAAAGATCTTGTGGCAACATTATGGCTTCAATCATTAGTTTCAAGATAATACGATGTAAACACTTTAAATAGTGTTCCTATTTCAAAGGAAAGAGATGATAAAAAGCTGTATGATATGGGGCATGGCTTTCAAAATAGCTGTGAACCAGTTTGTCTGAGAGGATGATCTTTTTTTTTTTCTTCATTTTGAGTCGTAATCATTATTAGGGTTGCCAACTCCCTGCAATATAAATACGGGACGCCTCACTGGCAGGCACTGCCTTCACCCTTCCTGGCATGGTGAAAGTTTCCCTTCCTTTTCTGTCCCTTTATTTGTGAGTGAAATGGAAAACAAATTGTTATCAAATTATTATCCACTAATTCACTCACTTCACAAAATAACAAAATTAACTGAACTTGCAGTAATACTGCGTCCCTTTGCAGCTCTTCACGTAACAGGTGTTTTTGTTTTTAAATTCGTGACGATTCTGTTTTTAAAGGGACGGCAACTCTAACCAACATTTACAAAATGCCAGCTACCTGTATTAGGGGAAAGGTTCCCTTTCAGTTCAATCATTTTAATGGCTTGAACTTAACCTAACCTCTGTCAATCAGCAGAGACCTGGAAGGCTGGAATCCAGAAGAGCATTACTCAGGGCATACAAAACCACCAGAGGAAGATTTTCTACCTTGAGGCAAAATAACTAATACTTGAACTCATGGTTTCATGCTTTCCCTGTTGAAATGTGCAGATACATACAAGTTCAACAATCTAACAATATACCACACAGCTGTTACAGAATACCATAATCAGACAACCAACGTGCTCCTCTCTCAAGATAATGGGCGAAAGGCAAAGCGTCACACTTCAGATTTAATGGACTCTAATGACACCATTTAGACACTTCATTTTGCCTCATTGAATGAATAAAACACAAACTATTTTGGTAAGAGCTTTGAGTAAAGGGGACAAAGCCCAATTACGGCCAATAACAGAGCAGTAACTTCATGACAGTAGAATTACTTTTAAGAGGGAAATTACACTAAAGCATCTGCTGGTGAGGTTAATATCTTTCTACTGATGTCATTGGAAAGGAGCAGAACAAGTGTTTGGATGATTATATTATTATCAGTGATCATATAGTAAAATGAATTAAGTACAAAAAGACTGTTGGCAAGATAAGCATGTATATATAAAGGATTGATGTTTCAAGTGTGTAATTCAATAGGAAGATAAAAGCTGTGGCGCTGGCTCGCTCAGGTTACTTTCAGCTCTTCATTCTGCTCTGACGTGCATTTGTATTTATCATCCCGAAACAAAGCTCTGCACTGGATCTCGGGTGTCGTTGTGGGAATGACTCAGTATCACACTCTGTCTAATGTGGCGGTGGAAGAAAAGGAGCGAAAGGGCGAGAACAAAGACAGGGGTCGGGCGAGCCTGCTGAGGAGTCATACATCTGTGAGACAACAGTGATGTCAAGGTATTTCTGGTGTCTCAAATTACCGTCATGTAACTTTGTAGAAAATTAATGAGTTACAAAGCGTGCACACAAAGAAAGCCTCTTTGCAAACTAACGCAGCATCTCATGCTGAGTAGCACTGCCATGCCTTACATGCTTCTCTATTCATATGCCTGTGATGAATATGCCTCCTTTCTCTTTCTTCTTCCCCTCAAGACTCTTCGAGGGATCTCTTTGTAATAAATAAATTGTGTGTGATTATTCAACCATGAAACGTTTGTTCTTAATTGGCAGACACGCTTAACACGCTGTCTTTCTGTTAACTCCCATGCGGCAGATCCATGATCATGAGATATGTTGCTCCGTCTTACAGGACAAAAATAACTTTTTAACAAAGACGGCCATCAAGAGCATTCTTGATATTAAGATTACCCCAAACATCCCAATGTGAGAAAATCTTAAAGACTAAAAATAAGTGTGAGGGTTCTGCTGTATCATTACATCCCATAGCGGACCTCTAAGTTTAACCAGCATCCAAGCTTGATGTCATCTACATCTACAAACACTTGCCGGATGACCTATTTTTCATTCAGGTTTGGGGATCTTGTTAGCCATAAAGACTGTGGAATGGTAAAGATTTCAAGTGTTGTTTTTACAGGTCCTACATCTCTTCACATCTGGTTAAAGATAGACGAGCCAGAACATGACATAAGGGGGGAGAAAGAAAGGGGGAAAGTTGACTTAAATTCTGGTAGTACGGAGCTTCTTAAACTGTTGGAGCACAGAGGAAAAAGTGGGTGGACTATGGATTGGTCAATTGTTACCACCAAAAAGCTAAAAGCTTAAGTACTGGTAAAATTGCAGCAGTGTCTTGCTGCAGCCAAGATAATAACCACAGGCTTATAGGCTAACTAGCATGGAGCCCACTGTCTGACCCTGAAACATGAGCGCCCAGGAGCCCCAAAGCATCCTCATCAGTATTGTCCAGCAGAGAGAGAGCAGCCTAGTGTGGGTCAATATCCTACTACTGATGCAACATTTGGTTAACTTTACCCAGTATCCATGGGTAGAAAAGCATTGTGTCAGCTTACAACTGTTTAAATTTATGATACGGTAAGAATCGCTTTAGTTTATTTAAGACATTGGGTCTTCTACTGGGTTTTCTACCCATGGGTATTGTGTCAGTGTTTCATTGATTTTTAGTGTGTGGGCAGGAGGGGATGAAAGCCATTGTCAGTGTCAGACTGAGGCTGTGGCTTTTCATCAGTGCAGATCCTCAACATTTCTAATTGAAAACGTCTCAGTAGACTATACTTGTTTGTTGTGTTTTTGCCAACATTAGACCTCAGGACTGTGGAGAGGCGGGTTATCACTGGAGAGAATTTCTGCTGGACATCATACTGTGGAGTTCAGTGTTTATCTGTATTTAATATTAAACTAAATTTGCAGATGAACCTCAAGCTTACCCACTTTGTATAAACAGTGCATTCTACCCAGGGACTGGGGGCTGTTTGAGCAATTGAGGAACTCACTGCTTTTGCCTCTTTTTGTCAGTAATGAGCCGCGGGACTCATCGAGCTGGCAGCACACTCAGGGTGTGCTGGTGGGCAGGCACCCTTTGATGGCTGCTGATGAGTGGGGAGAGTCCTGAGCCACTGGGGTGAGAGTTGGCAGGAGGTGGGGTCTGTCCAGATGGGGTCTCATCTGGCTCTCGCCTTTCTCCCCCCTCAACAGACCAGCTCCCCTTGCACAATGGGACGGACCAGCAACAGACTCTCCACCTCAAAATACAGTCAAATGAAGATGAGAGGTGTCTGGTACATCAAAAGTATGTCTGATTGCCAGGCATCTCCGAGAGAGATCCATCACTGACATTTAGAGTTTCTCAGATGGCCAGAGATGGAAAGGTTAGATTTTAGATGTTTGACTCTGAACTGCACAGCGGGGTGCAGCAGACATTGGACGGACAGCAGAATTTAGATTGGTGAATATCAACAGACAAATAAAGGGAGCGTGCATGAATTTAATTTATAAAGGGCAATGAAAAAGTTATAACGTAGGTGGACAGCTAGATGCTAATGGAATATTTCCTTTCTCTCCTGTGCACTGAATATGTCAGTTTCCTTATCTTAAAAGCCCCAAGCTGAGGGTGGAGCTTAAATGTTGGAAAAAGTAGATGGAATTCCACAACTATAGCCGGCAGCAAGCCATCTTCCTCATCTGGCTGAAAAAGAATAAACTACAGGATAGAAAAGAAAATCTTCAAGCTCATTTGGAAATCCTTCCTCAGACCGGGCTCCTGTTCTGCACATGATAACATCACCCAACAATGGGTGCTGCTAACTGTTTATCAAATTGAGTTTTCTTCACTCACAATGAAGGGAAAACATCCTCCTCCCATGGGCACTTATTTCAGAAACATTGTTGGATGTAAAAGCTATATTTGATAAGAAGATGCTTTGACCAGTCACAGTAATTGGAGTAACATTTCACAGATGCAATTTTTCCTGGCATCATCTTCAGTGATATACATATAGATGATGAATCCTGGCAGCCAGAGCTCTCAATGCAAATCTATGTCTTGTAATTAGTGATTGCAATTTCTCAGCCAAAGCTTGGCCCCAATCAAAATATGCTTTTCAGCTACAGTGTGTCAATCACTGCTTGGTGATTAGATACATTACAGAATGAAGTATGTCCAAATTAATGTTTAATTGATAGGATACCCAGCATCGCATCCCAAGTGATCAAAAAGTAACTTAAATAGTTATATCGTTTACAGAAAAAAGGCATTTTGAATTGCATGCCACCGAAAAACAAACTGTCATGACATGTTCCATCCATGTCCTTCCCCACCCACTGTGTTTACAAATCAGCACTGCTCCAGTCCACTGGGAACTGCAAGAAGCAATGATTTCCGATGCATAGCAGATCCCTCCACCATCCCTCCTTTGAAAACCCATACTAATTCCCCTTCCCTGTGCACACTGAGCTAAGCAGAGTTCCCAATGGACCGGGTCCGTGCTGAGCAGGGTTACAGCTGAGCTGACT
The DNA here is from genome assembly GCA_028566105.1 of Hypoplectrus providencianus. Lineage (NCBI taxonomy): Eukaryota > Metazoa > Chordata > Actinopteri > Perciformes > Serranidae > Hypoplectrus > Hypoplectrus providencianus. The sequence continues at coordinate 18,924,300 of JAOWBC010001387.1, read as the reverse complement.
TGCCGAGCATGGGAGTCAATCGATGTAAATCATTGAGAAACCCCCATGAAGAACAATGGGGGAAATGCAACTTAACAGCAAAGTGTACTCGACCATTTTTCCAAACAGTCCGTCGAGTTCAAAACTCATCAAAACGTGACAAACTTCCTTTATAACCGCTGAGATCACAGCATCAGAGATTATGAAATCAGCTGATGATACGCTTCAAATATTGAAACATCATGTGCTGCGATGGTAAAAGGAGCAAAACAGTGAATGAATCACTCTTGGATAACAGAACCTCATTATATTATTCACACAAGTAATGACACAAGTCCACAGTGTTGCGGAACCAAGCTCACACAATTAACCTGCTGCCAGAGAATAAAAGTAATCAACCCCAGCGAATCAAAATGTATAATTAAAATGCAAATCCTTAGGGCTCTCTACAACTCTAAATGGATTATTTCAAATTACCTGTCACAAAAAAAGTGCCATCACTTTTGCGTCTACTGCTAAAAGTTTTGAGATAGATATGAGTAATAGGTAAATACTGGACTTTGGAGGAGTAATTGTGAATTCGTGGGAGCAATGTTTGTGTTGTATATATGTGTATTTATTACATTGTGCCTGTGAGCTTAATCTGCTTTATTTTGTCAGTTATTTACCCTCTCTGATTGAAACATCTACAACTGGTGTACTTAACATTAAATAATAT
>JAOWBC010001387.1:18866171-18883201 GCA_028566105.1 Hypoplectrus providencianus | reverse complement strand
AAAAGACTCATGTGGATGGTATAAGAGGGAAGGAACCACTGACATTTGTGGTCGTATAATTTGGAGGATGTGTTGGGATATTCTGAAGTAAGAAGAGTTACCTCTTAAACATACTTTTGAAACTAGAAGAAAACTACATGCAATCTCATAAATTTAGATGAACACATTACTACGCTATTCCTGACATCTTTATATTCCTGTCCCTTTCAATGTTAAATCCCTTTCACTTGTATGAGGTAGCATGGGGTTTGGTGAAACAAGCGCTCTGATTTGCCCTTTTCAGGAATGTGACGAGCAATCCCATGGCATGACCCCGGCTTACAAACATCCGTGGACTGGGATTTGTTACCTTGGATACCTGAGCACACACATTAGATCCACTTCCAGCTCTATTCAGTATTGTGCACCTTGTTATGAAAGATCCGTGTTGATTCTGCAGCCAGAAACCGTTCTTCTATCTGCTGTACAATCATCCATGACTCTGTTTGTCTATGCATCATTATGCTGAGAGGATGAGATGACTGAGATGGTTTTTAAACCACCTTCTGTAGCTGTGATCACAGTGGCTAGGGATTGTACACCTCGGTTTAGGATGAGCTCTGAGTCTCCATTTGAATTCACGCTCCCCATCCCTGATACCTCTCACAGTCAATGACTCCATCAAAGGCCTGACAAAATACAGACAGGCCCCTCTCCATCACTCTCTGCTGTGGTGAAATGAGCTCTTGGATCTGCTTGTTCAAGGCGAAGGGGCTTCATGGGCAGTGATGGGACACAACAGCCAGCCTGTCCCCAGAAACAAATGGCTCGCAACACACCTCATTTTCTTGTCTTTTTTAGTATTATTGAGATTTCTTACACATAAGACAGCCATCAATCTTTGTCAGCACTGCATATATATTTTTAAAATGCTGTCAGCTTTACAGCCCAAAGTAGTTGGCACTCCAGTGATAGGATTCCTAATGTTTTCTGTAGAATGTCCTTCCAAGGAAAACACCAGCATCAGTTGTCATGAGGAATTCCCGAAAACATCAGGTTCACCTTCAAATGACAAAGCACTACAGCTGTAAGTTTTGACTCTGGTCTGTATAGAGCAATGTTGTACATCGTGTGATAGTAGTCGAGTTTCTATCAACAAATATATATGTGCACATTACAGAACAAATATAAGTTGACTCCAAATCCTGAAGACATCTCTAATTTTTTTTTTTTTTTTGGTTGGAGGTCAACGTTGTCCAATCAGGAACCTCTTATTTGGTTGTGTGTTGTTGTTTTGCTTCGACTTCATTGAAAACACATGACAAAACATCCAACTTTTCCCGTTGCTCTGTTGACAGTAAACACTGGTTTCCTCCAACCATAACTGCCATATCTTTACTTACATATCCGGCTGATATAACCAATATATTATTGATTATAATATCTATGGGGACTCACATTACTTCTTTTTTGTGAAGGGGATTGTTTAAGTGACAAACTCACATTGCCACAAATAGAAATTTTTACATTACCACTTTGCATTGTACTTTACTTTTAAGCATTGTTCACCTCATTGTTCGGGTTTTCTGCACCACAACTTCACTGTCCTGATTCACTCAAGACTTTAAAAACATCCTTTTCAGCCAAACCAATCAACTTTTTGAGCAAAAAAAATAAATTAATAAATACTACATAGCACTAAACAGATGAGTTGAATGAACGGTTATTATCTCTAAAGAGACAGTTATTGTTTGATTTGGATGGAGACCAAGAGAAGGTGGAGTCCAAAAACAGAAATAGTAAATGTTTGACTACATTTATCAAATGGACACAAACACGTTTTAGATCCAGATAAAGACCAGTCTGCTCTAACTGCTCAGTGTTTCTGGGTCTTCTGTATATGCACTCTGCATCATAATAGTAAACTGTCATTGAATTTAATGTCCCATTAGATCAGATAAAATTTCAATTCTTGAAAATGCTATACTTTCATAACATCATGTCTCTTTCTTTCACCTTTTGATAACTTAACTGGATGATAATGTAAGATATTGATTGTTCCCAAATAGATGCACAGAAGGTTTCACTCTCAGCATGTTCCTCTCAAACATCTATCGTCTGACTGGGTAAAGATTTTTCCCCAGACTGAAGCACTGACATTATTCTGTTTGTTTGTTGTATTGTGTGCATGGTTGAGCAATCAACCGAGGAAAAAAAAAAACTCTTCTGTTGTCCAGAGAATAGATTAGCAAGTATTTGCCTCAAAGATGAGACCATTTCTCACTCCAACAGGATTACCTCTCCAGTCCAGCTCGATACAGCAATGAAGCCCAGGGACTTCAAATATACTGATAGTGCACTTAGCCGCTCATTGTCTTGTTCATTTTTGTTTGGGAATATGTAAAATCCACTAATGTTTACTTACCCAATTACAATAGCCACAACTCCAGGAAGGCACACTTAAACTGAAAAGTGTGACGTTAATTGCCATTTAAATGGCCTCTTTTGCCTGCTAAATTGTTAGACTGCTTATATTCTCTTTAAGAAGATTGGTAGTTTGGAAAAGGAGAAATGATTCCACAGTGAGATGCTGCTGAGAGAGAAAAGGGCACAATTAGTTTCCCGATCAATTTGCCAGGAAGAGGATGGGAAAATCAATACCCTGATTATGCATGAGGACGTCATCTGCTTACATTGAGATCAAAGCGTCAATGATCTAAGCTGAAGCAGCCAGACATGCATCTACACATGATCCATAAGGCATGAGTGGAGGAGAGGACGACTGTTTGGCCAACGTATACAAAGGGATAAACTGCAACATGATATGTAAATGGAGATAAGTCATCTTTACCCCTGAGCGTATGAAATGATGCAGGCTTTTATTATCTCATTTGTAATCAATAATGTGGAAATTCTCAGTGGAGGCACTTAGAGGTGTCCTTTGGGAAGTCCTGTGTTTAAAAAAGCAAACAGGGAAAAGAGGGAGTGGTTGGGTTTTTGTTTAAACAACTGCAGGTTAATGGGAGGATCAAAAAGCGACTGGTTAACGTGGTGACTTAAAAATGCTAAATACTTACATACATCTGGCACTGGAACTAGGAGAGAGCTTTGCAATAGTATCTATATCCTGAACACACAGATAGGATTCTGGCTATGTGAGTAATCTGCACAGCACTAAGATTGTTGCCCAGAAAAAGCAAGCAAAGGCAGTGACAGACGTTTTAAGAAACCCCAGTCTTTTACTTTTTTCCTTTCAGGTCAAAAGATTAAGATGAAGCCAGAAGATGTTGCTTATATCTCTGGACTGTTGCTTCAGCTTTTGTCATTCATATTATGGCATTCAAAATGATGAAAAGGAAAGCACAGTAAAATTGTAAACACGCTTTCTGTGCTCTCTCACATACCGCAGTGAAAATCACTCCCTGCCTCCTTAATGGCATATCTGAAATCAAGAAAGTCCTGTTGGTGTGAATTATGGAGCGTGCCTGAATGGGACACATTGTTTCGTCCTTTTGCAGGGAATGGGAAGCAGCAGACAGATAAGTAAGTGAGATGAAAGAGCGGTGCACCTGGCAGGTCCACGCTCTAACATCTTTGATCCGCCGAGGCAAACATCAAAGACTCTGTTGGGGGCTTTGTGTGGACGCCAGCCCGCCAAGCACTCACCACTATAAGCACCAATCCTACAGCGTAAAGTGCAGCTCAACAAGAGGGAGGCTTAAGGAAGATGGTTTTTCAGCGGCCGAAATTACAACAATTGTGCAGTCTCTCTAAAGCAAAAGTAACTCAGACGTGATCAATCCAGTGATAATAGGAGTGACGCTTCAGTGCAATTACTGTCAGAGGAAGTGTTTGTGGGAACATAAAAAACCCATCAAGTGTGTGCGATGTGTTTACAGTTTGCTGGAGGCCTTACACACCAAAAATGGACAAATAGATAAGTGTAACTGCTCATGTCCACATGGACTCAGTGTGCCACAGTAAAACAACAAATACCTGATCATTTTCCACACACGCTGCACGTGTCAGTGTGTAACCTCGCCTTTTTTATGGGACTGATTATTGTAACAGTTTGCATATGTCTTGGAGGTAAATGTAGCCTATCAGAATGGATATTATTCTTAAGGTACAGTTCTTTAGAATCTGAAAAGGGTAAAGGACAGATTTTAAACAAGCAAGAAAAAATGTACTAGATTTTTTTCTTATCTTACAATAGACCTAGCCAAAGCAAAGTACTTGTTTATGTGTTTCAGGCAGGAAGAAATTCCTTCCACATCCAAATTAAGGGTTAAAGAACAGATAGTTTCATTTCTTTATGGATTGTAATAAAGCCCTCTGAGGCAAATGTTTGATTATTGGCAAAATTAATCTAATTTCATTGAAGCTTAATTGAATAGGTCACCAGCTCACAGAAGTAAAGGAACTCTGGCAAATTGTGACCAAAACTATCCAACAAGTCATGAAAACTTTTTCCATCTGTTAGTTTGCAGAATAAGAAGTAGGATTTTCCAAGGACAGGCATTTCAGCATTCTGGTTTTGAACAAATACTCTAAGTGAGGAGTCAGACTGAAAACTGCCTTTGGGAACACTGGGTTTTGCATCTGTTGCTGAAGATACTGGTGAGACAATAAAATATGACTCCTGAAAGTCCAGTAAGAGTAACAGATCAATGTGTTTGAAAGTTTTATAAAATGGCAAAACACTGTACAGCTGGTTGTACTGGTAAATTATCATGGTGGAAGCTATTTTGTCTTTCCTAAACAGGAGAATTATGCTTTTATGTTCCAAAGTAATCCATCAAAAATGTGTGCTTGCACGCATTACGTGTCTTGCAGCAAAAGTTGAGCCTCATTCAGCTTTATTATTTTTACCAGATACAATTACTAAAATGCAAAACCCAGCCTATGCTGCATTCAAATGAATAAAGGCTGTTTTTTTCACTGAGTTTCATGGATTCATTCACTGTGACAGAAAACACCAATGGGACTATTTCTGATTGATGCCCTGCAAGAATAATATAATTCTGGTTTGATCAGATTTGATCAGCAGTGGACTGCAAAATAAGCAGGCAACTAACACCCATGTAGCTTCATGCAGTGTTGCACAGAAGTACCCAACAGTGTTCAAACTGAGTTCTGCCTATCTCACTGCAATAATAAAACTGCTCAAACTTCAGCAGATAATCGTGTTTCAACAGGTCACCATCACTCATTGTAAAAAGCATGTAAGAAGCAGCTCTGCATTGAAACAAAACAGTCCTGCTAAAATCATGTGTCTCTGTGCTTCAAAATCAATGGGTGCCTCAACATGGCTTGCTCTGCCATCTTTGCTATAGTAAGAAGCATTGATTACAATCATCTCTCACTGCTGGGAACATATTTCAGTTTTTCTCACCATGAGATGACATCACATAAAGTTACACATCCTTTTGCTTGTAGCAAAGTGGGTTTATACAGCTATTAAAAAATGAGACATATTCTGAGGAGAATAATGTCAATGAACAGAGGAGGCCTTTCCATAAAGGGCTGCACCTCCAAATTTCTTCAAATGGATGAAAAATGTGCTGCTACCAGTCGACACTCTCCTCAACTGTGGGACTGTAGCAGAGAGTGCACTGAAAAAGAGCAGAGAAGCCTTGAAAAAGGTAAATAAGACAACACTAACACGGAGAAACCCAGTGGCATCAGCAGATAGTCAGAAAGAAGGTAAAATTAATACCTGAGTGGGAGGGAAAAGAGGCATCGCGAGTGTGCTTTTACAGTAAAACCCAGTTCAAACAGGACTTGTCTGAAAGCTCCTGCTCTGCTGAGCAGTCATGTTCAGTGCATTTATTCATGTCCTTTACAACTTGTAGTTGCAGATGTACCTGGAGCAGAATGAGCCTTTTATTGTGCAGCGAGCAGCTGTCCATATGAGGCTGACAGATGCAGTTCATCAAAAGAGAAATAGTGCGCGCAAGAAAATGAAATAATTGGATCACGTACTGAGTAGATTGGCAAGATGTTTTACAGGAGACATAAGAAGCACTTATAATGACTCATGGAAAGATAATTAAACTTAGTTTTTAAGTTCTCAAATTTAAATTGTTGGAGGCCTCTCCCAGCAAGTGTGCATTTATCCTGAAATAACATTATCATAAATCCTTGTGAAAACAGTTTGTTTTTATTAAAGCGTGTTAGTGGTCATGTTAATCACATGAATAGCTGCAGAGCTGCCAAGGAGATAATGAAGGAGTGATTTCTACCTGAAATTTATCTGCCATGTTCTGTTTAATCTGGATCTGTTCAATTTGTTTGTAATTTTGCATTGTTTTCCCATCAGTGTGATTTAATTAGCTGTGGGAGAACAGGAAGCTGGTTCTCTCAGTGAGCCGCTGCTATACTGGCAGCGATGGGGGAGTAGTTTGACTAGATGTAATTAAACTAGTAAATTTGCATTAAATTTTACAGTCCTCTGGTGGCGTTTCAACTAAATTCAAATTTAAATTGTGTTAATATCCTTCATCTTTGTTGGTACTATAAGCACTGTTAAACACGTTGAGTTTCTGCCAATGAAGGTATTTTAATAACTAATTCATTCGAGTGATTGTTTCAGTGAATGCATCTTGAGCAGTGCCGCATGCTGTATGTTGGCGCTGAGAAAGATGATGCTTGAGTGAATCTGTGGCTATTGGGTGATGGATGCTGATGATCCCTGAAGTAATTAAGGATGTTTCAGAAGATATGTATGAGCAGAATCAATACCGTCTTGTCTGTGATAAACATAAACACACATCATTTATAACCTGGTCAAAAGAATCCAAGAAATGCTGCATTATGAATAAAGTAGAAGGGCAATCAAGCACCAAGGCCAGTTCTATCTTTCTGTGTGACTGTCTGGACTTGAGGGGTTTTTTTCAGCCATGATTAAATTTTTCCAATTATTCCGACACCACTTGAATGTAGCACAAATGCCTTTCCTTGCAATGTTATCAAAAGCACAAAATAATAATTAGTCTAAGTGGCTTGTGATAAAGATCTGCTCCAATTAACTTTAATGGGATCTTCTTTGGTCATTTTACACTCTTCAAACAAGTTTCAAAGAAATTGGCCTGGAACTTTTTCTGTAGTCCTGCTGACAAACAGACAAAACCGAATCTCAGGTGCTTGTGAAGGTGGGAACCACAGTTTGCTGAGTATGTTGTTACAAAAAAGCAAATCAGGATGTCAAAAACCTATTTCAGGAAAATTGTAGGGATAATATGGATGAAGAAAAGTCAATTTTACATGCAATAAAATCTCTGGCAAAGTTTCTGTCAAAAAAGAAATGGACATTTTTACAGTAATAACAAGTATGGTAAGCCTTACTAGCAAATGTCAGTGAAACCTAAACTGATCCATAGGCGGGTTAAAAAAACGTATCATACAGTGGAGTTTTTTCTTCCAACTTTTGCCAAAAAATATATAGCTTTCATCTGGCTTTATTTAAAGTTGGCAGGTGTATTTGTCATGTTATCCTCAAATATTTAGACATTTTTTATATATCTCAGCTATAGTTATCCAAGACTCTAAATTTGCTGTGTATGTAATATTTACACACAAAAAAATATAAATCCCAAATGTTTAAAATGTTTATGCAGGTGGGTGGCATTGCTTTAATCTTTTATCTACATCTAGATAAATGTATATTTTAATAATGATATAGATCTGGGCATAACATGCGCCTGAAATACCCATGATCACTTTTTATATATGTAATATTTCTAATCAATTCAAGATAATTCTTATTCAGATATGATTAATTTTCAGATTAGCAGGCTGTGAATGGGAGCAGTGGAGGGTGTGCTGTAGATGAGAGGCGGCCCACCCAGTGTTAGCCTGAGAGGAGTCGGCCCATTGTTCCTCCTGAGGACGCTGCTCATTGAGCTGCACAGTAAAAAGGGCTGACGACTGTCTGCAGTATAATTGGACAAATGAATCAATTACATCAATAGCAAATTACAACATTCATAATTGATCCCAGAACAAATGCAGTATAGATCATCCCGGCATTCAATAGCGATACCACAATATTCATGTTACACTGAACGTATTCAGGAACTAATTAAATCTCAAAGGAGAGGATCGATGCTTGAAGTAGAGAGATAGCTATTGATCATACCCCTGCACTCTTTATAACACTGATTTAAACTGCACGACATGATACAAGTATGTTCTGATTAATTTGCTATATCATCTCCAGAAAATATTATTTACATTGCGGAGAGAGAGCAGAGAAATAAAACAGAAAATCAAATCTTTCCATCTAGTTCCATCTGTTTATAGCTTCCATTAACAGGCTGTAAAGGCACATTTGCCCTTAGAGGAAAACAGAATGTCTCCTATGACTTTTCAGATAAGTTTAATGATTGTATATGACTGTGTTTAGGTATTGAACGGGCACCAAGTAGAAAACCGAGGCTTTTCAAAAGCATTCACAGGACAAACAAAAGGTAGGTGGCTGTCAGCATGAGAGTTCACTTGATGAATCAATACCACAGACAGCAGGATAAATGGTAATATCTGGCTGTAGGAACATTTATGCCTGGAACACAATGCTTGTGAGGCTGTTTTCTGCTTTCTCTTATCGTGATAAAATGCTTGCTATTTTCTTCAAATTACTGAAGTGCAGTCGCTGTTTGGCCGCCTGGCGAATTGGCAGATACAGTTTTTCGTGAAAACGTAATATCAATAAGGCCATGACCTGAAGCTGAGGAAAGAATTCTCTGTACAGAAAATCCATCTACTTATTTTATTAAGAGTTTAATACCGGTTTGAAAGTTTAAAGCACATTTCTATGATTACTGGGTTAATAATGTGTCCAGGATGATTGTGACATGACATCCCTACGTCCCATGCCTATGTTGGGGGTTTTGCCTTTGCAGGGCAGCAGATTACTAAAAAGCATCAAGGTTCATCTCCCACAAAGTGAAAAGGTTAAAATCCATTCACAGCTGAAATATTGGCCTTGTCATTTAAAGCCTTGCTTCCCCTTCATTCTCCTCTTCGCTGCTGACCTTTTTCTACTGTCCACGTCTCAGCGCCGGTGGAGACTATTTTGGCCACACTCCATCTCTTCCCAAATGAGGCCAACCGAGGAAGTGAATCAATGTGTTTTTTCCCCTAGTCATAGGAAACAGCTGTCGTGCTGTCGTCTGGTACAGAGCCGGGCTGACTTAATGCCAGAGCCGGCTGGGAGAGGCAGCGGGGAGGAGAGAGCTCCCCCTCTGCATCCGCCCGTACTAAACCCATCACCTGAGTGAATTCCACTTGCCATGCCTCGCAGCTACACTCAAAGCACAGCAATATAAACAAAGAAGCAGCTATGCTCCAGCAGGGTACCTTCCTGGCACCGCTACGATATTTCACTATATCAGTCCTAATTAACTGAGTATCACTTTTATATGTCCTTGGATTATTCAAACTTCACTTCATGCAAATGTTGAGGCTTGGGGTCGCAGGTGAATCATCTTTTATGAAAAATGGCACAAGTGTGTGTATTCCTATGAATGTACAGACAGCTGATATTAAGAAATATCATGAAGTGAATAGAATGTATTAAAGTTAAAGATTAGAAGTGGGACAGAAGGTTTCTATGAAAACCTTTAGCATGTGTTTCATTAGCGGGACCTGACCTTATCTCCCAGGACCAAACCTTATCTCCCACAGATACCGCCAGCATGCATAATAGGAGTAGGCCCTTTGTGCCAAATGCTGCAGGGCAGAGCCCAGTACCTCTCTCCTGGTACAGACCGACCCCCTCTTTCACTTTCAAGCACACAGCTGTACACACAAATACAAAGACACTCAGGGACGCAGAAAAGCACACACAGTAAGACACTCACCTCCCCTGTGTCTCACACCTTCTTCATGTTGCTCTTTGCCTTTTCCTCCACCACAAGATGCTTTTTTTAGTTGATGTCTGAGTTGTAACCAGGCTTTCATCCTGTAGAAACACAACACAATTTTATTTATTTTACCAGGAAGCAATAAAGGAAATCTCTGTCAATCATGGAAATGTATGCATGTCACCGAACCCACTTTAATTGCTTTAATTAAAGAAAGAAAGCATGCATGTATGTGCCTGATCTGTATGTACAGTGTGTGTGTGCAGAATACAGGACGAGCATCTGTGCAGAGCTCAGAGATGAGCGGACGCTACCTGCTCCATATTCATGTGTTTCTCCATATGTGACCCTCCACTGTAAACAAAGAATATTAAACGCGGTTTCTCAGAGGCTGCCTAATGAACATGTACACATATTACTCACAGTGTAATGAATCGATAGAACTTCCGCTTTCATCAAATATTTATTGAAGTAATATTCCTGAGCCCTTCAAACTCAAACAACCGCGCCGTGCGGAGTTTAACGGCAGACCTGCGTGGCCTCGGAGCTGCGCTGAACACAGCAACTCATTACAAGAGAAATATAAATCCTTGACTTAATGAAACATATTAAGTCCATCAATCATCATAAGCTGGGTGGATCAAATCACTACAAAACTAATATTTAGACCGAGCACTGTTTCCTTTAAGATTTCATTGTAAAGATTTTGCAATATCAGTGAAAAATACATTGCAGCCATCTGCTTTAAAATCCTGTTTCCCTTCAGATGGATAAAATATTTGAGCCTCATCATGTCCAGATCATCTGTCACAATGTAGGTACATTTTCATTAATCTTTCGGGGATGTGTAAAGAGCCACCTTATGACTATTGTGTACTGGAGTCTAAGACAGCAGCAGAGCGTGACGGCATCATGGGGAAAACCACAGCAGCCGATATGAAGCCTGCAGTAATAGAAAAGCTCGCTGTCCCCCCTGAGACCCTACGTCTCTTTTTCTGGAGCTGAAGCAAACCGGCTGACAGGCTCCTATAGCTGCCCGGAAACCTCTGGAAAAAGTGACGGACCACAGCTGTCTCAGACAGCACAACCCCCTCATCCCCCATCTGCTGGGACAGACTTGATACTTGTGTTTCAGAGCCGTCCACCTGGCTTTCAGTTTGTCCCCGCAAAGGCCAGCAAATATATTCTAGTTAGTGGATGTCAGGGAGCCTGAGGCGTACCGTAAAAACTCAAGCTCAGCTGTTTACGACTTTCTACCTGCATCTAACTTGGCGAACTTTACCATTAACTTGGCTTTTAGGATAGTAATTAAAGCATTTTGCATGTAAATAGACTGCAGTGGCACCCCCTTGCCCCATCTCAGCTTGAGGACAAATAGCTATTGGGCTCCCTCTGTTGGCCTTCATGCATCTATCTGCATTCTGTCCAGCAGCAGGTTCAAAGGCTAAAAGTGACTGAACCTCTATGCATGTCCCAGACTATCTATGAAGTGATTTTGTGAAGTTATATTGAGCTTACACTGACCTATCCCTCATAGGTTTACCTTGTTGCATTCATGCTTTATGATTAGATATGAATCAATAACAAAGAGAGAATGTGTTTTAAATAAGGGAGGATATGCAGAAGATTAAGGCTGCAATTCCCAGTTATAATAAGTAACACGCAAGGTCTCAAATAATATATTTAGTCTTTGAAATGTCTAAAAATAATAATAATAATAAAAAACAGTACAGAGCTAAAAGTGACCTTTTCAAATGTCTTGTCTGCAGAACCCAAAGTAGAAATATGGATTTGTGTCGGCCCATCCAGACAGCTGATAATGATCTGCTCCTCACGGCCGATAGTGAAAACATAACCACTGATTTCAGGTTTTTGTGTTTTAAAAGGAGATTCATGAAACATCGTTAAAGCACATGGGAGTTGTAAGGAGCAATAGAGAATGATTAAAAGGGGCTTTACACAACATCCAGATCATGAATTTAGCAGTAAACAGGTTTGTGCTACCAATGAACTGTATAGATAGGAGGAGTATTTGGGTCCTGACCAGAGAATGTGGCTGGAGCCGGTCCGAGCTGTGTATGTTAAAATTCACCATCCATACATAATGAGCTCCTAATGGGCTCAGAGCTGTGTAGAAACAATCCCTGCTCAGGCTCTAAACCATTATTATGATCTAAATACCATTTACAGCTGCTCTAATATTCCTGGACATATTGATAACCTGACAGAAAACATTTACTCTTCAAATGTTCATTCATTGTTTGTCCAGTAAAGTACATCAAAAAAATGGCAGTAATTTAATTTGCTGTGTTCTGGACATTTCTGGGCTATTTGAAATGAAGCTGTGAAAGACTGGACACAGCGCCACTGAATCTGGAGTCGGTTTTTACCTTCATTGAGCCAGGGACGAGGGGCCAAGTTTGAAAACTGTATTGACAAATAGTAAGCACCACTTCCTGCACAGTATATATTTAATTCAAGTTTAATGGTTGCAAACAAACTTTTAATGCTGTGTAGATGCTGTGCTTTTTAAGTCAATGAAATCAATTCGCCTTTGTATAATTGGCCAACGATTTATGTTAACAGATCATTTTCCGCCCTGATGAATATTGTGCATCACTGACCCAAAGATTAATAATCATACAATAAGAAACAAGCAGCAAATCCTCACACTTGAGAAGCTGGAATGGTCAAATTCTTTGCTTTACGTTAAAAAAAAACTGAAATAATATAACAACTGATAGAATAGTTGCTGAAGAATTTTCTGTCCATCAACGAAAAGATTAATGGACTCACTGTTTCAACTCTGCTCTCTCCCGGTCCACATCCAATCAGTGCAAATTAAAAGTCCTGCCTCCAAAGTCGTTCAGGAATGTTATTATCCTTCTGTCAGGAGATAATAAACTCAAGCTAAAAAGCTGTCACATTAGAGGCTTCATGTAAATGGCTTTTTTTTTCTAGTCTGATGCTGAAAATGATATTCTGTTCTGTAAAGACATGCCAGCCACAACCTCTTTAATCTTATAATGTTTGTTTGACACTGCTGGTCTCTGCAGCGGCCAGGTAAAACTCGGCTCAGCTGATTAGCATCGTTGCATCACCTGAACTGACCACTTTGTCCCGTTTTAATTAGATAACAATATCCAGCAATTTCCTAAGTCATTAATGTTGCCAAGGAGCCAACTTCTGAAATACACTCTCCATGTGATGAATTATTCATGGCTAAAGCAGCAGAAACCCAGTCATCCATCAACATCAGGGGTAAATACATAAACAAAATGATTCACATAAAGCTGGCCTTAAATCTTGGTTTAGTCGTGTGGTGTGCCTCCTGTAACAGAGGATGCTTATTATTCTGGTTGTGGAGCAACTGCTGGAGCTTTGCTGGAGCTCAAGGAAGTCTATTCATTTTCTGGACAAGTACAGGAATGGTAGAGAAGTGGCAGCTGAAAAGCTTTTATTGAATGTCACTTATATTATCTGTCATGGCAGAACTCACTGCAGAAAGTTTACTTTGCTGTCGCAGCACAATCTGAATTTCTAAGCAGAAAGTGAAGCCAGAGTCCTGCTGATAATGAAAGAGCACCAAACTTGTACTGCAAGTCCATCTCAGAGACGTCCCATGAGAGACGCCTGATTATTTTCCTCAGATTGTCTCTGACCACACCGCTCCAGACAGAAGTTGACTTTATAAAGCAATGCTACACAAGTGTGGTTAACGCAGTGCACTGTCTCAAGCTGTCACTCCAAATGACAAGATTATTTGCGCGCCCTGAAAACCCAAAAGCTGGTTCCAAGCGACTACTTTTAGACTCTGACACAAAATCTATAGAGTCCAGATTATGACTAGATTGAATGTCAGGCTGACTATTTGATTTTGATGACAGGTTACAGAGCCACTTTGCAACCTGATTGACGGCAATTGGTTTCTTTCATTCTCTCAAGCGTGCGAGACACCTGGAGGAACAGAGCGATCCTGTGTGAGTACATATGCAGGGCGGCCGTGTTCGTGTCGGGCCAGGAGATTAAACAACGCCCATGATAGAGTCTCGCTTCCCAAACAAAATGGTTTGGTGCTCTGTCAACAGCATGCCTGCTACTGGAGGGGCCACTGACATTTCAGATGGGACATATGTTAACCTCCAACATCCATCCTCTCAAATATTTATGATGTGTGTATGTGGGGGGACCAGGAGGAGAGGAAGCAGGGAGGTGTGTTTGTAGACTTCATAAATAATTGGACTTGGAAAGGTTACATTTAGCATCAGCTGGACAGATGGATAAATTTGGCTCTGAAATTGGCAGGGGTACATTTGTAACCATAACCATGAAGAGACACACTCCCACATCAGAAAAAAAAGACAGGAGAGTAACATTTCTGATAATGTCAGACCTATGAATTATAGCTTATGTAAGCTCAGTGTGTTTTAACTTTAATTATTGTTGCTATATATATTCGAGTCCCAAATTCACATTTGCTATGGGATCTATTTTAGCACTGAGAAGAAACTTTTCAAATTAAATCTTTTCCCAAATGACTTGCGTAGGTTTCTAGATGATAACCTAACACATATAGATCCTGCTGCTACTGATTTCAATAATACACTGAAGAAGCAGAATACTGTGCTGTAGTGGACATTAGTTCAGATCTGAGACCTAACTCCACACATTAACACACACCAACCAATAGATTAGGGCATCAGTGGACCAACAACTCCTGTTTCAGCAAGAAGGTAAAACTGACTGTGGTGGCTTTGAGCAGCAACAAAAAGACATACTTCATCCACCTAAAAGAAAGGACTCCTTCAAAAAAATATATGTTCATACCTTTTCAAAGGAAACTGAAGCAGTTATCTGAGCTTTTACCAGACGTCAATGACAAAAACAATCATTTTAGCTCTCAGAACACAGGAGATGCTGGTTTAATGTTACTGCCACCTCGCTCGGTTGGTAAGTGTGATTTTCCATTCAGAACAAACATCTACTGCAGTATATTTTGTACTGTGATTTCCAAACACACTATTTCCTATGGCTGATAAGGTGTTTCCACAAAAAAAAGTCAAACAAAATGACAGCATGCAGCACTTCAATTGTGTCAATTTAGTGCACTACTCGAAAAAAGCATATATATTTCATATTTCATAGTCATATATATATATATATATATGACTATGAAATAAATAGTGAAATACATATATAAAAACTAAAATAACTTCATGAAAATCCAACATTATCAAAATACAGACGTGCCTGGATTGTTTTAAAATGCATCTGAGATGGCATGATCTCGGAGTTAATTATTTCACCATATTCTGAGCACTGAGAGAAGTCACATGGGAACCTTTTGCTCAACTAGCCTCATTTATAAGCAGCTCAAACCTGGCTCATTTATCTGTTGAAATTATTCAATGGTGCATGCCTCATTAATACAAAAAAGATGACTGCATTCGCTTTATTTGCAGGGTAGCTGCACACCACTTAACACAGAGATAGCGCACTGTATTTCTTATCAAAAATGCTCCCTTTCACTTTCTCTCAGCTGTCATATTTGTTTGCTTGTTAATGGGTCATAATATGAAATCAAGCCGACACAAAAAAGTTGGCAAAATTCTCTGTGGGGACTCAAAAATCCTAGTCAGGAATGTGGATCAGTCTTTGTTCTCCACTGTCATAAAGTGACTGTGTAATTTAAAGTCTATAGGAGCGATGCCACAGGGACTGGCGACCATCTCCAACACTTTTCTTTGTTTGACCTTTCCTGCCAGGATGAGGAGGATTTTTAAAACAAATGGAAAGGTGGGAGCTGATGGAGCGGTGTCTTTAATGAGGTATGCCGGAGCTGTTGTCTCTCCATTTAATTAGACGATTATGCAGCCTCCTGCGGAAGAGGGAGCATCCAGGGTCACAGGGGAGGGGGGCGGGCAGTGCCACACTGCCACCCTGTCACATACAGAAGTAAGGAGGCTAAATCACAGGTGAGTCCCTCTGAGGCGACCACAGACCCATTAGGGAACCATTATAGGCACAACCCATTTAAATTCAGTTCAACCGTCTTTTTCCATCTTCATTCTGTTTTTGATTAGGCTGCTAATTGCCATTCCTCAAAGACACTGCGAGACACTAACACCAACATTGCTTCAGTCCGATGGTGCAGAATGGCCTTTCGTTCACATTTGAACTCTTCTGACGACATTGAAAACAAGACATTCGCACCTCAAAGAGACCAGGGTGCCTGCCGGACCTTCTGCCAAGTAAACAAAGACTTTTGCACGAAGGGTATGTTCGAGCTGCAAGATTTCATTCCACCAGTGCCTCATTTTGCACCAGAGAATTGTAATTACAGATTCACCGCCATCTGGTATCCATGCCTGTCTCTGCCCATTCTTCACCGGTGCCAAAGCAGGCTCCAGTTTCTTCCATGGTGAATTGCTTTAACCTCATGTCTGCTGTCCCAGTGGATGTGTCACTACACTACACACTCAGACAAGCAAAACCAAAAGCACAGCACAGAGGGTTTAAGATATAAGTGAAGTGAAGGTTGAGGTAGCACGGATCCCCCTCTAAAGAGAGGCCATAACTCACATAGATGAATGGCCGGAAATCTCAGCAAATGATGAGACAAAATTCATTTTGGTGATTTATGGAACGCTTCTCACGGCAGTACTATTTGTACATATGTCAGCACAACTGAATGTCCACCATTTCCTTTGTTTTGTCTTTTTTCCTCCAGAGATCAAACAACCAAGTTTGAACCAATAAACCACTTACTATGCTGATACTTAGAGGAATAGTTTGACGTTTTTTGAAATATGCTTATCTGCTTTCTTGTCAAGAGTTAAGAGAAAAGATCAATACGAATATCATACCTGTCTGTTTCATATGAACCTACAGTAGCATAAAGACTGAAAGCAGGATGAATTCCTAGCCTCTGTTTTCTCCATCCAAAACCTGATACAATAGTGTAGAGGCCCTGTTCATTCCTATAAATGTTGCTCAGTGGTGCATGAATCAAAAAACGCTCGACTTCCTTGCAGCATCACTTGAATTCAGTAAAAAGGTTGAATTCATTTGATCCTTCTAGACTTTCCAAATGTAATCAGGTTGAATCGATTTCTGATACTGAGACTAGTTTAAAGTCATTAAAATTGTCAGTTTTGTCATTTTAAGCAACGTATGCAAGCTAGC
>JAOWBC010001387.1:18855389-18866071 GCA_028566105.1 Hypoplectrus providencianus | reverse complement strand
TGTATGAGATAAATGCAATAGCGGCATTAAACTTCTAATCTAACTTTCACAAATGAGCATATTTCAAAAAATGTCAGGTTGTTGTTTTGTTAAACCACAGACCACAGAGCTGTGCAAACCTGTTTACAGTTCATGCTTCTTCTTTATAAGAGAAAGTTGATTAAAATCCCAGAAAGCTCTTTGAAGTCATCATAACGCACAAAGGAACAGTGGAAATCTGCTGCATATTTATACGTCTACTACTACTGTTTGTGCACAGACTCAGAAAATCACAGCTGCAGCTTCCCCAGTTCACCATAAATCATAATCAGCCTCCAATCTTTCCTTAGAAATATTCATAAGCAATTCAGAAAATGAGCGACATTTCCCAGAGAAGCAGTCGCCCAGCAGAGAGCCTGACTCTAGCTCATTTCTCACGGCTAAGAACGTGGACGGAGGAAGAAAAAACACTGTCCTGCACAATATCCCAGTCACCCTGTGATTACTGGAAGCTGCTCTAGAAGACAATAAATCCATCATTACTGCATGTTCAGCCCCAGTGCA
This sequence comes from Hypoplectrus providencianus, assembly GCA_028566105.1. Lineage (NCBI taxonomy): Eukaryota > Metazoa > Chordata > Actinopteri > Perciformes > Serranidae > Hypoplectrus > Hypoplectrus providencianus. The sequence continues at coordinate 18,865,528 of JAOWBC010001387.1, read as the reverse complement.
GTCTCCAGACTGATGACAGTGTACAGACTCAGTACGGCCTATCCATGAGTGAGCAGCTACAGGCTGCGTGGATCTGCTCTCTTGTATTAAACATACTGCAGGGGATTTTCTCCATGTGCCTGAGCTCGGGCCAGCTGCCACCAAAGACACATATTTAAATAGATACAGTTTGGTGGTGTTGGTACCACTTACTGGAGGATTATGGTGCCACTAGCTGGGTGAAGATACATCAGAGCATTAACTCAGCAGCTGTTTTCCTGCAGAACAACAAATAGTGATCAATTTCCTGTAATAATCAAGCTGTGGACTCTAATAAATAGTTTCAGACGTGAAGAGAAATACGATTAAGGAACAAGATAATGTTTTGTTTTACAGATGGATCTCCTAAATGGCTTATTTTAAAGGATTTTAGTATCTATAGTTGGCGTATGAGGGAGGCACATTGCAGGCACACAGCTGTTGTTCAGGGTGAGTTTAAGTTCAGGTTAAAATTTCATTTGAAGACTTGAACAAAGCAGATAGCTTGGAGCAAAAAATTGGCAGAGAAAGTCTGGCCAATTGGACAGCAAAGCCTCATTAAGAGTCCAGAGAGGAGAGGTTTAAAATGTTCCACTTAACCTCATACACCTCACAACTAATACAACACTGAAGGCAACCACACAAGCACAGGTGGGTCAGACTGTCTGGCTCTAAAACTTTTTTGAGTCAGTGTTTTTCACTTAAACAGCTGAAGATAAACTTACCATGGGAGGACAAACTGGACTGAAGCCTCTCTGCAGGCTCCTTTGTAGAGCAAACAGTCTGTTCTGCTGCTTGATGTTTTTCCAAGCCAGAATCTTTCAAATTAAATCTCCTTTGTGTTTTTGTAAACACCTCATGATATGTTAGCTAAATGTTTTGCAGCAAAACACCACTTTAAGTGAGAAACTAGTTTAAAAAAGAGCCGCAGGACAGCTACTCTTAGCATACAGGCTACTAGCTTACTGTGAGGTACGGTGGCTGGTGAGGGTCAAACAGAGTCTCTTGATTTCCTGATTGATGAACCCTGTGGAGGGCAGCAGAAATCCAGTAGAGTTCACACTCAGCGTGTTATTCATTAAAATGCACTTAATAAATAATCTAAAATATAAAGATACAACAAATTAATTATGTTTGAAGTGCTTACCTTAAATGTGATTGTAAATTACACAAAAAGTAGACAACAGATCCTTATTTCCTGATTTTTTAGACACTATATTTATGTGTTTTGTGCTCCAACTAAGAAAAAAAAAAAAAGACTATTTGACCGCAGCTTAACCAGCTACACTTTTTGTACACAGATACAGCAAGAAAAAAAATGAAGAGCAGTCCTTTCTGGAGAGAGAGAGAAATAAAACCTCCAATCAACAGCAAACCACTCCTCCATGACATCTAGCTCTGACTTTAAGTAGATTTTTTTTGTTATTATACTCAATGTTTCCCAATAAAATTGTTTTATAGTAAGTTGTATATTTTTTATGTTATTTTATTATGTTTTATGTGTCCTACTGGATGTTCAGGTCTGCATGTGTTTCCTTTTTCTGCCTCTTGTTGAGATTCATTTTGGGGGGGGCTTTCTGCATAAGGGAACAACAAAGTTAAGTAGATGCTAAAATGGCAATATTATGGGTGTATTAAAATGATGCTTCCCCAGATACAGGTCACACTTAACACCTGCAAAACCATAGCACAAATAACAGAATAACAGAAATTGATTATATGTGAGTTTTATTAATGCACAATTCATTCTGATACATAATGTCTAAACCTGGTGTGTTGACTGGAATTTGAAATGTCATGTGGGTGTCCATGTAAATGTTACCTGCCAAAGGCTCTGCAGGGGATTAAAAATGTTCAGTTTGTGGATACGCCTTCAAGGAGCTTTTGCCAATTTATCCCCATTAGTGAAGGACCGTTTAGTGTATGCCCACACTGCATAAACACAGTTCAAGTAGTTCAACAGTTCAAAAAATATCCAGTTTGGAATCACATTAACTACAAAGTGGTTGGAATTTAGGGATGGAAAAAAGCACAAGAGAGCCAGTTCTTTCTCCCCGGTTGGTATCAGTGTCAATCCAGCAGGACTACTTCCAAATAAAGATTGAGTCCAGTTGGAATCCCATGTATTTTTAAAGCAGTCCATCAGTCTCCTCATAGACAAAGCACTGTTGTTATTCCACTCACATAAGATTCAAAGATTCATGTCCCACAGGTTTTGTGTTGGATATTTTGAGGTTTGCAGAATTATTCTGAGCATTTATGTAAGACACACACACAAACACCATAGCTGCAGGATAAACCAGGGGATTATGTGCTCAGATTAATCATAAACACACACCAGTATTTATCCACTGGATTGTTATAGTGTAATTAATAATCCAAATGTAAAGGTTTAGCATTGGACCAAAGCTTTTGTTGCATCTGGAATACAGCATTCATGAATATCAATTAAAGGCAGCCATAATAAAAGCACTAATTTGTTTATCTCTCAGTGGTGCGCTGCAATATCCCGAACATTCACAATAATTCATAAGGGGTTCTGTCTAATCCATTTCCAGCAAAACACCATATGCCAATGAGAGCACGCATACGCAGGGCACCGGGGCCTGTGAGCCCACGTCCAGACTCGATGGATTTGTGTTGATTTTTTCCTCACGGCTCAAGGTCACGGTTCTCTGTGACTCCGCATGGCCTCGCGATTCCTGCTGCACACTGCGTTCTCACTGAAGGCCGTGCTGTCTCAGCTTTCTGTCCCGCAATCTGCAAATGCTGCCCTTGCCCTCTCGACCTCCCAGAGCTCAACCTGTCAACCCCGCACACCCCCAGAACCCTGCTGCAGCCCAGCACGGAGGGGGTGGAGGTGGAGGAGATATAAAAATGGGAGGAAAAAAAAAAAAAGGGAAGAAAGATTAAGGAAAAAAATGAGGGAGGCAGGAATGGGCTGTAGAGCAAAAGACAGAAAACAATTTAAAGCGGTAAGAATGGGGAAAGCCAAAGCGCTCCAGATTGAAAGGCCTCTTCTTCTAATTTACACCGTATTCATCACCTCTGAGGGCAGACGCTCTCATATCGCTTCCCATTCACTTCCTCACCCTTGGCTGCAGGTCAAAGGAAAAGGCAATTTCCCCTCAGCCCATGTACAAGCTGCTCCATTCCTCATGGATAAACTGTACTTTTGAAACGCGTAGAAGTGAGGGCATTCATCACTAAGCCAGGTCTCCCCTCCTCCTCCTCCTCCTCCTCCTCCTCCTCTGCAGGAAAAGCAAGAAGAAGCAAACACATCTGATTAATAACTTTCTCCTTGTGCAGTTAAAGAGCGCTCGGCAGGGCCACTGTCAGTCAAGAGGGGCAGTGTTGGGCGTACTGCCCACCTAATTCGCTTACTGAGCACTGGGCAGCGTGCCCACCGACTGAAGACGCAGAGCAGACTGTCTCAGGCTGTCAGACTTTTATCTTGGAGATCCACCATGCTGGGCCTGCCAATGAAGACACCAGGAGTCTGTTACAAATCCACTCTTAACACTCTCCCACACATCTTCAGCTGGGAAAAGAGAAGAAATTAAGGCAAATGAAAGTCAACAGCAACGAGCAAAATATCCCAAGGCTTTAACAGATGTCAGCGCAGAAGGATATACTTATATTTATGAAGGCAAATGGGGTTACAGTGAGTGTTGCATTGCTTTATTTAGCGATGAATGTAAAGACAAACTGGTGTAAAAATAACTAAATAACTCCCCTGTCAGGGTGGCAGCTGGCAAATCACAAAAGCAAAAACAAACATACATGTGCAAATACGGATACAGCCATTCCTCCCTCCGATCTCATCAAATTTCCATCTCCCGCTCACACACCGAATTCCTCTTTAACACATCACTTCTACTTCAGAGAGATGGAGAGAGGAGAGAGGGCTGGAAGTAGATGGATGGTGATTATTCAGGCACACTCTCTCTTCTCTTTCTCCTCTCTCCATTGATCCCGTCCCATCAGAGAGGCTATAAATATTAATAAGAGGGCTTTGTTTTAGCAACCTGTGTGAAGATCAGAGCGTAGAACAATAGAAGTATCTGGACATGTATTTTTTTATTTTTTTATTTTTTGCAGACAGACAGGCAGGCAGGCAACCTGCAGAGTGTCCTTGGGGGAGGGGAGCCTGGGGGGAGCCCAGCCCTCAGCCCAGCGCCTCGGGCTCACTGCGTTCAAGTCAAGGGCAGCTCAAGGGGAACGCTAATGTGGGAGACCTGAGTCTGGTTCAAAATTAGCCTTTCACAGGCTGACTCGTGGTGCATAAAATCGTACGCAAACATTCATTACAGCGAACAGCAGATACAAAGCATTTCTCTTGTGTTTTTGCCCATTTTTAGGATTTCATCCCTGAATTACAAAAGCATTTGTACCACAACAACAAATGAAACAAATGATTTTTCGTACTCCCACATCCCCTTTCTACCGGAAAACATTTTGAACCAAAGTCACACTAACTGGCAGTAAAACAAAGAAAACCAGAATATATTTAAAGGCATAGTTCAACATTTGCTCAAATGAGCTTTTGGTGTTTCTGTCTAAACTGGAAGACAAAAGTTTCTGGAAAAAATTATTCCTTTACGGTTGTTTATTTGACAACAGGTTTCGAATAGCTTGCTTTTGTTCTATGTATTATTTATTATTAAGTGTGTCACACAACCATTGATTTACTTCAAGATTTCTTTTTGGTGGAAAGATTAAAAAAATCAATTGTTTGTTCAAATGATTTGTTTGATTAATGTTTAATGTTTATTTTTGCTTTGAGGATGTCGGCAGACTGAGGAAACACCAGGGACAACAATGAAAATGAGTCTTTTATGATTCTGTCCTTGAGTCTGATACGCTGTTATTGTATACGTTTATTAAAAGCCCCAAACCAGGAAAGGTTTTGGCCAAAGACACATATCTCAAAATCTCAGCAAAGCAAATCAAAACTACCTTTTATGGCTGGATATCACTGGGGAGTAAGTAAGAATTTTATTCTTTATTTGGTTTAGGTGAAGTGACCCTTTAACTCAATTAAAGGAAAACCGTACAGAGATGAAACAGGTCAAACATGAGCCTAAGTGTATTTGACCTTCTCTCCCTCCCTCCCAGTGTCATTTAGTGTCCTAGAATAATATGTGTTTGTGTGTTATCTGACCTCCATTTTCTCATCCTGACCTGACTGATCGTGTGAGCTTGTGGGGTCACGCTGCCCCTCTACTTGGTTAAACGTTTTAATGTTGTACCCGACATCATTGTGTTCACAAAGCAGAGTCCTCCCTCCGATGGCGGGGACAGTGATGGAGGGTCCGGCCTGCTAAGGTTGCAAAAATAAAACCAAGACAATGGTTTGACCCAGGACACAGAGAGAGAGCTGATGTCTGCACCAGAATGGATCCCTCTGGTTAATGGGAGTTTATGATTTACAGCAGATGTTGGCCAACTACTTTTCAATCTAGAAACAATACGTGTGACATGGGGCCCATTTCTGAAAGGGAACGAATCGATGATACAGAATGGTGTGGGTTTTTATGAGAAGTTGGACTGTGGGGGTATGACTGATGCAAGCCATCCAAGCTGATCCACTGAGCACAGGGGCCGCCTTTGTGATGTGTGGAGGCAAAGTGGAGCGGGAGGCTGGGTCACAAACAGCACACGTGTCAGCATCACACTGAATCACAAGGCTAGGCACCGCCACAAAGAGCCGCACCACTGGTACAGGGAGCATTTTCAGTCAGACCTTGATCTCAGTTTTGACTTTTTGACAAAAAACAAAATGTAAAGATTTTTTTAAAAAGACAGAGGTATGCATCCTTTTTTAAAATACATGAATTAATTAATTAAATTTCTTCAAAAAAAAAAAAAAATTGGGGTTTCTTCAGAATTTAAAAAAATATTAAAATAAAAAGACATTGTTCCTTGAGTTATATAAAAAAGGTTTATTTATTTTTGTATAAATATAATATGCTGTACTATATAGTTTTTATTTTTTAGTCAAAACAACATTCCTGGATTTTTCATAGTGCATCTGTATGTTGTCTCCACTGAGTAGATTCTGTTTTCAGTGAGGTTTGTCCGCTTGCTTGTCTGCAGGATTACAAAACAACGACTGTCCTGAGGGTGCAGCACGGACGCAGGAAGAACTCATTAAATATGGGGGCAATTTTAATTCACAGGGCAGAAACACTAATTAATTTTCACTTTCATTATTATTGCAGCTGGGGCATTTGTGCTGCATTCATGGGCCGTCGGAACAAATGGAAAAATGTGGTTCTCAATCATATTTTACGTCAACGACAATTTCCATAATTCTGAATGTGTTGTTTAAACGCCCTGAGCACTAAATCACAACACATCTTCCTTGTCCATGTTGTAACCATATTACAGTTTAAAGGACAGGAACATAACCACATCTGCAGAACAACTTCCCAACTCTGGAAAAATGACCACTGGAGGGATGAATGTGAACACACCGTTGGCCAGGGCTCTTTTTCGTACCCTTCTGGTTGGAACATTGAACGCTAAAGAATAGCAACTTAAATGTTTTGTTAGTGAGAGGCACAAACTGGAGCTAGTCATGGAGTGGATGTGTGTGTGAAGTGTGGTGTGCTGGTGTCTCATCTTGTGATAAAAAGCAGGCTATCATCCAGTTGTTGCAGTTGAAGATGTTTCTTTTTTGTTTTGGAGTCGCTTCATTTTGGAGTAGCTCTCCAAAAAAGAGAGCTCCAATAACTCCATAACCGAATACAATACCTCTTATTACATCTTTCTCTAGTGGTTTTTCACTGCAGATTGCACGCAATTAATGCCTTATTACCACCCTCTACTGTTAATCTTTTTCTTTGTGAATTCACAAAACTCCACGGGTAGCCTTTGACAAGGATATTACCAAACTGTTTAACAAGTTTGAAGGGAAGTGGAGGGTTATATTTGTGATTGTGGACGCCATATATTATCCTGTGAATGTGCAATCAGAAGGGGGAGTGTTGAGTTCAAGTTAAAAAGGGAAAAAGTAAAACAACAAAAGAGTCCTGTGGTGTGTTTGATGAATTTTTGTCTTTTTTTTTTTTTTTTTTTTTAAATAAAGAAAGTTTGTGTTTAATCGTAAGAATCATCTGCATGATGCGTATGATGAAAGCCGATTATTCACGTTATGAAAATTAAATACACTGCCTTGATTTATACCCAGAGTTAAAAAAGAACAACAAAAAAACAAACAAAGATGTGTACGACAATAGCAGTGGGAGGAAATAATCAGGGCTCATTAAAGTTCACACGTTATGAGAGAGAAGGGAACTGAGGCCTTAAATCAACAGCTAAAATTAAAAACAGTGGGGTGTGCTGTTGACAGTGAACCTGTCCAGTAGTTTAAAAAATGCTTGTGACGTGAATCCTGCAGGGACAGCGACAAAAAAATAGCGTCTTGGGACCGATATGTTGATTTTTAAGAGCTAAAATGCAAAGAATCGGCAGAGAACAGAGGGCAAAGAAAGAAATGAAGAGCACGCCACATGTCTGCCTTCATTGTTCAGACTGTCGGGTCACAATAGGAGGCGCAGTCAACAGGAGACTGACAATGAAGCAATGTATATACACTTGACCAGTTTGACTATATGAGATTTTTTTTTCTGCTCCCTCTTGAAGCCCTATTGAGAGAACCAGCAAGGTGTGTGCTTGCATTTCATTTGCTGCGATCCACTTGAGAGTCCCCAGTATGACCTGTAAACAGGTTTCTCTGCATCCCAGCCGGCGGTGCGCCGGTGTCGCCTGTCTGCAACAGTGCCGAGCCAAGCGTCGCCCATGTCACGCTCCGATAGCTCAATTTAAATGGAAATTGGATGAACTGCTTGGAAGTGATCCAGCCATCCAGAACAATTAACCCATATTACTGGCAGGCCTTGAAGGAGCAATTTGACTTTGAATGAGAATGTGGAGGAAAGCCTGTGGTATTTACTGCTACTGGAAAGAAAATAGCCTCAAGTTCACAAAAGAGCCTGTTTTCTGCTATTTGTACGAGACATTTAATGTCAAACACTGTCTACAAATCCTTTTGACATATTTAATATGTAACAGTGATCCATTGTCAAAGGAAAAGTACTTCACCAAATAGAATTTTAATGAATAATGTTCATTTTCACTCTAGTGTTATTTCTTTTTCTTTTTTTTGCCATAAAACTTAAAGCAGTTCCTGTTACCGCTATGCTGGAAAGATAGAAACCCACATGCTTATCTAGAAGTCATTATTATGCTGCTGTCTTTCGTCACCACTGTCTTTACAGTTGTAAAATGTGGTCACATTGTTTCCAAATTCCATCAAGTTTGACTCAGATGTGAGCTTGACACTTGAAGACTTTAAAGACTTAAAGTCACATTAGCAACACATTTGCTGGTTGGATATTTGTAGGCTAATGTCCATTTATTTGATTCTTAAAGTCACACTTATACTATCATTTCAACAAGTACGGATCTGAAATTAAAGTGACAACAAACAAAGACTTGTCCAGACTGGCAACAGATAAAAAAACATTTTCACACAAAGCACATCAATGTTATAGTCAAAACAAATAAGTATTCAGGGTTTGAGAGTTCGCTTGTCCTCCTGTGGTGCTGACAAGAGAGAGTTCGTGGAAAGGCAAAGGGAGGACAGAAGAATGGCAAAAGCAGCTGAAATCACAGCACTCTGTATGCAGGGGACTCAAGCGTGTTGGACTTTTGAGTCAGTCAGGTAATGGGTGAAATTGTGGCTGCTGCACAGCTTATAAATCGCAGTGCTGGCAGTATTTATCTATGTCTCAGACAATCCTGCTGGGAGATGGGAACGGTGAAATGAGAATCAACAGCGTGCTTCTCCTCCCCTCAGCCCCCGTCAGGTCATTTCACCCCCCTAACCCTCCTCTCAAAGGCAACATGTGAGGAGAAACTGATAAATATAAAGCAAGTTGAGAGCCGCCTGCCTCTGCCCTTTGCATTTTGCCACAATTCTTGAGGTCATTTTAATGTATTTTGTCCAAACGTAAAGGGAACTCGACTAAGCTGCCTCTCCTGCTAATATTCTTTCCGAAGATATGCTATGATGAAGTATTCGTTTCTCTTTTAAAGCACTTCATGTCCAGCGCAACAACATTAAAGGCCATCAGCTCTAATCCTCCAAAGCATTTCAACATAAACTTTGCATATTTCATCACCCAAATCAGGGGGTTCTCCAGCTCTGGTTATGGCAGGTCTGTGCTGCAATAAAAGATGGGACTGGAGCTATTTCTAGTCTCCCATTCCAGACAATTGGCCTTTGGCTTTGACTCCAACAGTCACACCTTGTTACCACATCTCCAAAAGATAGAACGGAGGAGACAGACGTGGGCATGTGGAAAAGGCTGGATGGAGGAAGAAGGCTGGAACACAGGGAGGTAACAATAGCACACAATTTCAGGCTTCATTGTAATTCCGCTCTCATCTCGGTCCCAAGTGACAAGCGGCGAGCCGCCCAGGATTCTAATCATTCCTGTTGTCAGATTGGTACCCCAAGTGAGATTGAGTTGATTGCTTGAACAAATTTGCAAAGTAACGATGCAATTTGCTGCAGAATGCCTTGGGAGGGTTTGGGCCGTCAGATTGTTGGGGTCTGTGCAGAGACTCGCAGGAGACCGGGCAGGGAAGTTGTTGTCTTCTCAGACACACTCGTCTGCAAGTAAATCACTCTCGCTCTTTTTTTTTTTTTTTCATTTGTCTTTACACCTGTAAGACGAATGGTTTGAGATCAGCACGGGCTTATTTTGACTGCAGCTACACAGAGTTTAAGGCACCATAGTGACATTATGGGGGAAAAAAAGCTTTTTGACCATATTGCTAAAGGTTAAATGAGATGCTTAATACCACCCACATATGAATTATCCACCAAGCTGTCAAGAAACTGAACCACCTTCCACCTCCTCCCTCATTCACTCCTATGGGCAATTCTAATACCACTAATTAACCTCAACCTGCATGTCTTTGGATGGTGGGATCCACACGACCCTGACAGAACCCAAACTGACAAACTCCACACAGAGGAGCCTTGGTCAAAACACTTTATCTAAAGAATAATTGGATGTTTTGTTGTTGTTGTTGTTGTTGTTGTT
>JAOWBC010001387.1:18836449-18855289 GCA_028566105.1 Hypoplectrus providencianus | reverse complement strand
TATGCTATGCTATGCTATGCTATGCTATGCTATGCTATGCTATGCTATGTCTTGGCCAGGTGCAGTTTCTTGCCTGTAAAATCAGCCATGCTAACAGACTGCTGCTGGGTGTAGCTTCCTTATTATCATACATAGATGAGAGATTTCTCTCAGCAAGAAAAAGAACCAACACACTTCCCAAAATGTTTAACCACTCCTTGAAAGCTCATTTGATTAAAAATGAGGAAGCATTTAAACCATCGTCTCTGTCACCACATCTGTAAGTCTGTTGCACTGTTTCATGCTTACGTATAATGAGACATGCCATTTTCCACTAACGCCGATCATTGAACATTACAGCCCGCCAAACCCCAATCATCACAGTATGAATATGAATAGACTCTCTGTCATCTCAAGTTTAATGATTAAAGATTCCAGTGACATGGTGTTGCACCAAATATAAAGACCACTCATTTCCAGCGTGACAGTCGCTGTTCTTCATAGCAATTACTCTATTATGGAATTTGACAAATTCTAATAGAAATGACTGATGGGAGGAGGGAGAAAGGGGGCTAAGGTGCGCTGGAGAAGTAGATTTGTCTTGGAACAAAAGGACTTGTCAGGGAGTCTTATTGACTTCTTGAAAGGGAGACTCAGAGGCATTTCCATTCATGCATTTCTCGAAAACAAGTCTATGACAAACTCTTAAAAGATTAATTTAGAAGTAGCTCGTGGGAAGATCGATGGGACATTTGTCAAATGCCACAATGCATTTCTCTTTTTTCTCTCAAGGATTCAACTAAAAAGTATATCTTATATGTCAAAGCGTCAAAATAAAGGCAGAAATAATATCACATAAAAAGCAAGAAACCACAAAGAAGACAATCAAGGACCTTAATAGGCCTTTGTATTCTTCATTTTTTTTTAATTTCTTGATATGGAATGGTCTTAATCACGATTTGTAGTTTGTTAACTTTTGTTCTAGTTTTCATGCTTTCTGTCGTTGATTGAATTTTTTTCTTTTTGTCTATCTGTATAGCACTTTGTAACTCCTTCAAAGGGCTGTGGGTGGAGTGTGCATGTTCTTCCCATGTTAGCATTTTCTTTAAGTTCTTCAGCTTTGCATTCAGCTAAGTAACTGTCCAGATAGTCTGTTTGTAAAGGAGAGAGTCCTGGGTACCCATAGAGCCCGTTTCATTCAGATACCTTGAAGTCAGAGATGAAGGGAGTCTGCCAGCTTTTCCTGGTGAAAACTTTGGATAACTTATTGTTATTTAGATCTTCCCCCTACATTAATGGTACCAACTGATCAATTTAAGTCCCAATCAAATCAAATCCCAAAATCCATGTCTGAAAATAAGTTTTTAAAAGCCGGACTTTGATGGTGACTAGATGTTTTTTTTACTCTTGTATTGCAGTCATTCAGGCAAAGCTTAATACTTTATTATCTTGTGGTATAAAGTGATAACTTACTGTGCACAGCCACACTGTCATGCATCACCACATGCTACAGGACAGCACAGTCAGTGAAGACAGTGCTTCCTCTCAGATTGCTGTGTGCACTGAACTGCTACTTACCCGTCCCTTAGCTGCAGGAATCGCTGGAGGACCACTGGAGAAATGATTATCCAGACACCAGTGGGCTGCTGGCTGCTCCCACTGGCAAAGCAATCACTGTGTTATTTGGGAGAGAATGAATTACTGAACATTTTAAGATTAAACTGCTTAATCCCCAAATGAATGGCTCAGGGCTCTAATGGAGATTGCACCAACATTTGTGTCATGCATCTGTATTGTCTCTCATTTATTCTCTACCACCTGTCATTCCATGTTTTTAATGGATCTCTTATTGTTATGGATTTTGTATAACTGTGGAAGCAGGAATTGTTATAATGCTCCCTATAGGGGTAGCATAAAAAGTATCATCCTTTAGTTTTCTTTGTAGTGGATCCAGCTCTGTGCCTTCCCACATGTCCTGTGGCTGTGTTTGATTTGCTGCGGTCCTGACCACAGCTCAACACTCGGTGGTGTCGTCCACGATTACAGAGAAGCACAGATCTCTCTGCAGAAATAGGAAAAACAAACAACAACAAAAAAGAAAGGAAAAGCAATAGAAATCATAATGGATAAGCAGTGTTGAAATAGAGGCTGCAGAGGATATGAGATTCCTTGTTCAAAGAGGTGTATTCTTGCAATCGGAATCAGTCAGTGCCCTACAGGGATTCCCATCATCTCTCCCAGACCTTGATAGTAGGTTGAAGACGGAGCTTGCACCGGCTCTTTTTTATCTAGCCCGAGATTGGTGATTAGATTGAAGAGCCCAGTAGAAGAGGCGCGAGTCCGCTCCTCCACACCGAGAGGAAAAGCAATGTTCCACAAGACTACACATTCATTACTCTAAATAAATCTCCATCATACAAATGCCATATGCATAATTAGGCTATAGGAATAATTATAATTGTGATTAGTTTCTCCATGGGCCGACCTATGCAAATTGTGATTGACACCCGGCAAAAAGAGGAGTGCATAAATCTGGCTTCAGAGATACACGGACACACTCTGCAGCACAATAACAAGCATCCCAGTACTGAGCAGACAAAAGGATTTAGGGCATGGGTGGCTGTAAACATGCCACCAACACACATTCATAATCCATGTATACAAGACTGTATACAGCTGCTGTAGGTTTTTGTAGGAGGAATAAACAGTGAAAGAATGCATTTCATTAAATTCAATACAAACATTCAGTTGCAGGGTATGAATAGCATCTACTAACACAGTCCAACAATACATCCTACCTTCATGAAGGCTGTGTTCTTTTTTGTCTCCTACTATTTATATAAGGTACACAGAATATTACAAACTCAGAATAACACAACGGCAGCACAAATGACCATAACGTTTAATTAGTCTCTAAAACAGTTGAAAAAAAGCACAAAACCATGATGCTAACAAGGCTCTGAATGAACTTCCCCTTGGGGATTAAAAAAGGAAAAATTGATTGGATTTTTGATATGAGGCTCAAGCTGTGTCCCACATATAGTACATACTTTATGCTACACTGCATTGTATGCTCCTTTTGCAGCTGCAGTATCCAAGAAATAAACGTACTTAATTGTTTTCCAGGACAGGAAATGATGCAATTTGCTGCTATACAAAGGCAATCAAACTTCTTTGGAAGGCTTCTTCCAATTAAATATAACAAAGAGACTTTTGAAAATGTGAGTGTATTTTGTTTTATTCTCAGATATTCCTGTTCATAACCAGCAATTAGTTTGAATGTTTCCCACCTGTGATAAACTCCTCCTCTTCCTTTGTACACTGCATTATGCTTTGCTTTACAGGCTGATAAGACATGTTTCCTTGAAACAGTTCTCAAAAGTAATGAACCATCACAACAGTTCTCAATCAACAGTTAAAGGGAAAAAAAACAACATTGGCAACTAAAATTAATTGTGACGTAATATAAAATGGAAAAAAAATGTATTGCATGTGACAAAAAAGAACATAGGATTGCATGTGGCTTACAAATTCAGAGAGGGAATACAAAAATTTAGAAGCTGAAGTGTTTGGGCTCATAATTAAAGCTTTAAAGTCAATTCTCAAGGTGTGAGAGAAGTAGATTGTGTTGCAGTATGATGGAATCAATGCTACAGTCAGGATCCTCTAATCTGAAAGGGAACTGACTGTTTTCATAGACGTCTGAAGCTGTAAATTATATTTCACATTCAGCAGTATGTGTTGTTCACTGACTTTGTCTGGAAAAAATGATTAAAATGTTCAAAGACACAAATCAGTTCCAACAAAGCTGAATAACCTTCACAAAGGTTGGATTAGACCGCAGTAGCTATTAATGACACCAAATAAACTGACAACTGCTTTAATCTGTTAAAATTCACATGCACGTTGCATCAGAGCCGTCATCCTGTGGCGTAAGCCTGAGCAAGAAGCCACTGTCAGTGCGCTAAGGAAGAAGTCAGTTTTGTTTCAAAATACATGGCTGAAATGTTTCACACACTTGATGTAACAGGACAGAAGATGGCAGTGGATACGTTTCATCTATACAAACTGCAGTCAATAAGTCACCTCGCGCAGAGGGCCCAGTCTGTCTCTTCAAAAGGAAGCGATTACAGCCGGAGCCTTGATCTGCCCCGCTGCTCGGGGGTCCCGCTGGCAGGGCAGTCCTGATATTTGTGTGGAGATGGTGAAGCCAATTATTACCAGTCTGCGGTCGCTGTGGATTCCACTTGATGTGCGCCTTTCATCTCCAAAAGCCATCTCTTAAGGAAACAATAACCAGCCCTGCCCATTCTTTTGAACTCACCAGGTGAGGGCAGCAGTGCTGATATGAGCTGAACAGGTGACTCCAGGGAGGGGGTAGTGTTTTGCATTTTTTGTTCATGCTCTGTGAGGCCGGCCTGTCAATACATATGGTAAAACCAGTGTCAGCAGCTTTAATGCATATGCAAAAGAGCCAGACAGCATGTGTGTGGCTTCTTTTACATTTTAATGGAAAAGCTGGGAATGACAGATAAAGCCATTAATAGAAAATGAAAAAAAGTATGCTTCCACAACCAGAAACCAAAGGAGACATCTTCAGGATCCATGCCCGCCCTTTGGAAACCAATCTCTTCAGACCCACTTGGCTTCACATATTACAAAAAGAAAAAAAAAAATACACACAAGAAAACGGTTATGATATGTTCACATTTATTGTGCAGTGACTTTTATATACATACATTTTATACACCTAATTTACATAAACAGAAATAAATTAATCTGCTAATGCTCTTTTAACTCATCTGGCTTTAGTGTTGCCACTGACTGGACACAGCAAACTTTGAAAAAACCAAAAGAAAATCCCAAGTGACACATGAGTGACATGGCAGTAATATGAGTCAATGTGGACTAATTGTCATTAGTGTTATATCTTACACATATAAAGAAGCAGTTGGTAAGAGTTTTAGTGTTAGTGATACTTCTAAAATGTTATTAACATCTACAGAAATCTGTGAGTGGAAGCTGGAGAAAAGGCCAGTTATCACAAAGCATTGCTTTGCTTTCAGAATTGTGCACCAAGATCGCACAATAGGGTGAAACAACAGAGCAGAGTCTGTGTCTGTTTGATAGCTGGAAATGTTTCACACTTCTTCAGGTTCATTTCCAATCCATGTTTCAAACATGGATAATAAATCATTTCGGGGTGTTATTTTTTACAAGTACCAAACTTCTTTCAGCACCAATTTGAGGACAATTCTTATTATCATTCTTAATACAAAAATAATATCAAATATGGGTGTTTAACAAAAAAAAACTACAAGGTTGTTAACATTGTTAATAATTAAGTGTGGCTTGCAGACACATTACAATCAAAATGATTTAAAACAGCTTCATTTAAGCCCACAGATGTATCATTATGCACTATAGCTGGACTCAAACACTGAACACAGTCTCGCTTTTAAACATCAGTTTGACGTAGAAATCACTGTTTCATTGTGGTGTTTGTTATGTATACATTCCTTTACACATATATTGTTGGGTGACATGTTTTTGTCTTATTTGTAGAATATTTTTAATCTTCATGTCATCAGACAGCCTGAGGATATCTAGCAAGTAGCTACCAGTGTCTCAACGTGGCCGAACAAATGCCCTGCAGAGGTCCAAAATTATAAAAAGAATAAAATCTTACAAACTGCATCTTTAATATTAGAGATGACTATCACTATTGTGCTACATACAGTATTTATCACTGACAGACACACAAAGATAAAATACAACTTGGTTAATTAGTGTTTCTTTATAAAAATCAAATCTAACGTACTAATGTGAATATCATCTTAATTGTGAACATTGTAAAGTGTGGAAACAATAAAAAATACATTAACTGGAGTGGCCGGGAGCCCACATGTCAAAATGTGGACAAGGAGGAAAATAAAAATAACAATGTAAACCACACTGCTGTCATTTTTTCAGTGTGAAGCAACTGACAGGAAGTCTTACTTTCTACTGCTAGTTTATGATAAACACTGACACTAACTAGAGTGACATGCCTATGAAACACGATACAACACAGCAACTCCAGCCTCCTCTTACCGTACAGAAACACAGAGAAAGAATTTACAGGATACATTGATGGGTGTTAAGCACTAAACTGCTGCCGCAGCAAGAACTCTAAGCTATTAAAACATGCAGCTTGTGGTGAGTGTCTACAGTACTGTTCAGTTGTTGGCTGTAAACGGCTGTGAAAACCCAGAGTGTGTATTTCTTTTTATTACTATTATTTCTATCACAAGATAATGATTTTCAACATGGCTCTGTTGTTCCATTAGCCTTGCACCCAAACTAGCCAGACTCTCTCATTAAAGTGAACAAATAAATCACAAGGCAGCCATCATTATCACCACACCATACAGGAACATCTGATTATTGCACACTAGCACTGAACTTGCAAATGTTCATGCAGAATGTATGAGAAACACACTACACTTAAATCAGTGGTTGCTCACTATGTGACAGATGACCATACAGTTCTTTGGAAGACTAAAATACATTGTTTGGGAGGGTCAGGGACATATACCTACGTGGCAGACTACTGCAACGCCTACAGCGCTTGTATTACAACCTAAGATGGTGGAGGTGGAGAGAGAGAGAGAGGTGCGATGATGTTTGTTTTTTTTGTTTTTTTTTTTAGAAAAATCAATATTGGGATACTTGACACCAACTGACAACGACTGTGTTACAGTACCTTGTTTAGAAGTAGAAAAGGAGGAACATGAGAGATAATAATTGCACCGGGGAGGGGAAAAAAATTCAGTAAGAGAATCTTGCAACCTCTTTTTTTAAGCAAATTCTAGCGTTTGCATGTAAATATATATTACATCCATATCCAACATTCATAGCATTGTTTCTGTTAAAACACAAAAATAGTTAAGACTCACAGAAAGAATCCCAGCAAAGAAAAAACAAAAATGCCAGGGTTTCATCTGTTTGGAGATGGGAATTAAAAATTCTTGTATAAAGTAAAAATGAGATCTTTTCACGCACATATTTTCCCCACAAACTACTCCACACACTAGACTAGTGACTAGACAGGTGAAACGGTCGTAAGGCGAAACTGTGGCAGACGGATGAGGGAGGGAGAAGTGACATATAGAAGGAGCTGTGGTGATGGAACTTGTGTTTAATGGACAGTGGATCATCTTCACTCCAACTCAAGGGGATTGAGAGCCTGACCTGTAGCTCTTAAAGCTGCCCAGCAGACTCTGCACCCCCTTTTTGACCCGTCGAGCCACAGAGTCAGCAGGAGGAGTGGGCAGGCAGGAGGCCAGGCTGGGCGGACGTGCATCCAAGCATTTCTGGTAACGAAGCTATAAAAAGAAACACACACAGCATAAATGGTCAACTACAGACACTGAGACCAACCTCAAATGCTGGCTTGTGCGTATAAATAGTGGTTGACATGTCTACAAAGTTTGCTTTTAAGTTGGGGTTAAAAGCAAGGAGAGTTTTGCCTTTGTCAGAAACAATTTGTAAGTCATTAAGATCTCCATCTCTCCCGTATTTGTTTTCCACTCACCATGCAGGCAGCCTGTACAGCCTCACTCAGACTGGCTGCATTTGGTTCACACCAAAACATGTGACAGGTGAAATCTTGGGGACCCTCTGCCATGATGAACGCAAAGGTGTGGACATCTTTTCCCACACCCATGAAAGACAGGAAGCGCACCCTGCACTCTGACAGCACCTCATCGTTCTGTGGTTGGAAATAATAATGATATTTGAACAATTAATAAACTACTTTAAATAGTTTATGTGGTATTTTTTGAAACATTTATACTTGACACCGGGACATATCCCTGTAGAGGTGCATCATTATGAACCCTGCATGTTCATAATAACTGTACCCCCCTCCCCCCATCATGCATGTGTGTTGTGTGTTACCTGTTTTGAAAGTATTGTGAGAGTGGCGGGTGCGATGTTCACTGAGACTGGGGTCCAGTCATTTTTACATTTGCCATTCATCGCTGCCTCAAGCGTGTCATTGATTATATCCATCCCTGAAAAGCACGGAGAACAGAAATACACAAAGCACATTAACATAACCTTCACCATATTCTATTGTTATCGGGATGCATTTCAAGATGAAGCCATTTCCCAAATTAGTACACATGTTTGAACTAGTTTTCTTACCAACTGGCTTAGCCACAGCCTCACAACCAAGGTAATAAACATGGAAGCGCTGGAAGAGTTCATTTTTCGGAGCAGGAAACTCTGTTAAAAAAGGAGGAAGAATAAAGTGATCCAAGTCCACACTTTTGAATAATAAGTAAGTATAAAGTGCTAAAGACCGAAAGGTCACTTTACTTTACCTTCAATAGGGACGACCACAGGGTTATTCGGGTCCGAGCTGAGCCTGCTCACCCCGGGCTTGGTCGCCTTTCTCTCCAGCATTATCTAAAGTCAAATAAAGGAGTAGAAATGTGTAAATTCTAGGTAGGAAATTCATGGTTTGTCATGAGCCAAGATACTGCATTAAACTCATAACAAAACCAAATTAAATCCAATTGCGGCTGACCTTTGAACACATCTCATGTAGGCTGGTGGCTATGTTCTTGGCAGGTGAGTCACATCGGAAAACATGACACTTCAGAACTTGAGTCAGGTTGTCTCGAGCCACATAAGCAAAATCCCTGCAGGTGAAATCAAATTAAAAAGGTCACATTTCCATACTGAATTATTAATTCAGCATATAAGTGTGGGCCAATTTGACAAGTGTAAGGGTAGTAAACACAACAGCACTTTAAGATAGTAATTGTTCATGTATACCTTTCCCTGTTCATGTTGGAAAATGCAGCATGAAAGAAAAGACACCATTGTTAGAATGATACAGGAAGCAGGCAAAAACAGTCAGGGTTATCTTTGTCTGTAATGATCTAAACGATCCAGCAGAGGGCAGCAGCACGCATTAACAAGAGCGCATACAAGAGTACAATGTGCCTGTCATGACAGATTTCTTTATGAATACCAAGCCTGTGACTCATGAGTGAGTCATGACGACAGGAGCTGATTCGTATTTTAAATGAGAATCAACCATTAAATGCAAAATGGCAGAACACTCAAATGAATCAGATATGACTGCTGTCTTATAGAAGTCAGGAGGAATATTTAACAAACATTGACTAATACTAAAATCAAATATAGCCTAAAGCATATATTTAACATAATGCAGATACAAGAAATATATTCAGTCCAGTTAATTGTAAAAGAAAACTAGAGATTTTTTTTTTTAATATAAGAATAATCACAAGAAATATGTTTAAACCAAGCACTCTGACACAAATAAAAAAAAACATTTTCCTTCATGTCATATAAAGGAAGTTAATGTTTTTTTTTTGTTTTTTGTTTTTTTAAATAAAGTACAATGCATGAAATAAAACTGGTCAATGGAAAAAGAGGCTTTTATGACCAGTGTGTAAGATTTAGTGCCATCTAGTGGAAAAGTTGCAGGTTGCAACCAGCTGAATACCTCTACCCTCAAACCTCACTTTCCAAGTCTGAAGAGAACCTAAGGTGGTCTCAGGAGGTCTGCATGAAACATAAAAACACTAAGGGAATTTCAAGGGAAGTTAATGTATGATTAGCCCATTCTGGACTATTGTAGAGACATGGCAAAGAAAGAGGATTTGCTCCCAACACAGATATGAGGAGCTTCTATAACAAATTTCTGCCCACAGATTCTCCTAAATCCTATACACTGGTCCTTTATAAAGTGAGCTAAATTAATCATGTGTAGTTCTGCCATCTTCATTTTGCCTTGTACAGCGGATACTGACCTGCCGTTGTCTCTGCCAACACCCCAAACACGGATACTGCCAATGGGCTGAGCATGAAGCAGAGTCTGGCCCAATGGATCGATCAGTTTCATGGTGTCGTTCTCGAGCACCATCAGCATGTCCTTGCCCTGTCACAACACACACACACTTTTAGCATAAGCAGCCTAGCTAAAACCCATTACAGCTGCCAGAGAAATTTGTAGATGGTGCACAGATAAATAATTTAGAGTCTGAACGAGTGATGGGAAAGTTAGATGCATCTACATGAAAGTGGACATTACAGGACTCAGTTAAATCCACTCACTTCTCCCCAGATACCGGCCGTGTCATGTAGATTGTGTTTGTGATAAGAGAGCTGCCTGATGCAGTTGTTGACAGCAACACTGCTCTTGCCAGGTACCATGTCCTCCTCAGACATCTCTACCCAGCCCAGGGAGCGCACTGCAAAACACTGACCACAGAAATATGCAGTACCTTAGCATAAAGCAGGAAAGCACAGGCAACATAAACAATTAGGTGAGGAAAAGGTGAACTTTGTTCTGGATCTTCTATAAGGTGGTGTTGATTATTTACTAACTTCGCTGTGCTGATTACTTCATACTAGAGAAATGCAAGCTTAGAGTCAAAAACAGTTAAATAAGACAAGTCCAAAACGTGTAAAGACAACAAGTGTTTTTGGGTTTTTTTCCTGAGGGTAAAAACTAGTCATTTAAGTGTTAATTAAGCTAATACTCCAATAATCCCTGTTAAAAATGTCAGCCTCTGCATTTAACTAATCCTTAAGGATCCAGCAGTTAAATGCATATCCTGTTCTTGGATTAAAAACTATCAGTGCAGTTTTCAGCCTCATAGCAGGATCTATGGACCACTTTTGAGACCAGTCTTTTGTCTCAGGTCTAATGACAGTATTCTTCAAACTTTTTCAGGTTTAGAGACCCTCATGTACAAATGTTTTTTATTTCTATTCAATTTACCCCCATTCAACATACTGAATATTGATTTACCTTAGTTTCTATGTCTGTGCAGAGTGGAGCAAGCTTCTCTTCTTCCTCAGACTGGGAGCAATTGTAACTAGATTGAGAGAGAGGGAAGGAGATAAGGATAAGTAACCAAAAGAAAATTAAAAAAAAAGGTGACAAAATGCTGCACACTGACAATTACAAATAAAAAAGGTGTAAATGCACATACTTCAGGTTGATAGATGCATAGCGTAGAGTTGCCCCTTCAAATTCCTTCAGACTTTGATCAGATGTAGCCTCTCCCTCCTCCTAAACCACAAGAAGGAATAATTAATAATAAACATTTTTACATATGCAATTATGTTGACTTGGCAGACAATAAAATCCAAAACAGTTGTTGCAAAAATTTTAAAATATACACAAAACCATCTCTCATGAAGTTTGGTTACAATAAATTACATGTCTATCAACTTACATTCCACAGTTCACCTTCTCCAACTGCTTCGTCTGTGCTGGATAAGTGAGCCCAGGATTCCTGGAAAATTTAACAGGCAATATTAGAATCTACAAAGTCACATGCCATTTGGCTTGATCCAAGAAAAATGTCTGATAGACCTCACCTCAGTCTCCTCACAGGGGGTAGTCTCCAGAGACATAGTGGAGGACATCATGGAGTCGCCAACTTTACCCAGAGGTGAGGGAGGCTCCCACTGAGTGGTGCCTGTGGGGATGTGCCAGTAGTAGGTGCCCGATGTATCCCGCACCCTCATCCATCCTGAAGGCAGGTCTGTGTCTGTCTCAAAGGCACTGGAATCCCAAAAGGACTCTGAAAGGCATGGCGAAAAGGAGAAACATGGTAAAGGCGTATTCTATTGTTGGGTTAAAAAAAAAAAAAAAAAGGGAGTCTATTAAAATATGAATATATGCAGAGTAGATGGCACTAAAAAAAGCTGATTCTTGAGATTATTATCGTATGGTGTCGAACAATGGACTTAGCTGGAATGTAAATACAAAGCTTATGATTCACAGTGACCTGCAGTCTACTTTCTTTCGAAACTTAACAAACAATACCTGCAGCAATCTTCTCCTGTGTTTGTCTCTCTGGGTGTTGGGGCTTAAAACAATGTTACATAATACTAATAATACTGCTGATATTTTTTTTATCCTATATTCAATAGAACATTGTACAAAGACAAAGTATTTAATTGTCAAACTGATAACTTTTTCTGTGAATCTGCACCCAAAATAAATCTACAATAAATCTTAACTACACACCGTATTATTTGTTTAACACAGTGCTAAAAATTCTTTGGAATCTCATGTTTATGACTATACACTGCTATTTTCATCTTGTACATACCCCAAACGAAGTTTCGTTGTATCTCGTTGTACAATGACAATAAAGCTTCTATTCTATTCTAATAATATTACTGAACACTGATACAGGCTTCATGTACCAAAATGTTAAAACTGAGGTACCAAATCAGTATTGCACAAGAAAAGAGCATGGGAACCCAAATCCAACATACTTGCTAATTAATATAATAAGGCTTTTTATATACTGTGAGCCCTGGACTCTTTCTATGATCTGTAAATGATGAGAAAAAGTGATACAATACAATGTTGCTCATAAAGTCCAGACAAATTAGAGCATAAACCCTTTTTCCAGCAGGAACAGTGCAACATAATGAAAACATCTTATTGATAGCTTAAAAATAAATAAGATCAAGTGCCCAAAGATACCTGCTTTCAGCAATCCAACATTTAACTTCAGGTCTCCCAGTTTAGCACAAACACTTAACACGATAAATGAGATATAAGCACATCTTAAGTTTTAAGTTATGTGTAGTCATAGTCAGCCAATATATCTCCTCATAAAAAGGCCTTCTTCTTACTATTGTAGTTATGTTCAACTATATTATTAATAATTAACTGTTACACCTGCCTCCTCTTATTGGCTCTTCACCACAGGAAGAATTATAGTTGTTGTTTAGTACAATAACCACTTATGTCTACTAACAACTAGATCAGTGTTGAACAACCACAGATAATATTTTCCATCATGTCCTCTCCACCTGTAATGGTTTGTTGTTTTCATGTACCTTGTTATATGTGCAAGCTGTGACATC
This sequence comes from Hypoplectrus providencianus, assembly GCA_028566105.1. Taxonomy (NCBI): domain Eukaryota; kingdom Metazoa; phylum Chordata; class Actinopteri; order Perciformes; family Serranidae; genus Hypoplectrus; species Hypoplectrus providencianus. The sequence goes on along the minus strand of JAOWBC010001387.1, from coordinate 18,842,389 downwards.
CAACTTTTCTTTTAGGCATGTCAAATGTGTGGCCTAAACATCAAATCTGTGTGCTCCTGTTTACCTCTGTTGCCATTTGGAGAGCTGTCAGCTGTGTTGTCCTGAGAGATTGCAGGCCAGCTGGATTCTTCATCATTTGGTGAGCCATTCATGTTGGAGAACAGGAGGCAGGCATTTCTTCCCACAACACTGCCCTCTCTCTGAGACTCCACATTACTCTGTTCCGTTGACTCCATCTTGCCTCTGGTATCACCTGATGTCTCTTCGTCTTCCTCAGTTGTCTTTTCTTTCTCTTTATCATCTTCTTCTCTTTCTTTATCTTTCTCTTCGTTGGACTCCAGAGTGTCGATGAGTAATGGCTCATTAAGGATGTTCTTGCACTCCTCCTGACTAAGACCAGGGGTCATTGCTATTTTGGGAGACTTGGTTTGTTCCTCGTTTCCCTGTTGTTCTTCCTGAGTGGTGTTTTGGTGAGGGAAGTCATCATTGTTCCCATTCTGGCTTATATTGCAGTTGTGGTCCTGGTCCTGTTGGTTCTCAGCCTCCTTCCGCTGCTGATTCCGGCCTTCTTTGACCCACTTGGCATTATTGCCAGTGGAATCCTGGTCGCACCAGTGACTGCTATCGTTCAGTTTGTTCTTTAGCTCTTCGTCTTGTTTTTGTTTATTCACAACATATGGCATATCTTCATCATCATGGCCTCCCATGTTAGCTTCCCATGTAACAGCGCTGGTGGGAGGAAGAGATGGGGACGTGTTAGCATTACCGTTAGCATTCAAGCTAGCAGATTAGCGATAAAAATTGAGAGTTTATGACGGTTTCTCGTCAGGGTACCAGAAAAAAAAGACACTGTAAGCTTACTAAAATATATTCAAAAGCGCCAGTTATGTTATTATTGCTGAAATATCTCGTTATCAACTAGCTAGCAACATTATACTCTGAAGATTGAAGTACGTTTCTTGTTCGTCTATTCCGGGTTGGCAATTTTTGTGGTAACTTTCACTGTTGGATTTGTTCTAGGAATGTGAAACGTACTTCGTAGCTTCACCTTCCATTTGCCAACACGACCTTTTTCTCAGTTGGTACTGAGCTCAATATGAAGCCAGTCCAAAGCTAAGTGTCCCGTTAAAGATCCAGTGAGCTGACTGTTAACTAAAACACTCTTCTCGAAGCTGATTGCATACTCAAATACACTTATATTTATCCGATGCCATCGTCGCAGCTGGAACTAACGGGATCCATCCGCCATCATCACCGTCGTCATCTTGGCTAGGCTATGTTAGCTCCACAGCTAGCTGGCTAACGTTTTCAAACTGTCGCATAAAAGCAAAGCGAGATGACACTGATTTATCATGTGTATTTAAAGAATATTCACTTACCAGCTCCACCAAACCTCCTGTTGTCGAAATAAGCCGGACTGTGCGAGCTAACTACATATTTCCACAAATCGTGAGGACTCGCTTCGTTTCTAGGTGGTGTTTTCTGTCAGTGGGCTCGACTGGTGATGGAGGGTGAACCTGCGTCACGGATTAACGTCACGGCCAGAGCTCGCTGCACAGAGCAGGAAGGGGATTTAATGAAATAAAATAGACTTTATCTGACCGTTTTGGGCTATATTGATCCAGAGCTGCTCATATCATCAACTGTGTGGCATAATCCATATTTCCCGTGCCAACAGCAGTATCTAAAATATCCCGTACGTGCACTGACATGAACTCAGAGCCAGAAAGTAGCATACACTAATCAAATAGTAAGTGTTACAGTTCCCAAGAACTTCTGGTGTTTCTACTAGATGGTACTTTGTACTTATATTCCGCTTCGAGACTTCAACTCCACTCATTTGTTATTTTAAAAGACATATTACTTTATTGATTCAGATAATTAATATTATATATATATATGAAGAGAGATATTTCCTAAAACATTTATACAATTTCTGTTGATATTTGTAGTTTTATAAGGAGACCCAAAATGACACAAAAGATCATCAAAACCCCAATCAATGATGAATTGAATGACATCAATAGAGTAGCAGTGGCCTGATACTGATATTGATTTTTTATGCTGATGTTTCACATCAGTCGTATTATCGTAATAATATAACTTCACACTTTCAAGTTTCCCATAATTTTCCATTTAATATACTTATATATAAATACATACATTTGTATAAGTCATTCTTGATTTTGGCTTCAACCGTGATTCAGCACAAACAAGCAAGCTGGTGGAGGCACAGAGTCAATTCAGGAAGAAGAACCAACCCATGAGATTGTTATAGAGTGATAAGTCATTAGGAGGACTCAAACAAAAAAAATTAAAAAAAATACAATATGACAGTTTGCAGCCTTTTGTCACCGCCCTGTAATGTCCCAGTCACCCTCTGTTGGCAGCTGCTTCTGATGTAGCCATAAAAATGAGAGGAAAGGCTTTTCTCGCACTCAAAAACAAAACATTATCACTGTACCTATGATATCACAAATAAATTACACTGTGAGTAGCAGTATTCAGTCCCCACGACAAAGAAAACAAGGTATTACGTGTTGGAATAAACAGATGCAGCATTCAACATGAAAACACTTGAGTAGCAACACTTTCAGACATTGTGAAAATAAAAAGATGTTTGGCAAGCTTTGTTGAAAAGCTAACATAATTTGATCATAGAGACTTTAAAGGGAAAATATATATATATATATAAAAAAAATATTAGTCATACTTTTGGGTTATCTAGTTAATTAGGACATTATTGCAATTAATGAGAGAAAATCCGCAATTTTTCAAAGGCATTTTCAAAGTACTCCCAAGTTGCAATGATCAGCTGGCATTTTTGCTGCACTGAAAATATAGTTCCTATGGCCAGTTTTACATCTTGTCAGCAGGTCAAGCTCTATGCATCACAACACTGCTAAGTACTCTCACAGGCACCACTCATTCATATATATTTTCTTAATCTTACATGTTGTTTAAATGCTTTGTTTCAGACATTTGTCATGCTTTCCCAGCTGCATAGTTTGTTGCTAACACAACAAACATTAACAGTTTTACACAAGACAGGCTTTAAGTTATTTGTTTTATAAAAAGCCACCGTTATAGAGGAGCAGTTCCCATACAGAGTGATTTTTTAGTAGTGAGGCCACTCAAGATAAGAAAAATAAGGCCTTAAATCCACTGAAGCAATGCGGCAGACTGTCATGCTGACCTCCACAGGTTATTCAGTCTAGAAGATTGTACTCAGTCCACATAATTACAATTTAAAAGATAAACAGTCAATATTAAGCTCCTGCAAAGACAGCATCAGCGGATCAGTGACAACAATACAGACATTAATAAAAAACTTGATATCACATTGGAAAAAAGGGGGGAAAACAACATAAAAGAAGTTACTGCTGCTGATTCGTCTCAGAAGCAGAAGTTACAGTGGCGTTGAATGCAGCGGTAGAGTAAGATTTTAAGGCAATACTGGTAAGCACCACACCACCATATCAGAGTGATAACAGGGGAAAGATGTCCCCCAATTCAACGGTTCAATACAGTAAGGCAGAGGAGCTTTTTCACTTGTCCTGCATTTTTTCCAGAATGGGCACAATCATGTCAAATTTCGGCCTCTTTGCTGGGTCTTCGTTCATGCATATCTTCATGAGCTTGCAAATGTGGGGTGAAATGCCGGGGGGGATGGTGGGCCTCAAACCCTCCAACGCAACCTTAGAGCCAAAAGAGACAGACATTTAGTAATGTAGAAGAGATATTCTTGAATGCAATAAAGCTCTGAGTTAGTGCTTCAGCTGGTAATTTAATTTAGCTCTCCTAACCTTCATGCCTATTTCCATGTTAGAGAGGTCAGCGTATGGCACTTCTCTGGTCACTAACTCCCACAGTAGGATAGCAAAGCTCCACATGTCTGCTGAGCGACGGTTGATCTCTTCGGGCTTCTTCTGCAGGGCTGCAGATCACAAAGAGCAACAAGTGAAGGTTAGGCAAAGCAAGCACACTGAACTGGCTCAGCTGAGCTAAAGTCTGCAAAGTCAATGTGCAAAATTAAAGCAACAATGTGTCTGAAAGGCAGATTTCACTCGTTCACTCTTGCTCTTTCCCTCTGTTATGTTACAGATGTTACAGAGACATCTCTGCTGGAGATAAGGTCTAGAAAAATTGGTCCTCTTATCAAACCTGTGCACTCGTGCCTTATCAATAGCAATCCTCTCTGCGCTTAATTTCACAGCTCACCCCCCACAATTCGTAGACCCTATGGAGGATGTTTCCATGGCAACAAAACTCCTGTATCCCATGCAGTCACTGCCATCATACTCCACACACTCAAGTGTCCAGCGGTAAACCTGTCTGGATGGTTTCACATAACACTAAAAATCATACTTTTTAGTGATATTATCTTTTTGTCAAATATTTAGGCAAGGCATCCTACTGAATAAATACATTTTGATATTTGCTTGTGAAAAAGGTGCTCATAAGGCACTGATTACTTCCTTAAAACCCAAAAACAGAGGTGTGGAAAGATGAAAAATTAAGATTACTTTTTTTTTTTTTTGCCAATTGGCAGAATTTCTGGATAAAACAAATTAATTACCTGTTTTATTCTAAGCCTTATTGACTCTATTCTATTTTCTCCCCCCACTAAGTTTGAAACATTTTCTTTGGTTTGCTGTGACTATTTGTGTCACTTCTGCAAATGTTCCCTGTTTTTTCCCCCACATTCAGTAATCAGTTTATGTTCCCAACTTGCTTTGCTCTCTGTGTATCTCAAGGGGAAATCAGCTGCAGATTACATTTAGCTCTGAGACAGTCTGGAGTCCCTTGCATCCATCATTCACGCTCGAGCTTGTGTGGCTTCAGCTGTCACTGTGGATCTGTGCTGTATGAGTGATGCCTACCCTCGGGGGCTACCCATGCAGGCGAGTACATCCTGCCAGGACACTGGAAGGAGAACTTGACATCTGCCATGCTGATCCTGGCTGTCATGTCTTCATCTATCTGTGGAAACAAGGGACACAGACTGAGATGTCACTTTAAAGTGTGACAGACATCACTTCCTTCTTTGGCAGTTTTCTGTTCACTTCCTTTGATGGGTCAGTTCACACATTAACTCTCTGAATCCCCGGCAGTTTAATGTTGTTTTTCTTTGCGCCTGTCACATTTTACTCACTGTGGTCTTCTTTATCACTGTGATATACCAATTCTGCAAGTCTATGGAAACAGTACATTCATTTAAAAAATAATTGCTTTGATGGTTTATTTCCCGAAAATTTTCATGAAACAAAATGGAATCTATATTTACAACATTTTTAAGAGAGTTCCCACACGTTTAACAACAAACAGGGGCTCCACAGGCTGTTCATATGGAATGGTTTCATATCTTTTAGTGTTTCTTGCCTTCTCTGTTCCCTGTTATGCCTGCTTTTTAAATCCATGTCTCTGAATATCTGTCACATCACTGTTTGTCATGCCTTTTCAGTTTAGTAAATTAATTTAATTTACAATATTTAGTAAGTGCCACCATGTATTTTTTTGGAAAATGTTCAAATGAGGCATCATGAATGACGTGGTTTTAATGGAATATGAATATTTAAAGCTTAGATTTGGTTACTTTTACTAATGGAACTGCTCATTACACAGGTTCTATTCAATGTATGGCTGAAAATCCACAATCCTTCAGGGCTTCAGAGGGTTATTGATCCTGGAAGCTAAGATGAAGCCACAACTAGTTCTTACCATAACACTCTTGCTGTTGAGATAGTGGCGAGGGATCATGGGTTCAAGTGTGTGCAAGAAGGCCATTCCACAAGCAATGTCCAGTGCAAACTTCACTGCCTGCGTCTGGTCCACCACAAAGTCTGACAGCAGGATGAGGGACAAATCATAAAGGTTTCAGCCAGACTTGCATCGACCACATGACAGGATGACAGGGAAATTGTTACAGTACATAAAGTG
>JAOWBC010001387.1:18785289-18836349 GCA_028566105.1 Hypoplectrus providencianus | reverse complement strand
ATAAATCACAAACTCCTGCAGACCACCAGAAATGGTGACAGGTACAGACTTTGTGACTGGAGTGGAAGTACTCACTGGTGCCTTCATGCAGCACGTTGTAGAGGGAGCCATAAGGCATCCAGTGTGTGATGATGATGGGGTGAGGGGCGGGAGGAGACTGACATGCTCCCAACATGGGTAGGACATTCGGGTGGGAAAATATCCTGGGATGGAGCCCAAGAGGGAGGGACAGGGGACAGAGACAGACAGAGACACAAAAAGAGACAAATCCACGGAGGATTTGACATAAACATACGGCTCATGTGAGATGCAACACCACCAAAAAGAAATAATACATAAAGTTTGGTTCAACGAAATGCAAACAGACAAATGAAGGAACACACAATAACTAAACAAAGAGGCTGTAGAACAGCCAGGATTAAATAATAACCTGAGTTTGGGATATTCCTCATTGAAGTCTCTGCTTTTCCTTGTGGTCCAGTCCCGAACCTTGAGCACCTTAACAACTATCTCATTTCCTTGCCAGCGCCCTTGCCACAGCTACAGACGAGAATTATATATAGAAAAGGTGGGATGAATGATGTGCACTTTTGCATAACCAGTCAGTATGAGAGCAGAGTAACATCAGTCGTACCTCTCCAGACTGGTTCTCGTTTATTTTTGCCAAGAAAGAGAGCTGTTTGTAGTCGATGCCTGCAAGTTTGTTCAAAGTGCCGTTACCTAAAAACAAAAAGTAGTTCAGACAAAAGACCCATTATTCATGTAATTTTAGCTCAACACTATAAGGGCATAAAAGCAGTGGAAATTTCAACAACCACATTAGGATTGGTAGGCAGGCCAGCCTGGAACATTTTCCCTTTCATGCAGCAGTTTAACTAAACCGCCTGATGGAAAGTGGTCAGCTAATAAACTGGTTTATGTGTGTGTGGGACTCACGGGGTCGGGTTCTGGTGGTGCCTTTCCAGAATGTGTCCTTGAAGGGAATTTTAGTCAAGTTCTGTCCCAGTTTCTCAGCCTTTTCTGATGGACAGAAAGTTTGCAATGAGAAAATTAAACCAGAGAAAACCAGAAATGTTTATGAGCCTGGTGGATTGAGGTGAGAGTTAATGCTGAGACATTATACCTCTGAGGAGCTCTCGCAGGTGAGGTTTGGCTTTGTCCAGAGGAGTTTCTCCATATTTGTTACAGATGCTCACCTGAGCCCCATTAGTCACAAGATCCTAGGTAAAGGAACAGATTTATGATTGTCGACCCCAAAATCAAAATTCATATTTCTGTCAATTCACACCAAAACAGTCCAGATTGATAAACAGCATACCTGAGAAGAGGAAGTCTTTTTGATTTTTAGTAAACTGTCAAACTGTGCCTTGTAATACCACCAGGGGGAGCACTTACCTCAGCCACTTGGTCTTGGCCCCAGAAGCAGGCGTAATGCAGTGGTGTGTTCCCGTGTTCATTGGCTGCATTTGTGTCTGCTTTGCACTGGATCAGCTGAAAGAGAGGCAGCAACAAAAGGATTAAATGCAAAACAAGGCTGGTCAGATCTTGTTTGGGCTGTATACAGAGATGAGTGTAAATGCTTCCAACGAAAATCATAGCAGTGTGTCTTGCTTGTGGACACATACCAGAGCTATTGAGACATGCCTAACATTAAACTCAATAACTGCCTGGCAGCAACTCTAAATGAGAATCCCAGGTTGCAGAGGCCTCACATTATGACATCCAATACACTAAAATACAAGATATCCTATTTTTTTCTAATACTAAATATGCACACATCACACTGCATCTCCACAATCAGGTTGCATAGCCATGAAACAGGCCATGTAGTGTGCCCATATGATCCACTTCAAAAGAATCCTGCAGGTGATGTTGTTATACTGCATGAGAGCCTCTGCTAGCTGTGATATCTCCATAATACAGCCCATAAATATCAGACAATGCAGGACCACAAATAAATCCATCAGCCATATAATTAGCCTGCAGCTACTGTATTTAAACCTTTTGGGATATCTTTGAAAAAGAGCAAGAGGGCAACCTTACTGTCCCTGAAGAAATGAAGGATAACTTAAGATATCTGAGGGAAAAAACACAACTTATTTCACATCATAAATATCTTGTGAACAAGTGTACAAAGCAGGATTTATAATAATACTTGCAGCCACTGAAACATTAAATTCTTCCTCGACACTGACAAATTGCTTTGCATGCCTCAGCAGTATAAAATTGCTTATGGTGGATCTGCAAGAACAGACAAGACCTTTGTATCTGTAATTGCTGTTCAGATGACATCATTTGGTTTCATAATATCCTGTGTTTATGAAGCAAACTTGAGGAGAAATATCATCATTCTGGCCAGTGAGATTTTAACACCCGTGTGCAAAGAAGAGATTAGTGCCGGTTTCACAGCTCAGGCTTTATTCAATGACAAACAGACCATGAAGAGAGTTCATTAGACATGGAGGTAGCTCATATTTTGATAGAAAGAGTTTTACAGTGGCTTTACAAGATAACCAGAGGAACCTTTGCAGCATCACTGTGTGCATGCCCCGTGATGACATCCACCCTACCTTTCCCACGATGTCGCGATGTCCATGACTGGAGGCCAGGTGCAGAGGTGTGTCGTCTCCACGGTTCATGACATTGATGCGAGCCCCCCTCATGATGAGCATGTCCACCACGCTGGAGCGGCCCTCTCTGCAGGCCCAGTGGAGAGGGCTGAAGCCGTGGTCATCTCTAAAGACAGAGAGAAGAATTCATATTCAGCACAGGTTTTTCAAAAACCTTCAGCCAAGTTCGACAAGAGGGGGAATAAAGTACAGCAGCAACTTCAGCCCCCTGGTTATACACATGAAGTTCTTCCCTGAAAACAACTCTGTGGTGAAACTGGCACAAGGCCAAGTGCAACAGACTGGGACCTTTTCTTGGAGCATGCATTTATACTGACAATCAAAATATCACTTTTCAAAAAGGAAAACAAGTGCAATCCAACAAAAAAGTGGGTGGTCACCATGAAAAAGATCAGTTCAGTATGCTGTTTTGCTTTGGCCTAAAGCATTGTATAGAGACTGAGTGTCTGTGAGAATTCTAAAAATACACTCATAATGCATTAGGTGTATCAAATTAACTGTCCTGCATTAAATCCTACCTTCATTAGGACTCCACTAAGGCCGGGCTATATATGAATATTACAACCACAACATAATACAGGACCAGATGTCATCTGAGATTTTGCATATCGGAGGTTTCACCCGTTTATAAATATACATTTATGCAGAGTTAAGTCATTTTCTGACTTCCGTTTTTTTTTTTTTTTTTTAATCAATAGCCACTAAAATAATCAGATGATCTGAACACCTCTCCTTAACAGGTATAAACACAAACAAAATGTTATAACTTATTAATTAGCATTTACTGCAGGATTGTTGTATTACACTGTATTTGTATAAATAGAGTCGATTTATCTGAAAATTGTTTTCAGCCTTTTCAGTTATGACACGGAGATTTGAAAGTATATATTGGGGAATTTGTTAAACTGTTCTGTCATCTTCACAGAAAAAGGGAAGTTGATGAAACTCGGACTGAGACAATAACCAATGGGCCTGTGCATCTTATCATTCCTCTTCTCAGGGACACTGGCAGCAACACATGTAGGACAGCAGCCTCGATTACATGGCAGAGTGACCGATTGAGTACCTCCACAGAGAAAAAGTGATAAAGGCTGAAGAGATTAAGACGCAGTAAGAGCTGAGTGACAGAGAGCCAATCAAGAAAAGGCTGAAAAAAACAAAACAGTTGACTGAGCATTTGCTGCAGTCCTTATAAGGCGCAGCGAGACTTCCTTCAGCAGCGGCGCACACGCATACACTCCAGCTGCTGTGTGTGATTGTATCATCCTTCATTTCTCGGCCCTCCCTGCCTGGCCATGGTCACTAGTACTCTCACACTAGGATTTCTCCTCTCATTCAGATCCATCTTCCTCCTCAGTTTCACTCAAACAGCTGGATTGCCCTAATGATATACTGCACTTTCCTTCTTCATGTGGGCTTTATTGTTAGTGTCAAGACAGCACAGTCCTCCAGATAATAATGTTATGCACTTGCTCTGAAATTACGAGTCGGCCAACAGCATAATAATGTGATGTGAGAACTGAGGGAGTATTATGATTCTGCAGGAATCTGAACCCCCTGCCCCCCCCTGCAATCAATTCACTGGCTTGTATTCACACATCCTGCAGAGCTCTGCTCAAAAACAGCATCAAGAGCCCCACAGAGACCCTCAGTCCTGCAACACACATCGTTCTGTGCATCTGGGTGACCTGCTGCAGTCGCAGCAGATCTGCTTTGTGTGCAATTTCCTCTCAGACCAAAAGGCCAAATCCTTAAAACTTATTAGCCGCAAGTTTAAGAGAGGGAAAGTCCCCACGGCCTCACTGAAACGATTTTATTAGTTTTCTTTGTTAAGCTTGAGTCTGTTTAGGAAAGTTAGTGGCTGAGTGCACAGATAATTACCATCCGGCTTATCTGCTCATAAAACATTTTTTCAACTATTTGACGGTTGATAAATTGTTGTCTTTTATCAATACAAAACTCCCGTAATTTTTTAACCTCTCCAATTGAAGGATTTGCCACCTTTTCCTGTTTCATATCCATAACTGACTATTTCCTTACAACAAATTTGAAGACATTGATTGGACATTCTGGGAAGAGCGGACATATATTCATTCACAATATGACATTTTAAAAACTGTCAAAAAGGGATCAAGAGCGAAAATAACTGGCACATAAATTTATGACCATTAGTTGTATGTGCTATTTGTTGTTAAAGAGATAATTTGGATAAAAACACTTCACTCTGTTTCATTTTCTTTTTCTGTATTAAAACCTTAAAATATGATGCAACATTTTATCAGTATGACAATGTTTAGTGGAGATAATAAAAACCATGTTTTTTTTCCTCATATCAAAATTGTACCACCAACACATCAAATGAGACTCCAGCATCCAGTTAGTGTATTTTTATTCAGGGGTCCTTTTTATAGGATAGATTTTCCCTTTAAGCCAGCTTTATCCCCACAACCCAAAGGCACTTGAGTGGCAGGGTTTCTCCTGCTCACCCCCTCCACACTGGCTGCGGTAATTTATTTCAGGCACTTCCACCTGCCAACAGTGCTCATTTTGGCAGACAGAAAAGCCAGAGGAAGAGCCCCTGTCTGCACCCTGTATGTCTCTGCCCCGACATCCCCGCCAGGTCACATAACTAGACTTAGAGGAGGGAAAACCAAATTCACAAAAAAGAAAAACATCACTTTTACAACAGAGAAAATAGCTTTTGTATGATTTCTATCTTACAGTTCTACTCTTTATTCTGTCATCTTATACTGCTGAGGAGAGTCAATGAGAAGAGCAGAAATAATGGCGCTAAGGGCTAGAAATTGTAAACAATGTCTGCAATAACTTTTAAAGCACACAGGGATGTGAAATGATAGAGATACCCAGATTTAACTCAAGCTGATGAGGCCCCACAGCCTGCTCATGTCATATCACTGTTCTCTGTTAAACTGGCTTATAATGATTTGAGTGGAAAGAAACTTCATTCTGTAGCACAACCGGAAAATCCCAAATGGACTGACTGTTTCCCAGCCATTCAAACAGAGTATTATGTCTTTTCTCTGGCAGACAGTATCAAGTCATTATCAGAAATTGCACTCCCCAGCTAAACTTTTACTTCGTTTTAACTTTGTGAAGAGCCATTTCTCAATAGCTGCAACCTTAAGATGTCACCTGTTACCCTTAATAAATAGAGACCAATCATAATTTAGTCAAGAGGCTACTGTGAATGTCAATTGTTCTGTCAGGATTGTAAAAATAAGAGTGTAAGATGAGCAAAGCAGTAAGCCTACCCAACTTGCAAGCCTCAAGACGACTGTCTCCTCACACTACTACCCCCTACAGACGAACAGCCTCATGCTGTTGCTCCAACTAAAGAGGTTATATATAAAATCAGTATTCACACTGTAAATTGACCTCAGCCTCAACTCTAACAACACAGTCCAACTGGAGAAATAAGTGCTTGTCTGTCCAAAAAAATCAGGACTGAAATGAAAAGTGTTCGCCTCCAACTGTTTTCGCACATGTACAGCTTCTTTGGATGTAGATTCACACAGGAAGCTAAATACAGATAGCCATCAAAGCCACGATTACACACTCACAGGCCAAAGAACTCAAAAGAGCACTGACATCAGTCCTTGAGGTTTTCCCGTCCATTATGAGGCGTAGGCTCAGCAACCAGAACCTTTTGAGCACCCCTACAGTAAGTGGAATTAATGTCAAATCAATGTGGAGAGCATCAGAGCTCACTAAATTACATTTCCCAGTACTAACAGTCGTAGTTGTTCCCCAGTGGACTTCTTCTGCAAGTATTGCCAATATGGTTTTTTGGTGTTATTTATAATCTGCTCAATCTAAATGAGGCACTGGAGATTTGATCTTGGAGTTCTTCATAAACCTTACATTTCTAATAGTGTTTTTTATACAACTAGGGCTGATACAAACAATTATCAAAATAAAAATGATCAATTAGCCATTTTTTTATTAATTAACCACTTGCTCTATAAAATGTAGCGAAGAGCAAATTTGATAGCACAAAAGATGACATTGTTTGTTCCGCACAATACAAAGCATGAAGCATGTATGTAAAGAAGCATGTATGCACAATCAAGAGGCTGGAATAAACAATCTAAGTTATCCACTACTAATTAACTGGTATAATTGCTGCCAAAAATGTTCAGTTGGGCTAACGCTTATCAATCAAAAATGCCAGTCTAAAAATCTAAACTTTAAAAGATGAGCATTTTACAAAAACAAGATCTGAAGTCATTACTTAGGACTCGGGGAAAAGTAGGACAGGATTTCTATTGTTCCCTGACATTTCATAGACAAAATGATAGCATAGTTTCAACCTGTAATAAATCAATCAACCAGCCTGCTCTTTCAGCTCTGTACAGTTACCAGACAGTGTGGTGTAAGAGGCAGTGTAAAACATATTCAGACAAGACCTGGGAAGATGGCTGTGTTGTAAATATTTAGGGGAATTAGTTTGAAACTTTGCAATTAGCTGTTTTAGACTTGGAGGAAATGTTGAGGGGAAATGAGTGGAGCTATCTAATACCACTGGGAGACAAATACAGGAAACACTAAAGAGGAGGAGGGGAAGGTGATGTGCTCTGCTAAAGCTTACTGAGCATTTCTCTTTCGAAAAATTCACTATTTGCCCCCCCCCCCCAGACACACAAAGATCCTCTGTCTCGTCACACATAACTTCCAGTCCTGCCCCACTACAATAATCTCCTCCCCCTCTTTCTGAGTTTTGGTAGGTGATGTTTCCCTCGAGGCCTGTGTGTTATTCCTTGTAAGGAGATTCAGCATTCCACTATTACTCTTCCTGGGAGTTACATCAGTGTAAACACACTATCATCAAGGAGCGTAGCAAATATTACAGGGATGATCTTATAGACTCTGGTATGGTGGATTTACTGAAATATACAACAGGAAGACTTATGTATACTTATATTCTGTTGTGAAATGAAAAGGCAACAATAACTGTGTTTCACCCACTGGGGGAAATATATCAACCAGAAAAAGGAACTTGACATGCAATCAGCTAATGGACGAGTCACATGTAGTGAATGCATGGATCCATACTGGCTCAATGCAACCATTCTCTCTCAGTGCAGGGAAATTGTATAAAAAGGAAAAACAACAAAACAAGCTCATGTTTTCAGGGTTAGCACTTAGTAAAAGTGCCTAAAAAAAGGCAACAACTGGCATCTTTGAAAACTATGACACTTGGGCTCGATGTCCTTTGCAAATAATTTATTGTTACTGTAAAAAAAAAAAAAAGTCCAACTGGTTGTTCCTACCATAACTATACTAAAACAAAAAAAAACAAACACTGAAAGAGAGCACCTCTAATGTACACAGTAATCATAATAAAAATATCTGTCATTATTTACTCTAAAAACAAATACCAGCAGCCTAAATTCAGAACAGAGAAGTCCGAAAGGGGAGCTTCCCGGGTGGCCGTCACTACTTAGCTGGCAAGCACTGCCAAATATTTCTTTAGAGTCAGATAAGGATACAGAAGCAGCTCCAGACTGACTGATGATTTGTAACTATCAAAAATAGATTTTGTAAAATATGTCAAAGAAGCCTGCCCTATCCTATGCAGTTTTATCGACACTTTAGGCCAAAATAAAAAGGCAGCTACAACTGAGCGTGACTAACTCTACCATCACAGCAGTTTTCCTGTCCAACATCACGCTTTCAAATTACTCTGGAAGCATTCTGGACATAAACATGTGCCCACCAGGAAATGGGTTCAATCATAGGCCACTATCCCGCTAGGGACTAAAAGGCGGGCTCTCAGCCTGCAAAAGGAACTGAGTTTGAGAATGCAACATTTAAAGTGAGCAATAATATGGCCATGGTTCAATATAGCAGCGCTTTTGGCATAAAAAAGTGAGTATTACACCATTAGTGAGGCAACTTAAACTCACCTTTAATGACAACAGGAGCCATCAGTTATACTTAGGAATGTTTTCTATTTGTTAACATTATTCAATAGTTTGAATTCAGAATTTTAACAGTTCATTTGCCATGGATACAGGTAACAGCCTACTGTCAAAGACATCATCATAAATAAATTTGGCTCACCCTTGATTGAGGTCATTCTCTGTATTGTCCAACCACAATCGAACTGCAACGGCATTGCCTTCCCGGCACTGCGTGAAGATATCATCCATTCTGGCTGGTGTCTTTCTACTTCTCTTAAGGTGCACCCGAGGGAGATGCAGAACTGTACTGGGACAAATGAGTGAGGCGACCCAAGGGGTTTAGCAAGTTCCCAGCCAGCATTAGTCCCTCATCTGAGGCAATGAGGGACACAATATGGGAAAACAGCACACCAGAAACCCTAAAAAGGAGGACACAAAAATGAATACAGCTGTTAACATATTTCTCAATTAGCCTAATCTCTATTTCAGACTCTCTGATATGATCCTGTTATACAAACTTAAACAGAAGAAAGCAAAGCTAAAAAGAAGTTGTTGAGTAATCTTGGGTGGGTATGCAGCTGCATTGTGAGTCACAACACTGTGTTGTGACTAGCACCCGCACACCACAGGTAGATCTTAATCAAATGTCACGTTAATTCTGCTTTATATTTTATGCTGGATTCCACACTGACATTTTTACTTGACTGATTAATTCCATAGTTGATAGAAAATGTATTGATATTTACAGACATTTGACACAAATGTAATAAATAACCTGGTTCTAACTTTGGTTTGGGGTTTTTTTCATGTTGTTTTACTAAGCTGAAAAAAGGTTAGGGTTAGTCAAAGCTGGTCAAACAAACAAAGATTATGAAGACATGGAACTGAGCTTTCTTAAATTCTGTTAGGTATTTTTAATGAACATAATGGATACAGGGAGAGGATAACGTGATGGTGACATACTTCCTCATATTTCACACAGCCTGAACTATGATTAAACGTATTCATTTGTTGTCTCAACAACGGAGAAACATAACAGAAAGACATAATTGAAGACAACAGATTGTGATGTAATTTTTAAAAAAAAATGGAATAGCAATAACAAAGAACAAAGAATTTATAATTACAATCACTATGAATGAAGAGCTACATTTCTATCGGAGCACTAAACTATAAAAGGTGTGGTATGAGAACAGAACTGTGCTGCAGTGCAATATAATACGCCTTTTACTCCTTTGGGGTTGACTTTGTGATTTAGCATGACTTGTTAACATAAACACAGCACCAACCTGGTGTCACAGTAACGAGCTCACCGTTATCAATCAATCGCCTTTTCAGCAGCCTGACTAGCTGCACTGCTATCTAGCTAACACAGAGCAATAGCTTGTTTTATTTAGGTTGCTTTTCTTTCAGCCCCTTTCAGTACTACCGTGTGCTTTCATGACAAACGAAGACACCAATCGTCATTTCATTAGTTCTTCATATTAGCATCCTCTGGTTGATAAAATGAGACACAGGCTAACAAGCTAACTAACTGCCCTGTCGCCGCGGAGTGTCTCCGTTTCTCTCATTTTAACGCTGACTTAACATAGATGAGCACCAAACAAAATAAATTAGTGGTTTAAACAATTCAGATTGATGTTGAATTTGTCTCCAGGGCGGCGAACTTACCGGGGTTATTCGCCTGTTGCGGTGTAATGCGGTTAGAAGTTATTAGCAGCGTTATTTTGTCTCCAGTAGATTGAATGCTGGGGGACGTCCACACCCTCAGCGCCGCCGTACGTTACGTGGAAACGTCCAGTGGAAGAAGAGAGCGCCGCCTCTGCCACCTACGGGCGACAGGGAGAACTGCAGGAAGTCAAAATATTCACCGCCTCAGGTCATAGATTATTTTATAGACTTTAAAAGGCATCAACACGTCCAAAGTGACGGTAAGGTGTGAAATATTTTACTTAATATTAAACAGAAATATGATATCTATAATGTTATATTTGACAAGTAAGAATATAGAATTATATTCAGGGCTAACTATATCTATATATTAACTCGTATATCATTTAGTAATTTAAGTTATATTTGATAATTTGCTTTATGGCTGCACTCTATTTACACTATAAACAGTGTTATTGATATTTATATTGTGTTATGCCTGCTAAGTAAAAAGATAGACGCACACACAGTACTTGATACTTGATGACACATAGCATAACAAATAGATGAATAAAATTGACATTTTTAAAATTTGCAGTAACAGCTGATTGATTTGTGAAGGTTTGTGTGTGTGTTTATATATATTTCTAATCATAGACTGTTGATGATAATGACATGCTACTTTTACTGACAATATTTTATTAATATTATCGTTCACAAGTTATTATTATATATACAAAAGGTTGTATTTCGTTCGCTACAAAGCCAAAAGTAGAACAAGGGAAATTGATATGTTAGTCACTTTTAACAACATTACAAATAAAAACATCATGTCCCATAAGCATTTGGTGTGTTTGCGTCATCAATATGCGACTGTAGTTCTGTTTTGCTTCCTTCAAGCCCACGAGAGAAACCAACGTGGCCCATGATAAGATATTTCTACAGCTATTTAATTTAGTTAGACATTTATTAATGAAAACACTCTCTACAAAAAGTCGCCATCAAGGAAACAAGACCTCTGACGAATAAGACAAGTCGTTTGTCTGCCTGAGAGACAAATTGGTAAGTGACTGAGTTAGCAAAGTTAGCGCGGTTATGGAGAAGAAGTGACACAGGCAAAGTTTTTCTCCTCTCCAGCAGCGGTTCATATCTGTCTGTGTGTTCATTGCAGTCCTCTGGGAAACATGTTTAATGAAGATGAAGACTGGAGTGACGAACCAGACGCTCAACTCCTGAGTGAAACTGTCCTTCGAAACAAACAGAAAGCAAACAACAGCACAAATGCTAAGGTACAATTTAACATTCAGTTAAATCAATTTAACATTCCCCGCTTTAAAAAAATTGCAGTAGCCAGTTACATGGCTGTATGTATACATTTCTTTCATTACTTTAATTACTTTATTCTGTCTATAATGTCTTTACACTGTATGTGCTGTTTACACTAATCATATTTCGATTTTGATATTTTGATGAAATGGTGATTTTTTTATTCCCTGATCAGTCGAAGGTTGTTGGAAAGAAAAGCCTGCTGCGGACCCTGCAGACGTTAGGTTCAGTGCCAGAGTGGAAGAATGACGACCATCAGCCTGACAGCGACAGTGAGGCAGAAGTTGTCCCATCGCATAGTAAGAAAAAGAAGAAAAAAAGGAAAAAGCGAAAACAAGCTGAGCCAACGGGAGAGCAGCAAGAGAATGGAGACTTAGATCAGACTGTTAATGAGGAGAAACCTTCAACAAAAAAGACAAAGAGAGACAAAAATGGTGAGAAACTGACATGTTAAATTGGTGGCTTTATAAACACATCAATGTTGATATTCACACAGCTTAACTGTGATTTATCATCAAACTGCTCTATTTTTCCCTCAAGGGGCCTTGAAGGCAAAAGCTACGTCTGTGGGAGAGAAAAAGAAAACAGAAATTACTAAATCTGCAACTGTGGATGTGAACATACCAGGGAACACAGAGAAACTGAACAGACAGCAGTGGAAAAACAAAATGAAGAACAAGAGGAAATGTAAAAATAAATACAAGCAGAATAAGCCTGAGGAAGAAGACAATAAAGCAGGATCTGCAGAGCAGCACCAGCCAAAGGAAGAAGTCAAGATAGAGTCAAATAGTAACAACAACACAAGTCAGACGCCAGGCAAGAAAAAGGAAAAGCAACGCAAACAACAGAAAAGGAAAAAGCCTGAAGAGGGGACTGACACATCCGGTACAACGCTCATAGAAGAAAAGCAGCAAATTGGTGGCAAAGTTGAAAAATGTGAGAGTGAATGTTCTGCTGAAGGCTCAAAACAGAAAGCAGCTGAACCTAAAGTGGAGATCACAGATCAGCACCAGCCGCCCACGAAAAGACTGAAACCTGAGCTGAGCAAAGAGCAGATTCTGAAAAGAGAGAAACTTCGGAAAATGCTCCACAGCCAGGACCCGGTCCATCAGGAGAGTCCTGCAGAGCAGAAGGACGCGCCGGCGCAGCCAGAACCAGAAGAAGAGGTGAAGCAGGACCGCTCCAGCTCCCTGAGGTCCCGCATGGAGCAGCGCCTGGAGTCGGCTCGTTTCCGCTACATTAATGAAGTTCTGTACAGCACGTCCAGCGGTGAGGCGAAGCGCATGTTCAAACAGGACCCAGAGGCCTTCGGGATCTACCACAGAGGGTACACGGCCCAGGTTCAGAGGTGGCCCTCCAACCCAGTGGACGCAATCATCTCCTACATTCAACAAAAGTGAGATATTATAGTCAGTTTAATGAGTTAGTTCAACATTTTGGATTTCTCACAGTTAATTAGTCCCAGCCTTTTGAGAATGCCTTAAAAATAGCAAACATCATCAAATCTCCTTCACATTTCTTCCTGGGGGTCCAAAACTCCTATTATCGTCATTATTTATGTGCTGTATACAGTAAATATCTTCCTTTCCTCCACTGCAGACTGAGTGTCAGCAGGCAGTAATGCAGGAGATAATGCTGCACTGTGGGTGTTTAATTGATGCATCATTAGGCTGCTGTGAGAAGACGGCCGGGTTAATGTCAGCAGTTTGGGAGGAGATCAACAGTTTTGACTGTTTTGTGTTGATGTAAATTTAGAATTTATGTAGGGTGCAAGCTGTTTCTGTCAGTTTAATATCTTCTGATTCTAAATCGTGTCATTTTTTTCAGGCCTCCATCTCTGGTGGTTGCAGACTTTGGTTGTGGTGACTGTAAAATAGCGCGCAGCGTGAAGAACAAGGTGCACAGCTTCGATTTGGCAGCTGCCAATGAGCTCGTCACAGTTTGTGACATGGCCAATGTGAGTGTGATTTTCCTGCATGCTCATTTACTTACAGTCTTTCAGAAAATACAAGACTTTTTCTCTGTGCAGGTGCCACTACGGGACCGGTCTGTGGACATCGCGGTGTTCTGCCTCTCTCTCATGGGGACCAACCTGCCAGAATTTCTAGCAGAGGCTAATCGTGTCTTAAAGAACGGGTAAAAGATGCATCAAACACCAATAATCAGAATCTCCTCTGTGCTAAATGATGAATCCCTCCTGTTAATAATTGTTTACTTTCATAGATAATTTCCCCCCATACACTATGTGAGGGCAGTAGTGCTGTGTGCAAAAAAACCTGGTAAGGCCTGGATTAGAGAGATACCACCAAAAAAGCCCAATGAAAAATTGTGAAAATAAGGTATCCTAAAAGTGGAAAACTAGAAACTGCTAGAATAAAATATTTAAATATACAATGATTAATCGTTTTTATCCATGAGAAGTGCAAATAAAAGAAAATATTGTTGAATCCTGGAAGTCAGTGGGCACTAAGCAAATATCAAACTAATCATGGATGCAAACAAAAATAACTGGAAATCTGATTGTAAATCACTTCCTGAATTAATATCAGGTAAGGCAATTTAAGTTTTCATTCTGTGTGTTATATATAATTAAATCTTTATCTACAATTATTGCAGGGGTGTCCTTAAAATAGCAGAAGTGGCGAGCAGGTTCGAGAACGTGCGAAACTTCCTCACTGGACTGGCAAATCTGGGCTTCAAGATGGTGTCAAAGGTGAGAAAACAAACATCAGGGACAAAGAAATTATTTTGTAATTGTCTGCTTTCACCAATGCAATTAAATATCAACCATGTGCAGTGCAATGTACAGATGTAAAACTAAATGGTTGTAGCTCATACTCAAAAGTGGTTAGTCTTGCATGTAAACATCTACATTTTACACTTTTGTTTTCAGTCGTACACAAGTAATTAAAGATTAAACAGTCAGTGCAGGTTTTTGAATTCTTAAAAAGACAGTTTGCTCAAAGAGGGAGTTCGTCGCTGGCAGCTGCACCCTCCATTATTTATAGTGTGAGGCTGTGGTGCTGTGGGCAGGAAACCACAGGTACAACACAATATTCAGTACACTTGTTGGCAACAGACAGGTTTTGTTAGGTCTATTTAAAAGGACAAACATACATAATTTAAACAGCTTAATCAGAAAAACAGTCCTTACACACAAGCTGTTCCTCACGTTAGCCAGTAACTAATAAATCTACCAGGTGACTGAATGTATGTACACTGATTTACTTTTTGTTTGTTTTACAGGATACAGAGAACACTCATTTCTACTCTTTTGAATTGGTGAAGACGGGCGAAGCTCCAGAAAATATAAAGAAGTTTGGCCTGCAGTTGAGGCCCTGTGTCTACAAGAAACGATGAGTTTATGTGAGAGTTTGTGACACTGATATTATGTGAGTGTGCAGCTTGGATGGAACTGTTTCTCATACATTTGAACAGTTATCTGCATTATTTCTACATTATTTTTCATGTAAAACAGGGCTGTGTGATTTTATGCCATCAATGTTAAAGTGCATGTAGGTTTTCATGTCCACCCTCTGGTTCAAAATGTGAAATAATGCCGAGTGATATTTTCTTGGAATGAAAACTACAAATGTTTGGATGGAACTTTATGTACAGGATTTTTATAAAAACAAGTGTAAATGTTAAGCTTGTCTCGATAAAACAAATTACTGAATATTCTGGAAAAAAAAATAACTGCATTGTCTCCTGAATATTTATTTTTCTGTAGTATAGTACAGTTTTGACTGTTTATACACTGAAAATTATTGTGATTTTTTTCTGTTACTTCACAAACTTAAAGAAACAAGGCCCTGAATGGAGTACACTCAGAGTATGAATTTAAAGATAACTAATCTGTTTTCATTGCAACCAAAAACTGACTGGCAGTGACTAAAACCTGATTCACCCAGTTGCATTTGACTCATTTGCCACAAGAGGGTGTAACAACACTGCGACCTCATGTGGGCGGATGAGCTGAAGATGAGTGTGTCGACATCTGGATCACACACTGTATGAGATTGTATTTATAGTTCCTCCAGTTGTCACAGCAGATGGTCCTCTCACTGATTTAGTCGACCAAAGATATCACAAGGGCAGATGGTTCTGAAGCTAAAGTCACATTCAACTCTACTAACTATATCTGGAAATGTGTTGTAGAAATGTCATATGGTAACAACAAGAGGGTTTGATTTTTATTGACAGATAGCAGGAAAAATACATTGTGTATAACAACAGTACAAAATTCAAGTAAGATGTAAAAGTGCCAAAGTAATGCGCTTAAATTGTTATTGCAATCAGTCAAAACTTTTTTTTTTTTTAAACTGCACACGTCAATACATAAAAATAATATTTCACTTCTAATGCTGAACTGAATGAAAAAAAAAATGATGCTGCAGTATGTAATGTACAGCAGAATGTGTAATTCAAAGCTTTTCATGCTCACACTGTGCTCTTCACATCAATGACTATGGAGTAACTGATCAGCCGAGCGTACTCCTGACTGTCCACTGGCTTCTTCACGTCAGGAGAGCCGGGCTCCTGCATCAGAGAAGTCAAAGCCGAGAGGCACTCCTGCTCCTGAATTATGGAGAAGAAAGAAGCAGGCTGAGTCTTCATTTGGGGTATTAGAATTAGCAGAGAAACATGAACAATTTTCCAAGACAAACAGAATTTATGAGATGTTAACTGAATCGGGTCTTACCTTGTTTTGTGCCTCTCTTTTTCTTTTGCTGTGAAATGAAAATAGATTGTGTGATTCAAACAACTTAATGTATCCCACAAGGGAAAATTGGATTTCAGTAGCTTGTATATGGAGAAACACTATAAAGTACAACAACATACAGACAATCAAAAAGGAGCTACAATATAGAATAAAACCTCGGCCTATAAATAAATAATGATATAATGAAATAAAGGGTAAAAGAGACCCACAAAGCATTTAAAAGTTTAACTGCAGAGGGGATGAATTCTAGTTTTACAAGCAGGAAAAAAACGACACCCTCATGACAGAGAAAATTTGTGTGCCTTGAAGAAGCTAAAATGTTTGCTGGAGGATTTGTTGGTTGCATTAAGGATTTAGACCTTTGTTTTCCATGTTTATGATGCAGTCCAAGCTGTTTCCCTCTTGTATTACGAGGTTGTCAATTGTTTGGATTTTTTCTGAGGAGCTTGTAGGTCTGAAGTGCACCACTAGATGGCACTGTGACCCAACATGACACTGAGCTGAGGTCAAATGTTGGGAAGTTGCAGGTGTGAATGCATAATGCTCCAGAAATATTAATGGAGACAACAAAGTTGTGACCTGCGTCCTCTCCATTGATCTCTGATGTCAAGAGCTGCAGCTCACTTTGTACATTACGACCTCAGTGACATCAGCCCAAAGAAGACATGCTGGTGTCTAAAAGTGTCCCCAGCACTGAGAGGGGACGGCGAGGGGGGCAGTTGACGTTGATCCTAGAATAGCTTTTCTCCAGGGGAGTCATGTTTTCTTGTGTACGCTGGGTGTACGCTGTGTGACTGACCTTCCCAAATTAGCCTGACAGGACCCTCCCACTGGAGCAGGGGATAATGGGACCGAGGCTCTGTCAACCAATGGCACCTTGACCAAATGTTCTGACCAGAGAGCCTATTGAAAAAGCCTCTGAAGCGGTGCAGCGTTATTCACAGCGAGGCCTGATCTGATCCCGACAAACATTCTTGAGAAAAGTTAGATTTGGCAGCTAATGTGAAAATGTGGAAACTTCTGCAGGCAGAAACCATAAACAGTGCTCAGATTGTGACAGATGTCCCACATCAGTCGTAAAAGACGAGTGACTCACAGCAATAAGATTAAGAGATGGATTTGTGGATATTGCTCATTGAGTAACAGCAGCTCCGATTTCATTATACTAATAACTTCAGAAGACGTGGCCCTTTTTGAACCCTTTACCTTACTTTTTTTTTTGCAATGTGGCATTGGTGATGATGGGCCAACAAACAGCAATCAGCTGCAGAAGTTGCCAGAGGTAACACTGCTAAAAGCCAGAGCAGGAAACTGGAAATAAATCTGTTTGTGTCAGAGACAGAGGGAGCATTTCTACCTGTGTGCAAGCAGGGCTGCGGTACAGAGGCACCTGTCTGCTTCAGCCACAGCTTCCTGTTTGTGAATAACAGCGCCTGGGTACTTGGGTTTTGGGTGCTGGCTAAACGATCCACGCATCCTGTTTGTCTCATATCATCGTATGCCACCGGCAGCGTTGCCCTCATTTGCCTGTCAACACATCACCTGCTGAGCTGCAACCTGTCACCTGTGGAGGTATTTAACTCACCAGCACACCCAGAGAACAACGACGACGATGATGACGATGGCTGCGGCTGAAGACATGCAGATCATTGCAGCAAGGGCTGAAGTGGAAACAGGCATCAAAGTCTTAGCATCTCAACACAAACCTCAGTGTGTTGATATGATCAGCATATCTCTGGTTAACATCACTCTGACTGTAGATGGAAAACAACACGTTAAATTCTCACCCAGCAGTTCGTCCTCGCTCATGACCTCTACCTGAATGTTGACTGCAGCTGTGTGGTGGTAAAAGGACGCCCAGCAGGTGTACAGGCCCTCATCCTGCTCCGTCAGCTCAGGCTGGAAAACCATCGCAACACCGTCCATTTGGACAAATGAGCCGTCACTCCTGAAACACAAGCGACTTTTAAATGAGTTTGTCTTTGCAAAATGAATTAACATTTCTTATTGTGAACAAATCACCTGGAAAAATGGAAAGTAACAAAGAGTTAGTCCGTCTCTGAGTAGCATCTGACTCTCTTATTCTGCATCACATGTGCTCCCAGCACAGACATTCATGTTCCCAAAATATCAAGTTTTTGGGTTTTTTTCAAGGGCAAGACATTATTAGATTTCATGTAGTCCTCATTTCTAAAATATGGGTCAATTTTGTATTTATATATTTTTTTTTTTGTTAGACTAGTGGGAAACAAAAAAACTTTTTCTTATTTGTGTCTGCAGAATTAAAAAAAATCCATGCAAAATTTAGCATTAGATGATGCCTAATTTGCATATTTAAACAGAAATTTCACCCGTAGTGTCTTGTTTGCACTGTGGCAGTACAGATCTTTCTTTCAAAGTGAGTTTCTCACACTCAGAAATCTCCACTTCAGAATATAAAGGAATGAAACAGGAAAGTCTGGAGGATGAAAGTGCCACTGAAGGTTGCTATAAAGTTGTTCATATATCATTCATCGACAGATTTATAGAACATTTAATTCCTTAAAATGTATTTTATGGTATAAGCTTTTCTGATTTACATTTACTGCCGGAGGTGTTTGTCGAGTTGACTCAAGGTGAGATAGATCGGCTGTGGCTTTCATTGTTAGTTCAAGCCTTCTTATGGGATTTCTTGACAACAGAAAATATAGAATGCATAAATCTGATATCCAGGTCATGGAAATAATTGAGATTTGCATACTTCCTTGTGATGATTAGGTGGTAGATGATGGAGGATACAGCACCTTTTACAGTTGAGGTTGTACTCTGGCACGTTGCCTTCGACTCGGAGCAGAACTCTCTGCACGTGATGATTTTCCTGGAGAGAAAGTCTGTGTGTGATGGGTTCACCACCGTAGCGGCTTTGCAGAGGAGTCGTGTGGTTTAAGACTCTCACAGAGGAGATATCTGTAAAAAAGTCAGTCAGAACTTAAAGAAGAAACTGTTTGGCTTGAGGAATGGACATTTGGAGGAACTTTAATGTGCAGGTGTTTCTGTTAAACTCACGGTATCTGGGGATGTGAAGGATCTTTTTCTCTGTGACTCCATGTTCAAATTGATACACACAGGTCAGGTCCTGCCCCTCATGCAGAGCCAGAGGAAACTGATAGGTCAGCCTGGCTTTATGGATGCGCCCTTCGTACTCAGAGCTCAGGGATGATTGTCCTTTGGCATTTTCAGGAAGGACCCAGGCGAGGTTCGACCCCACTGCCTCCCCTTTGCAGTCACACACTGCCAGCCAGATGGGAGAGTCCTGCCGCCTCACCACAGACACACTCAGCAGAGGGGCTTCTGAAAAAGAAAACAAGGGATGACAGGAAGGGGATGAGCAGCTGTGCGAGATTGTGTGAGTCAGAAAGGAAGAAAGAAAGAAACGTACTGTGCACAAGAATGCAGATTGTTCTTTTTTCTGGCGCCTCCAGGCTCGGATGCTCCACCGTGCAGGTTACATTCTGACCAGAATACAAAGAGGACAAGAAGCGCACAGAGCTCCGGGCCGATACCAAACCATCAGCCCGGACTTCAGTCTCAGACAGATAACTGATGCTGTTGTCACTGTTTTCAACATGCCAGGTTATGTTTGCTGCAGGGGCGACACTGTGCACAGAGCAGTCCACCAGAGTGAACTCATCGCCATCTTTCCACTCCGTGCTGGAGCCGATGGTGATGTTTGGGCGAGCTGTGTGGGAAAGGAAAAGTTACTACAGGGAGCGAGGAAGTTTCTCCTATGAAAAAGTAAAAAATCTATGGCGCTCATACAACCAAATGTGTCTGCTTCTCAGACAAAATCATCCATCGCTTGATTTGTCGAACATACCGCATGGAGGGAGGGTTATGCTTCTGTTCTGTGGCTCCTCAAATGCAGGGTGATTTATCACACACTCTGCAGTGAGCTCCCAAGGCGAGCAGGCAGGGAGGAGTAAAACTCCCCTGACAGAGTGGCTTCCATTATGAGAAGTGAAATTGAACCAAGAGACTCCAGACACACCCTCTGGTAGAAGCCAGGACACGTTGGCTTCAGGAACAGCATCAGCTGCTGAGCACTCAATCACCCGGCGTCCATCCTCAGTCCGCAAATCAACTCGTATTGTGGGAGGAACTGAGAGAAAGAAGTTCCACATAAATATTTTATAGTCCATGCAATGCAGATGACTAAGAATATATTTTTACCTACCAGGCTCTGTAACTTTAGGTTTAACTGTGACATTGAACATCATCGCCACTTTGAGATGGTGATACGATAAGAAGCATTCATACAGGCCTGCGTGCTGATGCTCCACAGGACCCTGAACTGTGAGGGTGCTGCCATCCAGCTCCACACCTTCAGGAAGGGGCCCGTCATCTCTGGAGGGAAGCACAAGCACAGATACAAAGACGAATTCATGCTTAATGTTTTAGCAATACCAAAATATGTTATTTCAGTCAGGAAACATGTCTGAATCTGGTTCCGGCTGTCTATCGTTTGTGGAGGATGTGGTAACACATTTGGTGGCACCAAACCACAAGGTACGTAGGTTGTTTCAGTCTTCATGTGCACGAAACAAAGACAGTAGTAATGTTACCCCTTTCTGTCAATATGGTTCATCTTCCTTTGTTATTCAGGACAAAAAGAAATAAAAACACTTGCAACAAATCAAAAAGTAGGAAAACAAAAAGAGAAAAACTTCTTTTATTCAAATATTTCTTACTTTTTGCAGGTAGCGCTGTAACGCGGTACATTCCCCGTCGCCTGCAGGTGGAGGACGGTGTCCCTCTGGCCTTCCTGAAGCTCGACAGTTTCATTAGCTTGGAGGACTTCGCTGTCACTTCCTGGCTTGGAGTACAACAGCTGCGCTCCGGACAAATCTGCAGGATAGAGAGCATGTCTTTTTCTAAAACCCTTGCCTCATGAGCATCAGCATTGCTTTTTTAAAGGTGGAATAATACTCACAAAAAGTTGGCAGTGTTATGACCCGTGACTCTTTGTGTGTAAATTTAGGATGGTCAAACACACAGGTAACATTTTGCCCCTCCATTGCAGGGAGGATGACTGAGATCGTTTGTGAGTCTGTGTTGTTCTCAGTCTGCAGCTCTTTGTCGGTGTTCAAAGCCAAGGAGATGTCAGCGTCGGGTCTCCCTCCAGACGAAATGCACGAGACCACCCAGAATTCACTTCCTCCTTGTTGTACCATCTCTGCTTTAATAGTCACATTTGGCATCACTAGAGAGCAGGAAGAAAGGCGAGAAGAGTTATTCTTTCACAAGGTCTAATGTTTTTTCCAGCAAATTAAAAAGTCAGATATCAAGTAGAGGCTCAGGGTGTTTTTGTTGAATAGGAAGCCTTGGCCGGATGAGCTGGATGTTAGCTAAACACAAGCTGTAAGGGGCTTCTGCTCGGGTTTTGGAGACTGCTGACTTAGGCTTATCACCTGTCCCATCTGTTGGCCAGGCCGCAGCTGAGAGCAGATGTCTGGCCCAGCTGCTGTCCAACCAAAGCTGAGAGAACCGCAGGCTGTAATACGAAGGAATCAGCAGAGATCAGAGTCTATTATCAAATACATAAAAGTCGTGGTGTCACACAATAACCAACCACCCCTAATGAGTGGGAGAAGTGGGATCGGCTGCTGGGGAAGGGGACGTACGATTAAAAGTGAGTGAAAGCAATTTTCCTCTGTTAACACCTAGGATTTAAAAAACCACTGCAGTTAGAAAATTACTTAAGCTGCAGTACTTCAATGGGGTGTGAATGAACAAATGACTTGGCCGGCCAGGCTCATGTTAATGGGATTTTTACTGTTCAGTCTGCCACATATACATTCACTGTTTCCATGCAGGGATCAGGATCTGGACACGCTGCACTCCCTAAAGTGCATAAATGAACAGAACAACTTGCAGGGTTGAATGTGCTACTTCCAACATAAAGCAGCCAACGTGCAGCCTGTGACCACTAGGGGGCTTTTCAAATACAAACTGACTGAACAAGAGGGATAACAGAGCTTTGTTTCGAAAACAGAAATCCTCAAAGTTTTTAATTATAGTTTAGGCAGCCAGAAAAAGGATCCAGGGTCGTTAAACAGTTACAAGTTGTCTCCCGAAATCATTTACTTTTTCTAAAAGAATTAGCATGGGTAACAGAGTTCCCGTGCAACCAGTAGATCTATAGGCAGTAATTTTTCTCCGCAGCTGAGGAGTGTATTAAGTGTGCACAATTAAAAGTGAAAGCATTTATATGGACAACAGAAGATTAAAACATCATGCAAGTATTCCAGTTCATGTTCGGAGGATGCACGCAAGGCTTTTGAGGCCTGACATTTTATTTAGGTGACCTGTTTTTGTGTGCTAGAGTCACTGCTACTAACACAAGCAGCAGAGCCTACTTTTTTGGAGTTAACTTACACATTGTTTGGTCAGTGAATGTGACAAAAAAAAAAAAAAAAAACTTTCTTTATCTTTATTACCAGCTGTTTCCTTCCTGCTTGGGTTGTACTTATAAGTTTCACTGTAAAGTTTTTCATTGGATGTGTTTGATTTCTAGATCCATTCGGTGCAAAGTGTCCTCACTGGATGAATTGTGCTAAAATAGAAACGCTAACTCCAATAATTTAATAATTTGTTGCTCATTTTGATCATTATTATCTGATATTTTTGGCCACTTGGGGGAGTCAGACACAAACACATCATTGTGTTTACAGAATGCAGCACAAAATATTCCAATTTCTACACTTATTCCGATTAAGATATTTCATATTAAATATTCTAAATATAGTGTATATTTGTCCAAAGATGTTTCTTGAACCCAAATAATATTGGTATAAATGGACATGTAAATACTACTTTTGACAACATTCATTTGAATCATGTTACTGGTCACCTGATGAAATTAAGTCCAATATTCAGTTTGATTGATTTTAGTCTCCACAAGCTCCTAAAGGAAATCTCTTTGGCTGCTATGTTCACCAAGCTAGTACTTCCTGTCAGCTGTTTGGTTAGCAGCTAGGAAACGGTAGATTAATTTGAGCTTTTTGGCTGAAAACAGCTGCCTGCTGTGGCTGAAAACAATACTGGTTAGAAAGGTGTGAATCTGAAAACAAAAACAATAAGCTGTAGAGAGCCTCTGCAGCGCTGAGAAAAACTGCAGGGTCAGGTCATGATTCTCTGTGGATGACTGACCCCTTTTTCCATGTAATCCTTTGAGAAAATAAAAATTGAATTTTGTCATAAACTCGCCAAATAAAAGTCTACAGAACAAAAGTGTGTAAAAAGAAAGTGTGCTCCCACAAATTTATCATTTAAAACTCATGCTATGAAGTTGATCGATGTTAGATTGGAAAATGCTTTTTTCGCCACTGAACCTACAGTAAGTGCTTTTGTGAGTAATTGTTTTTGATCTGGAGAATGCAGCCTTCTAACTGCACACTGCTCCGTGTTATGGTGTTATGATTTTTGTTATTAGTTACTGGGCTGTTGCTGCATTATGATGTTCCATATGCTCAACGCCAAGTAAAAAGAGTGCATTCCCACATGAGTGCATTGCATTGTGCAATGTGATTTATGGTCTGTCACTGTGTATGTGGAGCAGAGTGGGAAGGAACAGCCAGCTTGAAAAATCAGCCGGAGAAAGTCTTTGTGTTGTGAGATGCTGAGTCATGATGCACGATTATAAAATTTGACTGGTGATGCAACACAATATGTCACCTCCTGCAGCACAGATGGACTGACAACACGTTCAGCTATGTGAGCTTACTGTAGGTCTCCACCCTCACTGTGGTGACTTTGGGTTTCGGGAGGGTTGGGTGTTTGACCACGCAGGCCACGCTGTCCTCGTCCTGCAGGCGGGTGGGGAAGCGGAGGACGCTGTTCAGGGTGGAGGTGCCGTTTGAGTGCGCAGTTTCACTCACGTTCATAGTGAAAGGGTAATCTGAGGGGGGGCGGCCGTCCACCAACCAGCTGATCTGAGGCGCAGGGCGGCCACCGACTGCAGCACACGACACCGACTGGTAGTGAACGCCGTTTATGGTCTCTGCAGTCACCTGGATCTGTACGTCAGGCCGAGCTGTGAAATAAAAATTAAGTTATAATCCTCTTAAAGCTAGACAGACTGTTAGTGCTGCAGTTTTAAATTTGAGTCTGTTTTTCTCATGGTGGTGAGTGAATACAAGAATAACACATATCATTAGCTTTTCTAACCTACTACAGTGAGGAACACGCTGTCAGAATAATACTCCAACTCTGACGCAAACTCGCAGATGTATTCTCCCTCTGCCTCCACACTGGACACCCTCGTCTTCACTGTGAGGTTGGTGAGAGAGTCTGGCTTCGAGAAGTCATCACGACTAAATGGTTTGCCATTAAAAAATCCTGCCAATCTCTTGAACTTGATTTTGGAGTCAATCTGGCGTTTCCACTCGGCACTCTGGATCTCGCTCTTGCCCAGATATCTGCAGCTCAGGTAGACGTCCTCTCCCAGGACTGCTGTGATGTTGTGCGTGATCTCAAGAAGAGGCTCTCCACCCGCACCTGAAATAATAACAATGAGAGGTCAGAAGTTCACCTGAACAGACCTACAAACTGCAAACACTAGCAAAGCAGAAACGTCTTGAGGGGGAAAATGTGATTGTTCCTGACAGACAGCAGGTTGATAGATGTCCTTTGTTGTGCCTATGAAAGAGCTTCTGCAGATCTCATTGTCTTTCACTGGTTAAGTGAAGCTGTGATGGATGATGCTGACTGACCGGGTCAGTGCTTATTTTATCATAATTAGAACGTGCCAATGCCAATATAAACAAAACCAAGTCTGCAGCTGTGCGGATTGCTCTCACTGACCTGACCATGTTCACTATATCTTAGTTTAGGGTATGATAAACGAAACATGTTAGCATTTGAGGCTAATGGGTATGACCTGAGGTTTATGACCAAAGCTAAGGGCCGCTTAGGGTTAGACATGATTACAAGAAAAACAAGAACATTCCAAAGAGTCCTTAATAAAATGCAAATAGAAAAAAATAACTGAAAAGGTATTTAGAGGATGTAAATGTACAATTGAAAATGAGAGCCCATGCAAAAAAAATGAACACATATGCAAAATGACCAAAGCAAAAAAGTTCTGTGTTGGGCCAATAAAATCTCCCCCCAATAAATGCCAAGTTTAAAGTCAAGGCATTAACTAAAGTTAGGAAACAGGAAACGCTGAACTAAATTTCTTGGTTCTCCATCCATGTCCATCTCACTGAGGACATGTCAAAGTTAAATTCCAATCCAAGTCCACTCTGGTGACCATGAATGTCTTTATAAAAGTTCATACCAACCCATCCAGTGGTTACTGAGATATTTAAGTCTGGATCAAAGAAGTTAACCAACCCAAGAAGACTTGTTTATTAGCTATCAAGGCTAACAAACAAGGAGCTGGAAGCCTATAACTGATATGCAAGTCCAAATCAAAGCTGGAGTAACCATCTCATAATCAGAAGGCTGAAGACAGGAGCTGGACTCCATGCACACAATAGCATTTGACAAATGCAACCTTGTCCCCTCAGTGTATATTTAATAGAGGACTCCATTATGTTAATGAAATGAAAACAGTCCAAAAGTTCCACCCTGATCCATACCCTACCGCTTCCCTCCACACTGCTGAGAAATCGGCCACGATTAGAGGAGGTTTCAGAGGAAAGGACATTTAATAAAGGCTGACAGGTTTTAACACTTGCAGAAAGGACAGTGTGCAGACTCCAATGCATACAAAGTCCCTTTCATCCTACTTCCTCTGCTGACTTTATCAAAGTTCACTTGAGGACACAGTTTGCCCCATAAGCCAGCTGAAGCCAAGAGCCTCTCTAAAGCTTTAGATACCTGATGAGTAACATTATGCTGCTGCACTGCCTCATGGAAAACCACAGGACACACAGCCAGCTGCTGCAGTCTAAACTAAACTGTTTGCATCAAACACTGTTAAAGCTGAGCCGCTGTTGGTATCACTATACATCACGGCAAATGGAAACAATGTGGAGAGCCTCCAAAGCCTTTTAAGAGGAAAGGACACAGAGGGAGAGAAATAAATATGCTGTATCAGTTCAATTATGCCTTGTGGGTTTATAATTCATTTGCCCTTGCAGGTTATTGCCAAAATAAATGTCAGCCAAGCATGGAAAAGGCACACCTTAAGGATACAAACTAAGTAATAACTGAGAGAGAAAAAAATCAGTTATTCATGCACTGCATCATATTTCCTGAGCTCCAGGGGCTTCTTTTTCTCACCAAACAGCAACCATTCACCAGTCACTCTTCCTTTGCAGACTGGGGATGTGGTAAACAAATAAGACTTTCAACTATTTAAAAGCTTTTTCACATGTTTAAACTTTCATCTCCGGCTAGAAGTCACACTGACTGTGCAGAACATCCCCTCATAGTGAACATAAAAGCATACAGTAGAAACTAAATAAGTGAAACCTGCAGAGGGCTTTCCCCAAACACAAAGAAAAACCTTAACGACCCTCATATATTAACTTTTAAAGGCTGTAAGGAAACTAATGTGGTTTTAGGTGACAGCACCGGTCAGTAGTAATGAACTGAGTGCTGGAGTGACAACACCAACACACCTTCAGCAACAACTTGCAGAATTAGTTATTATTTAGTGCATTCAAGATGCATTCAGCATGTGGCTTTATTGCCTGTGTGCATTTATAATTGGACTAATCTTTTAGGAAAACCATAGCAGCGCTGCTCAGTGTAAATGCCACAGGTTAAACAAGACCTCAAGGGCCAGTAAAATGAGCCCATAAACAGCTGACAGTCACAGACGGATTGTAACCCTGCAGACTTACCCAGAATTTCCAAGCAGTGAGCAACATTTAGGACAAAACCCAAAATCAACAGCCCTGAGCATCTCATGGTGGTGTCACTGAGTCAAACAGAGTTGGACCAACTGACTGCATGTAAGGCATATGGGTATTTAAAGTGTGTGTGCTGTGGTTTCTGGTTAGAGGTGCACACCCTCTACAGCTGACACTGACGCTTGTGCAGGTTTGCTGCCACACACACACACACACACATACATATATACCCACGTGCACACACACACGCACACACACATGTGCGTGCACACACACAAGCACAGCGATGGCTGTGTATAAGTTCACTTCTCTCTTTTGCTTACTGAAACAATAACTGAGCTTCTGTGCATCAGATTTGCATGTCTCTCTCAGTTTTTTTGCTGTTTTCTCAGCGCTGCCTTGCACCGTGTGTCTGTTCAGTTACTCAGCCACCTCATATAGCAGGGCGCCTTGGGAAGCAGTAAAGCTATACATCATTCATACCGTCCCGTCCCAGACTGCCTGTCTGCAACACAGCTCACTACTGCAGCTCATGCCCTGCAGTTTGGTGAATCACTCACTTCTGGGTATTGTTTTATAGCATAATGCTCCTCTAACTCACTCTGTGGCTGCGTGTGTCTTTTTTCCACCTCAGTCACACTTCTTCGCCGAGTTCAATTTGTCACCCTGCAGAGGAAAACTGCAAACATGAACAAATGTGGGTGAGAAAGGTAAAGAAGGCTAACCAGCACAGCACAGGCCGGTCTGTGTGCCACTGACGCTTTTTTATTTCCTGTAAAAGTTACACTTTAGTGTTGAGTCATCGAGATCACAGGAGGAAGACGGTGAATTAAATGACCTGACAAGAAAGGAAAAGGATACTGCTGCCAACACATTTTGATTTTGTGTGGTTTCTAACGACTTTTTGAATCGTCTGGTGTGAAACTGGCAGTCGTTCTGAGGCAATTTTGTAGCCTGTGAAAGTGGGTTTTACAACAAAGAGAGTAGTTGTCTCATCCTCTTTCCCTCTCGACCTCACACACACACACACACTAGCAGAGTCAATCTCCAGGAGGGCCTACACAACACAAACATCCCTTAAAGGGTTAAAGTCCCATTAAAGTGCTGAATTTAAAGCCTATCTTGCATCTTTTTTACATGATAATGGGCAATCTACCTTAAATGGACCTTCAATTCAGTCAGAGGCCTTTTAACAGAAACTTGCAGATTGGATTTTAGCTGTTTATTACACAAGCATCCAAACTTACCAAATCTTAAACAAAGTCTTTAGGATATAACCATTAAGTTTTCCTAACTTTCACTGTTACACCAGCTTGTGTAATCCGAACAGCTGCTTGTTTATTGCTTTTACACAACTATCAAAAAGTAAACAGGTGGGACTCCGCGGGGAACAAAAGAGTCATTGTTGTCCAAAAATTGAGAAAAAAAAGTGTTGCATCAGAATCACAAACCTTATTCTGAGTCTGACAATGACGATGAAACCACCTAAGTCCTTATTAGCCTCCCAGTATTCATAATAGGTCATAATGAGGATTTATTAATAGTTTTTTTTTTTGTTTTCAGAATGCAAGTGGTGTAGTGAAAACTGCTTATATGGATCAAAAAGCTCTGGACATGATCATTCCATATAATGTTTCAATTATTGCTTAAGATTGTACACGTTAATTCTCAGGGGGTTTTTCTTTTTGATAAAAAAATAAAACATTTGAAACTATGAGAACATTGCTCACTTTGCCTCGGGGTCGCCCATCTTGTTTACAGCAGGCCACCTGAAGCTGGTGCGAGCCGCATGGCCCGGAGCTCCGTGCACACCCAGCCGGCTCTGGGACGCGGTGGCTCAGGGAGATGGTGGGTGATGTTCATCTGCAATGTTTCCTCAGGCCACAAACAACAAGAAACCGGTCACAGCTGCTCGGGATGGAGACGGATCACAACAAACGTGAAGAGTATACACACCCAGAGCTCCAGGCTCACCCAGCGGCAGGTCACTGCAGAGCTCCAGGGGCTGCTGTCTGCAGGGCCTTTAGGGAGAAAAGGGCAGAAGAAGCAGTTCATAGCAAAGCTGATGAAAGAGATATATTAAAAGACTGTTCATTTTCTCTATTTTTGTTTTTGCATGTTGTAATGTATGTTTTAATGAGGAAAAACTGTATGATGAGAAAAGTAGCATTGGTTGCAGAGTGGAGTATTTGGGATTTCCTAACATTAGAGAACATGAGATTGGACACCCAAAGTTACTTAGGATTAGCTTCTAATAGAAAACATTGAAAAATGCTGTCTTAAAACTCTTAAAACAATCGAGACAGGATGTTTTTTTTTATTCAGCCCCCAAATTATTAATGTCAGAAAGAATCACGGAGCATAAAAAAACATTCAGGGCCGATTTCTGGTCTCTTCAGGATCAAATTCACATGTTTAATCCTTTTAAATGATTCATTTCTGGTCATACACATTTCACCCCCAACTCCATTTGAAAGTCCTTCAAAGGGTTTAGAGAAATTTATAGTAAACTGTAAATCATATTTTTTTCTTCAACTATTTTGTTTCACAAGATGAAAACAAGATGAAGGGAAACATTGAGAAAAATCTATATGAACGAATTATAAAGATCAGCTTCTGAACCACACAGATGGATGAGAGGTTGTGTCGGCATGATCTAAGCACGATTAAAGCTCTTATTACTTCCAGTCTCGCTCACTCACTCGATTCTTAATGATCCTATCTCCGGAAGACAAAAACACACTTCAGCGTGTTACCCAAGTTACACGCAACATTTGATTTTCAAGGGCAAACACTTGAGTCGAGTTTGTGTCTTAAAGCCCGACGCAATCATACAAACATGGAGCTGGTGGTCAGTTTTCCTGCTAATTAAATTACCTGAAGGGGTTATTCCCTGAAGGTGGAGATGGAGTCTGGAAACCTTCAGTCTTTTCCAGGTGTGTCTGCAAGCTAATGCATTTTACTGACAATGAATTGTTAACATTTCACAGACAAGGTACTTATAGATTTCACAGATGTACAACTGGCATCCCTTTCACCTTGCTGGCTTTCTCTTTATCACAGTCTCTTTGGACACACACGCGGAAATTCAGCCAGGATAAAAAAGGTAGTTGGTGATCGGCCAGTAATAATGTGTGTGCAGTAAAGCACCGACAAGCCTGCCTGTGAAGGGCTGTGTGGTAACCTACTTAACTCTGTTGTGTGGAACCTTATCATCGCTTTCTTCAGAGGAGGAAAATCACTGATCATCTGCACCATCTCTTCCTGCTGTTATTCATTTACTGCTGAATTATCACCAGGGCCTCCAGCCCTCCCACACACACATACAAACACACACACACGAGATTCCAAACTGATGCTAAACTTGATTGATTTGCCACTATCAGTCTGAGTCACATAACAGTTTTGGCGTGCGACTCTGCTGCATGCACGTACAAAGGAAAACCAATAGATAGAAAAAAGGACATGTATCAGTGCCATCAGCGTGCACCTCTCTCTGGGCTTTATATCTCAAAGTACTATTTAATACACTCACGTTTGAACCAGGCATGTGTGGTCTGCAGCACGGAGAGAGGACAAAGAGTCTGGATGGAAAGGTCTCTGATTTCAAAGAACATGCTCACTTCCCTGATTTGGAAAAATAACTAAGTTAAAAGAGATGTTTAATTTGGAATAATGTGGGTTTTATGCTTCAAAGTGCAGCACAAGTCTACCGAAATGGCCATCGTAATATGTATAAATATCTATATATTTGTATATCCATGATATAAACTTCAGCATTAAAGTTGTAGTCTGGTTCTTGCTTGAAAAGCTCAGGTCCAGTTCTAAACGTGGAAAAACACGCATCACACTCAGCTGAAATCTGAACAAGCTGTAGCGGTGAGGGGCGGAGTTTGAGCACACTAATGCCATTGTGACTCAAAATGCAAAAAGCTGTAAAAGGAATAGAACAAGTTTTCACTTATGACTGTTTACAACTATTTCCAGCCATGTTCATATTAAGATTCACAAAACCTAAATACCAACTTCATCAGCAAGTTTTATCGGCCTGTATTGTAGATGATGTTGCCAGTGATTGTAAAGTAATAATATTTACATTTACTGTGAGCCATTCATTGATCTCTAGTGGCTGTAATACTCATGACGGAAGCAAAGGAGTAATCAGGCCACATGGTATAAAGAGTGACAAAGTCCCCTTAAGGATGGGATGGTTGGACTAGACTTTCATTTAGGAGACTAAAAGAAAATGAAAAACAAACACCAGACCGAAGTCGAAGTGGAACCAGACACCTTCAGGAGTGTGAACCACTACATTATTTGGTCAACAAAAGAGGAAAAAAAGTGTATTCAATAAAGTGAATGTAAGTTACTTACTAGATTGAAAAAAAAAAAAAAAGATTATCTTCTTTTTATTTCATTTAATCATCTCTCTCTTCAGTCGTACTGGTTTGCCAGTCAGCGATCATCTCTGAAAGACAAAAGGTTCAATCGATTGATCATGGATATCAAGACACTCAGAACTTAAATCCTTTGGCTAAAACATCCTGACCTTGTTTTTAAGAGCACATAATGGTCACTGATGCGTTTTATCAGCTCGTATAAAACATTATACATCCATAATGAATCAGAAGCATCTCATGAATGTTTATGTCTTGTTGTCTGACAACCTTCTAAAGTCACATTACTTTTAATGCTTTCCAAAAGCATCACTCAACAGTGAAAGTGCCCAAAGAAAAAAGATTCTCACGCTGATAAGTTGTGATTCTTGATGAATCATAGTTTTCTCTGAGCAGTCTGTTGTGCTTCTTGGAGTGAGGTGACTCATATTGAAATACTGATTCTTATTTCTTACAACCCCCAGGAAACGTATAAAAAGATGATTAAACACGTTGCGCTTGCACTTCCTGTCATACATCAAAAAGTTTTATGCGTCTGCAAGTGCGTTGAACGAGTAAAAATCAAATAAAAGGTCCTAAAGAAAGTTTCATGACATGAAAAAATTTATATTTTGCCTCTATTTATCACAACTCCTCTGATCAATCTCCTCTGCTGTTCTCCTCCAGTGTGGGTGAACAGGCGAGGAGGCTGGGACACTAAGTGCTTAATGGTTATTTAGTTTGTGGAAATCACTCAAACATTGATGCTGGAGTCTTGGAGATGGTGCATCTGATGTTCAGGTCGTGAGCCATTTATGTACTTCAACTGTTGAGGTCGGACTGCTGAGTGCTTAATGGTTATTTAGTTGATGGAAATTACTCAAACACTCTCATGAAGAGCGGAGAGGAGAATCTGGTCATTACAGTAAGTAGAGGATGGAGCTTGGAAGAGGGTTTGTGATAAATGACGGTGCTTTGAAATAGGTTTCAGGGAAGGATCGCTCTTTGTTGTCTTAGGCTAAAATCAGAGGAGTTCCCTGCCAGCTGAACCAGACGCTTTGGTGGCTCATATGAGGACGGGAGGATTAGTCTCCTTCCAGGGGTGAAAAAAGCGAGCTGCTGGCAGAGCATCAAGTGAGAATGTAAGTGAAATGGACAGCAGATGGCTCTGGTTCGTGCACCGGTTGTTTGGAGCGTGCTGAGCAAGGCTGGTCCTGTGCACCCCTCCAGACCTGGCACCCGTCCTGGTTCCCCTCCGCCACAGGACTCTTCAACCAGCAGGCTGCGAGTCTGTGCTAATGCAACCTGTACAACTCTCCACAGGGGAGGAGGTTTTTTGGTTCAAGACCTCTGGGCTCTGAATTATTGTGGCCATTTCTGCCCTCATGATACACAACCCATTAACATCTGCATCTTGTGAGCTACTTATCTTGTGTTGATGCATAAACCACAGAGCTGTTTTGCTATTGTTGCAGAACCAAAAGGCCACACCTCAGTAACCACTTCCAGTAGTGGCCATGTGAAAAAGAAGGTTGATCAGTGGTTGCTTTGCCGGGTTTTGACATATGACTGTTACAAGA
The DNA here is from genome assembly GCA_028566105.1 of Hypoplectrus providencianus. Classification (NCBI taxonomy): domain Eukaryota; kingdom Metazoa; phylum Chordata; class Actinopteri; order Perciformes; family Serranidae; genus Hypoplectrus; species Hypoplectrus providencianus. The sequence continues at coordinate 18,803,296 of JAOWBC010001387.1, read as the reverse complement.
CTTATGAAGGCTTGTTGAGTGACACTCCACAGCTGCAAAGTGACTTTTTTTTTTTTTTTTTAGTTAAATCACTACATCATTCTGAAAATATATCATTCCTTAGAGGCCTCTTTGACAGCACTTAAATGAGCAATAATCTGCCCTTTTTATATATAATGAGGGGGGAGAGTTGACAAACAACATGCAACAAGACAATGCCATTAGACTGGAAACCAACACTGTTTTCAAATTGAACTGAATTTCATCTGCAGTTGCATTGATGCTACATGATCAGTATCTTTATCCAGAGGGGTTGTTTGGATGAAAAAGAAGGTACTTTGCAGTTTGTGAAAATGACCTATATGTGGTTGTTTACTACAGGAGTGCTGAGTCAGACAGGCCATGTATTCCACTGGAATTGCATCAACTGCACTTGAAATATTGCTCCAGTTGTGACCCTTTTAATAAATGTCATGTAAAAAATGTCTATAAGAAGGATAGGAAGATTGATAAGGGGAAGTATGGACCTGTTTTGATTTTATGTAGTGCGTTAAAGGTAATGGAAAAGATAAATCATGAATAGGTTGAAGGGTTTATCCATAGCGACCACATGTCATTTAATTTTCAGTCAGGATTTATAAAATGTCATGATAAAACATCCTGGCAGTTGTTTTTGACACACAAAACGAGAAAAGAACTTGAAATAAGTAAACTGAATGGTTGTGTTAAACCTACAAAAGATGTTGTTAATCATAGCCTTTTAGTGTATAAATTTAAATATCTGGGTTTTTATGATATTGCCATGAGGTGGTTCAGGTCTTATTTCATAAACAGACAGCAAAGAGACGTCAGTGGAAAATTATACGGTCTAAAACCTACTTCTTGTCCCACAAATGAGTGTTCAGGCCCTCTATTGTTAAATCATTGTAATCATCCGTAAATTAACTTGGATGCGTTCTGGATAATATTTGATCAGGGAGGATATGACTTTAAAAGCTCTCAGCAAAATTACAAATGAGCAAAATTCCTGGCATTAAAAGCTAAATTACTGGATACATTGACCCTAAAGGCACTAGCAGGAGAATTGGCATTAAGCCACTTTGATTATACTGCCACCTTCTGCCGCAGTCAGTCACAGTCTCTTAAAAACAAATTACAGGCTGCACAGAATAACCAAAAAAAGAGTTGATCTGAAGTTGTCCTCCATGCACACCTGTTTTAGAAAGAAAAGTGTTGATATTTGGATGATTCTGCACAAGTACAGTATGATTAAGCTAAGAATAAGATTGCGTTGATGAAAAATAAATGGTTGTTAGGGTGCGGCAACTTAAACATCATGAGAAAGCTGGTGGTTATGGCTTTAAAAACAAACAGCAAATGAAAATAGCAGGTCTGTGATGGTGCATGACCTCTAACCTGCAGGAAAGTCAGTAGTGCTACACGCCCATCCACATCCTCTCGTTCTGCCAGGCTAAATAAAGGACGCTCTTCCTCCTGTGTTGACTCTGGAGGTGTGAAATCCAGCAGTCTGGACGAAGGGATACAAACACATGCATCTAGCTACTTTATGTTGAATAAAACCTTTTACTGAGTTGTGCTTTGTCTGCTGCAGATGTTTTCATGACAGAGTTAGACACAGTCAACTGTGGAAGTTGAAATATTGCCTTTCTGAGATGCCTACTGAAGGAGGTAATAAATGAGTTAAAGATGTTGCTTTCTTTGACAGAGAGCTCTTAATTAAAGCAGTGTGGGATAATGAGAGTTCACCTCCTCTCAAGCATGCACTGCACTAAACTCAGCTGACACAACAGAAAATTCACATGCAACCTTAGACCTGGGGGACAAATTACTCTGGCACCGGCCAGGCAGGGACTGTGCAGGAAGGCAAGCAGCAAATCAATATAGCTTTATAGACCTGAATCATGCCTAAATGTTCCTTCTAGGCTCTGCTACTTTCATCTTCTGTCTTATGGCTGATCAGGAGAGCAGAGCGGCGACACACACACACATCAGACTGCAGTGATGGAGAAGAGATTATGCTTCCATTAGTTGATATGAAGTCTTTATTCCGACTGTTAAATCTGATTTTATGGTTGGTACAAGTCCATTCCACATTCACAGGTTCAGGTTGCAAATGTAAAAGGGAAAAAGTTCTGGATGCGAAGTTTGTGCAACATGACTTTGTTTTGGATTCCAGCAGAACAAAACGCATGGCTGCCATCTATGGGCACAACTGATAAGTGATGAGTATGAGGCCAAATACACAGACTGCAGTGGTGCAAAAACTGATTCTGATCCCAAACTTTCAGTAAAGATACTAATATAGCACACTGAGAAAATACTCCACTACAAGTACAAAAGTATCAGCATCAAAACTTACTGAAAGCATCAAAAGCAAAAGTACTTATTATGCAGAAAGCCCCCAATCACATTATCATATATATTCCATATATAATATTTTATGATTATCATCATTATTATTATTAGTGTATCTATGTGAGCAGCATTTTACTGTTAATTTAGACTTCTGAGGATACTGGCAAATAATAATAATAAATTCCAAAACTATTCCTTATTCTGTAATAATTAGCAGATATTTGTCTGTTGGTTTTGATTTTGTAATAAACGTTTTAAGTTGCAAAGACATTTTTATTTAAAATAGTTTGACAGCTTCAGATTTGGGTAATTGATCCAAAATTGGCCCAGAAGTTGCTTTAAATTACATTTACTTTCACATGGGACACTGATCACACATCAAATCAGAGCTATTCTAAACCCAGCGTGCATTATGTGTATCTGAGTACCTGTTTATGATCAGTTAAGCTGCTGCTGAGGTGACTTGCAGCCTATTAACCAGTGCAAGCAGTCATGAAACACACACACACGCACACACACACGAGGACAGGGGGCCTCAGAAATCCCTGTGGCGCCTCTTGTGTATGCAATGACCGCTCAACCAGTGCATTCCTGCCGCACACTGTACTGTAGGTCTGCCCGTGTTAACACAAGTTTCAACACAATGACAACAGCATCAAAAGGGCCATTCCCATAATTTCACCCTCTAACTGGAGAACTCGACTCTGCCAGGGCTTTTAAATGGATTTTAAATGAGACTTTTAGCCAGGAGGTGTCTTCAGTGTCCCTGAGTGGCCGCGCTCCCTGCCTCTGCCAGTAACACGCCGCCTGACCTTCCTTTTACCTACACTGACTCAGCATTTGCTGCCTAATGTTAAGTGATTATGCTGCTGGTGACGCCGGTGGGTGTGGGAGGCATTTGTCAAGAATCAGTCCAATATCCTCTTAACCAGCTTTTAAAAGCCTGAAAAGCCCGAGGCCATAAATCTCAACTATGCGGACTCGCTGATCAGAGGCTAATTGATTCCTTTAATGGGCGAAAGTTAATGATGAGCAATAAGCTGTGCCCTATATCTTTATTGTGAAGCATAAAGTCCCTTGTTAGGAGCATATTCTTGGATTGATTCATGGTTTTCATGGTGTAAGAATCACTTTTTTGTTATTTTTTGTAGTTTATTTTTTGTCAAAGGCCTTAACTCTGTCAATGTAGCAGTCTCTGCCTTTTTACAAGATGGAACAACAGGCTCAGATAGCCATGAAATACACAAAAAGGAAAAGAAAACATAAGTCCATGCTTAGAAATAACCAACATGGCATTATACTCCTCAGTTAGGCACAGCGTTTGATCTGATCTGATACATTCCACCTTCAGTTTACCCTGTTCGACCCTCTGTTCTCGCTTATAATTAGATTTGGTTCAGGTCAGGATGCAAGGGTCATTTTGAGCTCAAAAACGTGCGCGTATATATGATATAGGAGGTAAGGTTAATAAATGAGGGTCGGGTTTCAGTGACTCAGGCCGCAGTGTATGAAATCAATCTGTTTTAAGGAAACTGAAGTCATCAATAGGTTTCACATTTTCTGTACTGTATGGAGTGTGTGTCTCTGCTGCACAGATTCAAATGGAAATTCAAGTTATGTTTTATTTTTAGGGATGGAAAGTTATACTATTCTTGTATAGATTCTTTACAATGAGGAAAAAAAGGTTGTTTTGTTGCTTTTTGCAGGTGCACAAACTACTGCAGCAGTTTGAACACTAAATATACATTTTGCACTGAACTAACTGCAATAAACTGATCAAAGTACATTAAAATAACTACATCATGATGGTGATCTGGAGGATAGAGCATGCCAGAGTTAAAATTAAAAGTCTATTTGCATATTTACTTTGCTGGTAAAATGACATGAACTCTGTCTCGTTTTGTCTTTGCTTTGACTTAATATGTGTAAACACACCATTAAAAGGTAGCCAGAAAATGTGTTTTTAGACAAATAATATTGCTTTGTAACTGCTGGATGTGTAAATAAGAAACTGTTTGTTAGCATGGATCGGCAATGTCGATACACGTGTCGAAAAATACAAAAATGATTCAGTCAGGCTGACTGCAGTTAATGCCAAACTCAAAGGGGTAGTGCTTGTCGTGGCTTTAAATATCACAATTTGCATTCTACATAGCAGCTTCTCAATTTAAAAAAAAAAAAATAAAAAAAAAAGACTCATGAAACCCCAAACTTTATCTATTCAGGCTCGTGTTCATCTTCGCAACGCAGCAGAATAAAGTGCAGAAGACACTTGCTTGCTTTGAGAAGTTGACCAAAACCAACTGTGAGATAATGTCTCAGCCCAGAGACACACTTACTGCACACAGCTGCATTCGCTGGCCAACGTAAACACAGGCTGACCAGACTGCAGTGACCTCTGTCCCTGCTGCTGGTGTCTCGGTTTGGTTGAGATGCACTCCTTCATTATAACACGTAGAGTTTGACTCTCCCTCAGTGTAATTACGGACTCTCTGCTGGACAATAGCCGTTTAATGACACCTCGAATCTCACAAGTAAAAAGCAGAAGAGAGCTCCAAACTTCTATTTAGAGATTTACATTCCACTTAATAATACTGAGGGGGGGTGGTGGACATTTTTGTAAGTAAAGTTGGTCTGACTGGAGCCAGACGCAGGGGCCAGACAGTTTTATTGCATTGTGGGATTACTAGCTGGCTGAAATGAAAGTGTATCGTCACGGCTACCAGGCCCCTGATCCTCACAACTGCTGAAGGCCCAATGCATGACCTCTGAAGGTAACACAGCCCGGGGTGATTTTTAGACAAGAGCAGACGCGTACCTCAGCCAAAATAAGAAACACACTGTGACATTTGCTCTGATATCACTGCAGGAGACGCCCAGATAGTCAGCTAATTAGTGAGAAAGGAGTCCTGACTGGGCAGAATGATGTGAAGTTCGACTCAGGTGAGATTTTACTTAGCGGCAATAAAACTTTCCTTATAAAACAGTTCTAATAATACATTTAAAAAACAAATACACTAAATGCCAAATGAACAAATAACTCAGGAACTTTAGGTGTTGTTTGTTCAACCTTTATTTAACCACAAGGTCTCTTGAGATACATTTTGTGCTTTTTTACAAGAGATGCATAAACAAGTTAACACATAGTCACACACAATTCACAAAATTAACATAAAATAAAACGAAACAGGGCCTGGGAGGCTTGAGAAATAGTAACATTACATTTGAGAATATTGTTGTTTCTTTACCTGATGTGCAGCAGTGAAGGAAGTAAAATAATTTAACTTTGTTTATATTTCATAGATTTATTAGTAGATTTTAAAAAATAACAAAAGGAACGAAAGTTAAACTACTCAATACAAAAATGTCTTAAAGTATTGTATATGATATCAATGCATTGATGCCTATGTTGCATTTTACTACTGTTATTGTATTTCTACTAGACAGACTACATTATGAGGCTGTTTGATATGTTGCTGTGAAATTTTTATATGTTAAAAAGTGGATCATCTGCATAAGAATGTAACTTTTCTAAGTCTTAAAAAATTGTACCTTCAAGTTGTGGTAAACCTTTTGAAGTCTTTAGTTCAACATAAACACTGTCTTAGGACAACACCAATGAAGCAGTAAAGACACATCTGAAGCCTGACACCTATGGAGGAACTAAAGGTCAAAGGTCAGTATGTGCATCCTTATTACCATTCACACCTTCACACTGACAAACAGAGCCAGAGCTCCTCTCCTCTGGTCCTCTTCCAAGTAAATGACCCCTCACCCCTTCATCTGAACAGCAACATTAACATGTGATTGGTCAGCGGGGAGCAACCTGGGATCATTACTGCCAATAAAGCCGAGTATGCATGAAGCGTCAGTCTGACAGGACGGATAAAAGCAGGAAAAGAAGTGTAATTTGTTGGAAAATCCATTTCATCCTCAACAGGATGAGGCCTGTGCTGCTTTTATCTTACAGTCCAGAAATGAAATGAAATTCAATCAACCTTTATTTTCCCTCCTGCTGGCGGAGACAGTGGAAACGTTCTGTTTTGTCTTCGTTGTCTGTCCTCTCTCCTTCCTCTGAAGCTGCGGGGGCAGCAGCCTCCAACTCCTGACCGTCTCTGCGTGAGCGCAGCACTGGCCAGTGTTAAGTCTCAGTAATTAAGACTTCACGCTGTTTGACTTTAAAAGCTCCTAAATGGGCCTCCCGCAGCCTCTCGCCCCTCCTCGTTCAAAGTAATTTATTCGATTTGACGTGAGCTGTGCTTCACCTCATCCTCGCCTCTGCTGCAACACACGTCTGTGCTGTGGTGGAACAATGGAGTTCCTCTCCTCCTTTTGTCTCTATTTGCTTTTGTCATCCCTGCTTCTGTATACGATCATGGTTGTGTTTAATTAAGCCAAAAGTGCCTCTGTTTTAGATGAGGGCATAGATAATTAGAAAGTCAAGTGGTTAATCAGGGAACTATTGAAAGAAGAGAGGAGAGGGAACAGTGATAAATACTGCTCTTTGTTCCTCCTGCACAGAACTTTGACAATGACGAGTGACGGTTTCTTAGTCAACTGTACACTGAATTATTCCACAGGGTCTTAGTTTAGTTACGTTTTTTTTTGGCTATGTGACACTGATCGAAAACTAAAAGTCAGTGAAATATATTGTTAAATTAGAGATGCCCAAACCTATAAATCAACAGGCTCAGAGCAGGATTAACTCTCTCTACAGGGCTCAGCTGTTTCTCAATTGATCCACCATTTCTCCCATTCATTAGAGCCTTGCATAAATAAGGCTTAATACATTTCAGTTGGAGGCCTTCACCATGGCCACGAGTTTGACCATAATAAAAAAATCATTTAAATAAGAAAAACAACCAGTCTTCCTTTATTTCCATGACGTAACAGATCTATAGTTCTATATTTACTGATCTCACTGATTCTTGCTCATGCAACTGAAATTATCATTTCCTCTTTAAAAAGTTAGATAACACTTAAACAATGCATTAGTTAAACAAGGATTAGTCATAATAGATAAGTAGATGAGTAGTGAAAGTGAACCTTAAATTACTCACATTCAGACGCTCTTGACAAGCATAAAGGAACAAATGTCCAGTTTGTGGCAAAACAGAGCAAACAGAGATGTGGTTTTTCCTCTTAGTTAAAGGAGTCTCCATTCAGGACTGATTGAGTTCACCTGCAGGAGTCTAGTTGACTCCAAACAGCTCAGGTGTTCCCAGAGCTTAGTCAGGTCATGCACGACCTTCAGCAATAATTATAGTTTATTAAGCTTTGAATGACTCAAACTCAATCAGAAGTGTGTCAATGTCAAAAGGAATGAAGAGCTAAATTCATATTGATTAAAAGAAAAGTTCAATAGCTACATGGAAGGAAACATTCAAATGTTTCACATTGTAAATCTAAGGGAGACCTTTAAAAAACTACAAAATAGATGAAGATAATTTCAACCAAAATGTGTCTGACTAACTTAAAGAAGCCTGCTTATTTGAGAAACTTGTTTTATGGAACTGGTCCAGTGGTCATAAAAAAAAACATGCATTATTCAAGTATACATCACCAGAGGGAGAAATATACATTTTTGGATTACATGCATGCATTCATACTTTCGTGTGTACCACTAAATGAAAGAGAAAGAATTTCTAAATGTCTATATCTCAGGGGGGAAATTACATTAAAAAACGTGCATTTTAAAAAGAACAAAATCATGTATAAATTATTTGAAAAAAGTAATTATGATAAAAAAAAATACATGCATTAAAAAATAACAAAATGCACAAAAGGCTAATGGGCTAATATGACAATATAAGCCTTAAAATTAACAAGGCTGAGCTCATAATGATATCTGCCTCTATCTATTTCAGATATGTGAATGCTCTACCGGCCCCTGCAGTAAATCACAGCCATAAATCAGATATGTTAAGGCCTTGCTGATGTTGTTGTAACAAAAAAGCACATGTCCTGACTGTAAGCCCGAGCCGTGGTGATACATCATCCAGCAGAACAGCTGAGTGTGACAGCCTCATCTGTCCCAGTCAGGAGAGGGCTCCCTGTTAGATGAAAGTCTGAAAAACAAAAGGCAGCAGACACAAATCAGAGCGAAACAGATGTATAAAACATTATGAAATACAAACGAGCTGACTGATTCATAATAAGCTGAGCTTGCAGGGGCTTAATGTCAGGTGAGGTTTTACGGTCACTCATCTGCTCCAAGGACTTGGAACTAACAACAACAGCCTCCGGTGGTGGTCCGCTGGCTGCTGACACCGAGGCAGGCAGCGGTCACATGACGAGAGCCGTCACGTGCACGCACAGTTGGTGGTAGCAGAGCGGAGAGCGGACGGCTGGTTGGGCTGTCAGACTGCATCCACGCGGCCCGGTGTCCAGCTGTTCACAGGAAGCATGCGGAGGGGAGCAGGTGGGCGTCTGGTCAGTCGGATTAGATGCTGCCTCTTGGGCCTTGTAGGAGTCGCAGGCTGACAGACACCAGCAGGTGAAGGAAACAGAGCTTTAACACTAAAAATAACAGCAGAAAACAGCAGACATGCAGACAGACAGATGGACAGAAGTCCCTGAAAGTGACAGATGATGGAATTCTTGTGTCACTGTTAAGTCTTTGGTAGACGTGTAGCTCCATTACCGGTGAAGGCGGTCCGTCTAAAACTTTAGTCTAAGCTCAAATTTCTGTAGGCTGGATTGCCATTTATTTTTCACAGACTTTCTTGCTCCACAAAGGATGAATCCTGTGATCCCCCTGCTCTTCATCTAGTGCCACGTCAGGGTTAACAGCTATGGTTTGGAGTGAAATATCATGACAACAACTGAATTGTTGGAATCATTTTTGCAGATATTCAAGGTCCGTAGGGGAGCTTTCTTCTAGCCTAACACTATAGAGCAAATGAGGCAAGGCAGATCCTGTGATCCTGTGATGACCTTTAGTGCAGCACTTTCCAAATCTCTCCTAGAGTACCACTTGTCCTGCATGCTTTGAATCTGTTCCTGCTCCAACACAGCTGATCTGAACAATCAGCTTGGTATCAAGCAGCTTCAGAGGCTCATAGGAAGATGATAATTTGAATCAGCAGTATGGGAGCTGGAAGACATCTAAAACCTGATGGACAAGTGGTTCTCTGAAGACCAAAACATTGACATGGCTGTCAGTAAGGACTGACTCCCTTTTGCCTGCTGCAAGTGGTCAGTAGAGGTACTGCAGTGTTGGACCGTCCACATCGACTCCAGTTCTCAGACCCAGATAATTTCACATGAAAAAAAAATAAAATTTATGTTTGGCTTTACTTAAAAATTACCTCAGCTGACTAGTTTGATAGCTGAACAGGTCCGTATGACTTGGCATATTTTTGACACAGACTTGGTTAGGTATTTTCAACTTGGTTTTAAAATGCTTCTTGGGTGATGGGATCACGTCGCTGTTTACACTGAAGGGAATCACATGCTCAAATTCTGTTACTACCTACACCACTTCCATCTGAAGGTATAATTATCCTGCAAGCATTTATTATGTTGGATAACAACATCAACTTGAGTCACTAGTTTCTAGTCCTCTAGAGTCCCAATTGTCTAGTTCATTTTTAATGGCCTTGGCAAGCTGTCATCAAAAAGACCAATATGCGGCCTGCAGTGATGTCACATCCTGTTGGGGACACATCAGGACACCTCCAAGGCCTCCTGGACACTGTTTACACTATTTAGCACTGACCATTTGTGATCCGCTGTGATCTCTGATACACATCCCAGTCTCTCCGTCTGTGTAGAATAGACAGCAATAACCCTTTATTTGTTTTTGTTTTTTACCTCTTTAGTCATAGAAACGCTCTGATTTGCTCCATACTTGTTACCTCCACTGGTGCATTGGAGAGCACTGGTTCAATTTGTTTACGGGGGGTACATTTTTGTGCCAGCTGTGCCAGGCATTGTGGGCCATGACTCTTCCCTCAGTCCCTTAGCTGCAGATTGTGAACTTCTCCCAGGCTCTGTGTGTATTTTTCCAGCACGTATAAAGTTGCAAGTCCAGTCCAACCTTTTGCTATAGTTTTGCCTGCTCCATTCAATTCTGTGTTGTTGTTTCCTTTTATATACCCTACGGACATTTCCCAGGCACCGTTGCATTGTTTTGAAGGGATTAAAATTCACTGAAGATTATATCTGCTCCAGCACTGCAGAACAATGCCGCGGGATGTGGGGGTCTCCCTGTCACGGCCCAGTAAGACGGCTGCCCACCCATTCTGATCACAGCCTGTGGCATGCCATGAGCCCAATTAGAGGCTGATCCATTAGAAAAACTCAGAGCCTCATATGTTTCACCATGTAACTGTCTGCCCCCTGCACTCCAACATGTGCATGTTTTACTCTTTAAAGGTGCCTGTTACAGCAGTGGGCGGCAGGGATGGTCAGTCTGCCAAAAGTAAGAGTGATCGTATGGATATTTTCTTAGCGTCTATCCTATCTGTATGTTTATACCTTATTTATTAGGCTCCAGAGAAAACCACTCTATCATCCCAGTTTAATTTCATATTGTGCAATAAGATATGCTGCTCTCAGTGCTTTTCTTTAAACTGTCTCTGGAAAACTTTCTGAGTCAGCAGAGAGAAACGCAGCGCTTCAGAGCAGCGAGGTTTTTTCCACGGCAGTAGAGTGAGCTGGGAACACAGGATCGGATCTATGAATGGCCCTCAGAGCAATCTAAAGTAACAATGTGGCTCATCGATGAAAACCGTCATTGTCTTTGCTCCCGGTCTCAGAGGAGTCACCGCACAAAGAGGGTTTTGTCCCTGTGCCCAACCTCTAGTCATTCATTCTGCAAACAAGTCAAATTTACTGCTATTAGGTGATTCATGGGAGGGTTTATCAACACGTCATGATTCAGATAAGAGCTATTTCTCTCGTGCTATTTTTGTCAGAAACATTTGAAATTTTTTTCTGGCTGTGATGAAAAAAATCTGCAGGAAGTGTTTTCCACAGTGCAGCATAAAGAAAATGCTTCGCTGCTTGCATGTGATGGTCATGTCTATGATGCACTGCATTATTTAAATGCTCCCACTGTACATCCGATGAAAACTCTGCACTGGTGGCTTGTAAATCACAAAGGACAGAGTGAAACAGTAGCAGTCTGCAGACAGAGCAGAAGCCACAGGCTTTTTTGAAGAAGAATGAAAAGGTTTATTTTTCTGGGGTTTTCTTTTGGGATTTTGCATGTAGTAAGAGAATGATTATGGCTTTTTAAAAATAGTCCTTTATTGACTTCTTTGCTTCCTCAGTTGTTTAGGAAGGTCAAGTAATGAAAGGCAAAGAAAGAAAAACAAGTTTGACCTCAGACCTGTTCTCCTGGAATTATTCATTTTGCTTTGCCCCATGTGAGTTGCAGAAACTGTAAATTTAACACAAGCTGACATATTATCACCTGACAGGTTCATACTTATACACCCACAAGTTTGTGAGGGTCTACTTGAAGTAACTGTGCTCATCTGCTATGTCCAAAACCTATTCTGATTGCAGTGAGAATGTCGAAGCCTTAAGGTTCCTTTAACAACTTGTTCACTAATCACACATGCAGACAATTTGAAACAACATTAACTTCCATTCCAATTTAAGTCAAATAAGTCCAATATTCACACTCCTTTTAGCTCTGTTTTGGTCTCCACCAACTCCAGAGGAAAACCTGTGGTTCTTTAGGTGCTAAAAGGTTCACTTTGTTCACCAGGTTGTCAAGGATTTTTGTCTGTCTGATATTCAGTGCTGAAAAGGACATGTACAGGTCTTCTTTACCCGAAAGCAATGCTGATGAAAGTGGAAAAAGTGAATCCAATATGGCAGATGTGACACGAAAACATTTAGCTGAATCATTACCCATATCTGGTGAAGATTTTGTCATATGATTGAAAGTTCAAGAATATCAACTTAACAGTGTGGTGAGATTCAAAAGAAACAAAATGAAAATAAAATACACAAAATATCTGCTTCCCACTAGTCTCGTATAAAAAAAACGAGACTGGGACAGAGAAGATATTTTTATTGTTTTTGTCAGTACCCGCCACCACTGACTCGGCCACAGGTGGCTGCTGCCCTGAAGCCTCACACACTTCACACTGAGGAGAGGGCCAGTGAGACCGCAGGCCATGTGACAACATTTTTGTTGTAACTGCTCCGCACTCTCCCACCCTCTGCAGCATTTCATTATTTCCAAACCCATGAGCTCAAACAATTTGTCTGTTCAGCTCAGTCAGCTGTGGCCTTTGAAGTGAGCTCCCCGGTGCTGCGTTCGTGTTCATTAGCTAACAATCAGTGTTTTTGAAGAGGAGGTGGGAGGAGGAGGGAAGGAGAACAAAATAGAAGTGGCCACCTCTCTTTCCTTCAGTGTGAATTAATAAATCATGAAAGGTAACAAAAAAAAATAAATACCACCTGCAGTGAAGAAGAAAACAGGCATTTTTACATGAATAGTTTCTAAAGGTTACAGTTTGAGGCAGAAACCTGCCTTGACTTTAACATCTTTGGGTGGGGTCTTAAAGAATGTTGAAAAGACCCGCTGCTGTTTTACGAGGTAACAAAACTAAACACATTTGCTGACGGATTCATTAAGTGTGAAAAAATGCCCCTCGCAGACATCTGCCAAAAACTTAAGAAAGCAAAAAAAGAGAGGTAACCCAAGCCCACCAACACAGCGTTATTTACCCCCTCTGCCTGCACAAACATGCAGATGGTAGCAGTGATGGATTAGGCCGAGGTTATCCCAGTCAGGCAACACCATGATAACAGACTGAGTGCTTTTGGGCCGCGGCGACGTGGACGCTGAAGTGATGAAAGTGAAGTCCAAGAAGGGAGATTTCTGTCCAACATGCCACAGAGGATTAGGTATCTGGTTTCTCCTCCTGCTCTTAATCTGGACCAGAGGGGGCGATTGTCACTTTGCTAAAAAACACATATTGATAGTGTTTGCGTCACCTCCAAAGCCAGGTTAACACTGGGGATTAAACACAGGCACTTAAAGTGGGAGGGCCTGGATTAGGGGCTGCCATTGTAAATTCCTCTGTAAATGTTTTGAGGGCATAATTTCAGCGTGATAACTTCACAATCTTCAAGCAGACACATCTTACTCTCTGAGGATGGATGGGTGACAGGAGGGAGTTGTGGGTGGTCGATGCAGGTGTGACAAAAAAAAAAGAAAAACCCTGGCAGCCTCACTCGCTTCACTCTGTGAACCGGTGATGAAGAGGGTGCTGAGTTAGACAGGATGGAGAGCTGTGTGAAATGGGTCAGTTAGTTGCTATCACAGGTGTGGACAGTGGACCAGGCTGAAGGTGACAGAGACAGATGACCACTGGCCCAAAAGACTGAAACATCTTTACTTTGTACGGGGGAGAAAAATCTCTCCATCCATCCATACATCCATCTATCTATCTTCTATTTTTGTTTTAAATCCTGCAGGGTAGTGCTGCCACAAACAATTATTTTCATCATCAGTCTGGATTTTGTTCTTTTTCTGGTAAAAAAAAAACCAGCAAACACAATGTCCAGGTCTGGAGGTGACATGTATGCAACAACCCAAAATACAGTCCAAAATCCAAATGCATTAAATTTTAAATATAGAACATAGCTGTTTCCGCCCTTCGAGTTTAGATAGTTGGTTCGAGATAATGAGTGAACATGCATTCAAAGAAGAAATATAATCCATACAAACAAATGCGAAAAAGAAGAAATTATATTATCTTTGTCCCCAGTTCACAGAGTTTTGCGTCATTTCAAATTCCTGCACCTGTTTCTTTTCTACATTTCATCTGTTGCTATCCAAAAAAGGGGCAATATGCCAAAATGCCACTCACCAGATATGTCTTAAAGCTCTGACAGAGTTTAGACGTTTTGTCAAACTGATGGTAGATCACCAGTCATTGTCATCCTGAAACTATCTTTAGACAGAACAACCTCAGGGTCGCTTAGTGGTCATTCAGGAACCTTTTTGTTAATTGCTTTTAAAGATTTATTGTCCATGTTGTTACCTACAAGTTGGGATTGAAGGTTAATTATTGACCTTTGACAGAACAAATGACAAAACAATCTCACGTCAAGGTCCATTTAGCAGCTTTAAAGAGGCAGATTTTGATTAGAAGCGATACATGGACTTTTTTTTATATACATATGTTTTGTCAACTAATGTTTCCAAGGTCAGTAATCAAATTTTGATCCCGATTGTAACGATGAACATTCTGGAAATATGCATATGACTGAAAAAACGTGTAATGTGTGAGCAGAAAAAGTTGTAAACGAAGATTTAAAAATATAACATTAACTAAAAATAATGACATTCATAATTTTTTTTTTCCTACTGGGTTCTTTACTATCTTGTAAACTACTTGGACATGGAAATTAATCATCCCCTGTATCTATCTGTGAAGTAAAGGCTCTGAATATAATACTGACAAAATATTTATCCAAAAAACTGATGAACTGATGAAAGTTGAAGTTCTTAATAAAGCAAAATGAAAACTTCCTCTCTGAAAGCAGAATCGCAGGACACATTTGAGAGCAATAATGATGGTTCTTTTATTGCAAACAAAGGAACAAAATACAATATACCCCACTTCGATCTCTGATTCCCGTGAGACATCAATCAGTCAAACGACATACAAAATAATTGGTCAGAAACTCTCGAAAACAATTATAAAATGCAGTGAAAACAGGCTCGCCCTCTACGTCATCATGAGACAAAAGCTCTTCGAACGCAGGTAAGATAAACTAATACTCTGTGAAAATTACAGACCTCATACAAAAAATAAGTTTTTTCAATAATAATAAAAAAACAGCCAGCATATTTACAGGACAAAAGTATTTTCTATTGATCTGGCGTGCCTAAATTCCACGTGAAACTTTACTTATCACAATTTCTCAGTAACTAAGTTGTTACATGTGTCCTTTCAAAGTCTATAAGGCATGACAACCTTTTGTCATTTCTGTTGTTTTGATTACAGCAAATCTTAAATATCAAGATGGAAGACATATTAACGGACCAGTCAGTCCTCCTCTTCAATGATATCAATATCCTTTATATTAATGCTTGTCATTTTTCAAAGTTTCTGTGCATTGCTCAGCCCATATAAGGCACCAACTATTCAGTAGGGGAGTCCAGAACAAACTGTACATGAGCATATAAATCAAACAGAGAACAGCTAATCCTACACTAGCCTATCAGCATTATGTACATGTATATAAACATTAGTGATGAGAAAAAATGAGCGCAGTAGGTAGCAAATAACTTACTTTACATGCAACCAGTTGGTGAGTGATCCACACAGATAGAAAACTTTACATAGACATTCATCACTTCACCTCATTTTGTCAGTCTTTACAGATTCAACAGACTGAAAGAAAAAAAAAAAGTTTAGGGCAGAGACAGCAGTTTGCATGAAGCGCCGTTACCAAATAAGAAACCAGTTGACAGCTATGAATCAGCCATGTATGAATAAAAGCGTGCATGCAGACACGGATGTGCTATATATCACATAGTTTAAGCACTTTAGTTGCCAAGTGCAATGAGAAAAAAAGAAAAAGTTAATTAAAAAGCTGAAGGTTTGAGGCGAGGACTGCTCTTCGTATGTGGGCTGCAGTGGCAGATGTGTGGCGGCTGGGTGTGTGTGCAACGATGAGAGTGAGAGCGAGATTAAAGTAGTTTATTCTCAGACATCTAAACCATTAAACCAAAGCCCTGGCATGGGAACACGAGGGTGGAGAGGGGTTAAAAAAAAAAAGAGAAAAAGGAGTGCACCCAAAAAGTATAAAACCCCAATATAAACCTAAAAAATATACCCAACCCCCCACCAGTCCTGACAGTAATACATGTTATGATTCCTTCTTCTAAAAACAAACACCCTGACTGAATAAATGGGATTTTAAAAAAAAGGGTTATGTTTTTACTTTCATATGAGGCCAATTTGATCCGTTCCTGAGAAAAACAAAAAAAAAAGAGTAAAAAAAAGAAGAAGCACTAAGTGGAAAAGTGTAAGGTCAAATCAAGCAGTGAGAGATGAGATCATTCATGATGTCAACTCCTTTGTTGTTACTGAAAGTCACTGGGTTTGTTGTTTGTAGGGAAAGAAAAATCCCTTTGGGAGCCTTTACACAGGCAGCTCTAACCTACATGGTTCTTAAACCAATTTTTTCACTCATGGATTAAATTTCTAGTTTCCATGATCGCTGTATATCCTCAGAGGAGCTGCTGAGGAGCCAAACCCCAACATTATAGCCTGCCCTGTGATCAGTAGTGATGTCAGCCGCTCACAGTTTCCAACTGTGCTGTGAGGAATTCGCGCAATCATACTTCAAACACACACAAACTAAGGCTGAAGGATCAGTTTATTAGTGCTCATTTTTTCCCTGTTCTCCCCGGCTTCTTCTTTCTCAACAAGTGTTTTTCTTATTTACCATCATGAATCATGACGGTGTAGCGTCGAGCAGGAGCAGTGAAACTGTTGGTGGTTTATGGAGCCACATAAACTCTTGATGATGACAGCTGTGATAGTCACATCTGGTATTTATAACTCATTGCTTTGATCCCACGTTTAAAATAAAAACTATAATGACCAATTGGTGTTTGTGTGCAGACAGAAATCAGAGGATACAGAGGAGGGAAAATGGGAAAGACAGCGATGCAGCCTGTTATCATGGCTAAGTGGAGAGGGCCAAAGCCTGGTAGGCTTCCTTTGATGTTCACTGACAACTGTAATAACAGTGGTTGTGCTTTTTCACTGCAGGAAAGTGACTGAATTAACACATTTCAATAATGAAGATCCTCATCATATTTCCTGATGTCATACCACTTTTAATCTATTCAGTGTTAGATTTTAGTTATTTTGCAGTAATAATCTCTCTTTCATTTCATAGATTGTGTTAGAGAACGACATTCCCACACTAGCCTGCCTTCTAACACACATTCAGAGGAAACAATGAACCCTGCATACTTTTATCTGATCAATATCAGCCTCACTGTTTACCGTTTGCATTCTTTCACACGGAGTCAGATCTGTTTGAGTTTGAGCAGAATCACTCTGCTGCCGTTTCACAATAAAAGGATTAAACGGGCAAGACCCAGGATGGCTTTTATTGTGAGGTGCACACTGGATGTGGTAGGCACTGACCTACACTGTAAATTAAAAAAGTTGCAGTAAAACCTTACCAGATTCATCAGTTATCCCACTTATCAAGTAACTGCCAAGTAACGTTTGCTGCAGTATTAAAGATATTATGAAAAACTCCCTTTTTCTGTGCTTGCACATATATAACCAAAACTTCCCAAAGAGTTGTGTAGCTATGCAAAAGGTAAATAAAACAGAATGCATCAAATAAAGAAATCAGTGTGTACCTTTGACTGTAAAGCCTTGCATCACCAGAATTATTTGCAAATGTATTTTAGGCTGGAATCTCTTTTTATTTTACGATCACACCCACCTTATGCAAAGTGTGATTTCCATACTGTAGGTTTCATCAGGTGGAAATCTGTCTGAATGGGAGAGTGCTCTGACACCAGAGCAAATACACCATGAGCTGAGATGAGGTTAAGATACTATGAATTAAAAAACAACAACACTGCAGAACAAACCAGAGGTTTGGGGGGGGGGGGGGGGTCTGTTTTTGTTACCCGTGT
>JAOWBC010001387.1:18771684-18785279 GCA_028566105.1 Hypoplectrus providencianus | reverse complement strand
CCCCCCTCTCTGTAGTGTACCAGTGTCAGTCAGTTTGCAAGTCCTTCAGAACAATGCTTGTGTATATCTCCCTTTTAATTAAGTGACTGACAAACCTTCCCTTTAACTTGATGATACATATTGTTTGTTTAAAGATATCATGCAATATAATTTACTGTTAATACTGGTTGCAGCCATGATAAACTTTTCAACAGTATGAAAACGCTGTAAGCAACCAAGAGACTGTTTAGAAAATGTCACAGAAGTTGTGAAGTTTTATGGGAGCAGAGCTCAGTCGGTCAGGGGTATAAATACTTCACTAACAAGGGTCTGAACACCTGACCTGTGACCTGTGTTAAAGACAGGTGCAAACACAAACAAGCAGAATACAAAACCTCGTTCACCTCAGTCAACTTCACTGTATGCCAAAGCGTCTTAAGCCTGCACAGATAATATCACCGAGGCGTTCCAGCTGATTTGTAGCTCCTTGAAATGCTACAAGTGTAATACGATCCACATACGCATCCTTAAGGTTAAGTGGTTGCAATCAAGGCAGAGCAGTATTGTTCAAAGAGCTCATTGTGACACTGAGCTGAGATATTATATTCATCCTTCAACTGAAATGACACCATTGATGATATTTAACTTGTGACTTGTTCAGTCATTCTCAGTCAGTCGTTTAGTTTGTCTGTTTTTTTTCTTTTGCTCCTCAAACATACCACTCCCTGCGTGAGATCACGGATCCGTCCATGTGGGACACATAGTCGCTGTCTGTGCCATTGTCATAGCAGTCCTCCGGGAGGTAGGGGGAGCCGTTGTTCACTATGGTGCTGTGCACAGGAGGCCCGCAGGGATGCATGTTTTGGGTGTTGTAGTGATCTGGGTAGTAGTTTCCCTCCTTTAGGCCCCTGTGGCCATCCCCCCTGTCGGCCCAGTCATCCCTATCCTTGTGGTCAGGGGTGTAGTCGGGGTAAATGATGTCTCCACCCAGTTTGGGTTTCAGCTCCTGGCTGCCTTTGCTTGTCTTGTCCCCGTAGACCTCCTGCAGCTCATGCGGCTGCAGCACATCCAGCTGAGACTCCTTCTGCATGTCAGAGGGTCCCAGGTACTGTTTAGTGTAGTAGTCTCCTCTGAATGTCCTGCGCTGTCGCATGAAGCAGGCGGCGCCCAGGATCAGCAAGAGAATCAGGAATAAAACTCCACCCACAGCTCCACCGACTATAGTGCCCAGGCTGCTGTCAGGTAAGGATGCCAGGGTCGGGGAGGTGAACAGGGCCCTCCGCTGGTCAACAGCAGTGCCGGTTCCAGAGGTATCATGGAAGAGGGATGCGGTGGTGCTGGGGGAGGCCGTGGTGGGGGGAGGATCTGCAGAGTGAGCATGTGATGAAAAGATTAAAACAGAGGGGAAGGACAGCAGATGGAGTGTGGACTCATAAAAATAAAGGGGAGAAAGACCGCACTTTATGTTCTGTAACGACTGGCAAAGCAAGTGTGAATGGTTTTTAGATTAATTTATAGCAACACTGTGCAGTGTTGGAACTGAGACATGCCTCTCCTGAGACTAAGGAATCTGCTGAAAGCTGTGCTGCGGAGCAAAAAGGAGGAAATGAGAGGGGCAGAAAGAGGTTAAGTGCTAAATGTCATTGTGTGTGTGAATGAGAGAAAGACAGAGAGGGATAGGTGGACAGAGGACATGCACTCATGAGCATGTGAGTGAGCGGGATTGGCTCTCCCCCCTTGCTTTCTAAACCCCGCTATGGGGAAGTCATGTGAGAAGATGAAATGCTGTGTGATCGATGTGAGGTTTCTGCATCTGATTTGTCCTCCGGTGGCCGGCGTTTGTGATAGCAGCCAGAGTCGGAGAGAAAAGGGGCTGTGTGGAGCTCAAGGTCAGGATAAGTGTCTGCATTTTGACCTCCAGCCTCTGGGGCTAAGAGCAGCCTGATACCACAAGTCGATCTCTGCACAGGCACATCAAAGGCCTGACTACAAAGCAATATGACTAGCACTAATAGAGGTCTGCTTCTCCAGGATGTTTTCAGGTACTAGTTATCAAAACCAGATTCCCCGTGGAGCTGTAATAATTTCAACAAATTGTGTATCTGAGTAAGAGTCTAATTACCTACAATTATACACTATGTGTGAGCCTGAAGGATCAGGGTTAAACTGAACGCATAAAGGAGGATAATGGAGACAGATCAAGGTCAGTGAATTGATATACTGGCAATCGTCTCCTTCCTCAGCCACTATCAATCCCGCCCTGCAGCGCGACATTTTAAACTCATGTCGAGTTACGAGCATCTGCAACCATGTAGCTGATCATCGGAGAGACGCGCAGCCAAGAACCACAAGGCTGCAAAGACAACTGGGAATGCAAGACACGGAGCAGCCGGGGAAGAAGGGGGAGGGGATATAGCTGAGCTCAACCTGGCTATCTCCACAGGGGATGGAATCGAGAGGCCTCATGCCCAAGTCTTAATATTTGACAAGAGAAGCAAGATAATTGCTCAGTGCATGTCTGTTGTGGACAGGATGTCAGCTGTGCTTTCGTTTGGAGCAGGACTCCAAACTGGGCCCATACACAGATGTAGGCTGACAGCCCTTTTTGGGGCTTCTCCAGCTCTGTCCTCCCGACAGTGAGAAACGAAGGGTTGTGTGTGTTAGCAGAGTACGTGTCCAAAAGCAGCAGTTGCTTTGTTTGGAAAAGGATTAAAAGCAGCAGAGGAGAAATGAAAACAAAAAGAGATGCAGCGTTCTCAGGATCCACGCCCTGACTTTGCAATAATGAACTGAAGAAGCAAGCCTCAGATGGACAGAGGAAGCAGACGGGAGTTCTTTTTTTTTATCCTGTGAGTTTTCTGACCACGATTTATGTCAGTGAACCAATAGAATTAAACTAATTCAAAAGTAGGGAACCCCCTTTTTGGCTATTAGTTTTAATCTATGAAGTGTTGTTTTAAACTACATCACATTTCATACAAAACAGCTACAACAATATAATTTACAGTTGAAAAAACAAATTCTGTGCAGCATACACACATACTTCTGTGTACTGCAAATCTGTGAACACAATTCATTACGTCCCGCTGTGAAATCTGACCTTAAACAAAACAAAGAGAAAGGCTACATGGGCACATACTCTGCTGAACCAGCAGGGGCAAACACTCTCTTCCTTATCTGAAAAATCTAATGTTGCCAAAACCACAACACTGGAAACGTTTGGTACTGATACTCTTTATCTGCACTCCGTGCTCCGCTGTTGCCAGGAATGTGTGAAAGTGGATCTGGGCAGGGACATTTATATGGAGGCTTAGCTCTGCTAGAAGTGTTGAACTGAGCTGGCTGATTGTACTGAGAAGGTAATCTTACATCAGAGAGCCACTATGAATGTCAAAAGGCAAAGATTGCGGTTTTACCCTCAAGTGTTAAGGTGATAGTAAAAACCACATCCAACAGCACTATAAAAAAACAGAGTGAAAAGAAAAAACGTACCTTGCACCCAGAGGTTTACATCTTGACTACGGGGACCAATGTCGTTTGTCACTTCACAGCGGTATACTCCAGAGTCATTGCGCTCCAATGGGCGAGTGAAAGCAAAGCTATTGTTTGATTTCTCAACACCCTCAGGCATCAATCCATCCAACCTGCAAAGCAATATAACATTACATGAACTTCAGCGTAAAGCACATCATATACAGATACCCAATAAGTATAATTATAAAACCTATCCATGCTCTAGTGATGTCACTGTGCTGCCGATTGTGTTGCTTCTACCGTTCATAGGCCTGTTGCTACTGTTATGTGATCACATGACTGCAATAATTTGAGCTGAATGCACTTCCATCAGTAGAGGGGGAAAGACATGAACACAAGGTTTCAACATTGGGCCAAAAAAAAAAAAGAAAGAAAATAAAGAGCTTGGCTGTCTAGACTCTACTGGCACTGTCAGTTCAAATGAGACCACATTTCTTGTTTTCAAAGCAAGATGATGACAAAAAGCTGCCAATAGGCTAGGGTTGCTCTGATGCATGAACCGTTTGGAATCTTTTATTTATAGCAGGGAGTCTTCCCAATGGGTGCAGCAGCGCATTTGACAGCTCCAGTGTCCAGGCTCAAAAAACATGCTGGAAGTAATTTATAGACAGAAGCTTCTTCGCTTCAGTGCTTAATTTAGGTTTGCTTAAACCAAGTTTAGTTCAATGAAACCAGACCAAACAGCAGCTGATCATTTTTGTAAAGTACGTGCTGTAACATTAGTTAGTCAATATACATGTTCCCCTTTGCTTGATTGTCAATAAAATGTACTAATGACACAAATAGGCTTCATTCATACAGTAATTGTACGAGTAAAATTTTATTTGAAAAGATGATTAACTTATCCAGCCTCAGTATAAACAGACACATATGCTTTCCTGCCATTATTTAGATTCTACAAGGAATCTTCAATGGTTTACTACATGCCATGTAATTTAATTTTGATATTGAAGGCTGCCATATTTGAAAAACCACAAACAGAATATTTCATCCTGTTAATGCATATTCCATCTTGAAAGGTGGACTTCCAGGGGAAGACAACAACACCAAGAAGTATTCAAGACCCCATAAAGGGCACAGCCACGGAATTAGGTTGCAGGACCATCCCAGTAATCTCAAAGTTCAAAACAATGATGCTGTTAAGCTAACATGTGAGTGGTAGTTTTGCCTTACCCTGCATAATGCAACACCCAGATGAACACAATCGGCTACTGGGACCTAAATATACTATTTTAGCACTGTATATCTGATTAAAAGTTACAATCTCTGCAAAGTTATTCCACAGGAAGCCAAGATTTGGGAATACTGACCTGGTCCATGTGAATTGACGAGCAGGTGGGTTGGCTTTGGCTCCACACGTGAACTTCACATTCTCTTGACCCACATACCAATTTTTGTCAATTCCTATTATCGATATCATTGGCGCAACTGTAAAACAAAAAGAAAAACAAAAAAGATTTGATGGTTTAAGTTTTTATAATTTACTAAACATAATGTTGGTGTTATTGTTCTTCTTCCTACAACAGCAATTTTGGTTGTGCTGACCAAAAACTGTTTTATTTTATTTCTATTTCAAACTAGGCCTCAATAATCAGTCATTGTGATCCCAGCAGCCTGATGACAAATGAGCTTTTCCAGAAGGAACAAAGCTTGCATTATAAGCACAGTAGCGAGCGATCACAAAAAACAAAGCCTGTGCAGGACTGTAGCAGGGTACAGAAACTGCTGGTGAACAAGTGCCAAGAGAACAAACAAATGACCCTGGGTTGGTGGAAAGTTCGAAAATGACAGACTCACTCAGACAGTAAATGTACTGCAGCTAATAATAAACTCCAGCGCCTCACCATGACAAAGAAAAAAACAAAGGAAAGCAGGGGGATGCCTAAATGAAGCCCAGCACATGCCACCGTAATAAAACATGGCAAACAGTGACTTAGGCATCCAATATTTCATTTTGATTTCTCTGGAGGACAAATGAGGAACTCATTACAGCACACAGGAAGATGCCTCGGTTCATCGTATCCACTGACCCTTTTCACGCAGCTCAACGCTGAAATTGTGCTTCTTTTGCACTTAAAATCCCTTGCCTCTGCATTTGACATGATTTATTGAGCTGGAAAGCCTCTTTCTTCCTGTATTAACCTTGTTTTTTCTGCGACTCCATCCGCTGCCCCCAACAGCCCCCTGCCACGTGTGTTGCTGCTGAGGCCTGATCAATATTTCATAAAATACCTTCATTAGCCTGCACTCACACTGTCCAAACACAGGCTAACCCTTAGTACTGCCCGCCAAAGAAGTATGCATCAATGATTATAACATTAAGATGACTCTTAAATGGCCCCCTTATGGGCAAAGAGGGAAAGGTAGTGAGCAGGCTATTCATAAATCAAGCTATCGGCATGGGTTAATATCAATAAGATACACTGTTACTGTTCAGGCTGCACAATTAGAGCTATAATAATCATTACTTTGTTAGAAAAAATGATTATTCATCTTGGTGGTGATTTCAGGAACACTTTATATTATTGATAATAATTGTCAAAATGTCAAAAACTGCATAATCTCACACAATTAATTGAGTAGCCATAGCGCCTACTCTAATCCAAGTTGGCAGGACACACAATAAGAAGCAATTCTGTGAAATGGTAAAAGATGGTAGCAAGATGATTCCTGTCCCTGGACATTTGAGATGAAAAAGACTGCAGACATGTATATATTTTTCTCTTTGTAGTTTTTAGCCAACTTTGCAGAAGTAAATACTGCATTTGTAGGGGGCCATTGATTTCTTACGTTGTTAAGTATTTACATAAGCAGGATGGTGTACGTGGGATTGACTCAAAAAAAGAGAGCAGTGCCCATGTTCATCATCAGTCAGTGCAATGATGTTGCTCACTGATGTTATTTGGAAAATGTATGTTTAAAACACATACACATCTTCTCTCTCCAAGTTTTAAGAGAAACGAAAATTGAAGCTTTTACTTTGACCCATGGACTTGCAGCATTGCTTCTGTTATTACCCTTATATTTTAAATTGGCAAAAGAAACATCTTCCTTTGTACTTGATGAACATATAATCTAGAAAATATATTTTTCCTCATTTCATGACTTTTTAATGGGATGATTGATGATAGTTGATTGTTTCTGGACAAAGTATTGAGATTTGTCCTGTAATAAAAAAGAAAAGACATCACATTAATTTTGGAGATTATATAATTTAGCACTTACATTGAACATTGAGTATGTAGGGTATGCGAAACTCTGTTTGCAGGGCAGGGTGGCGCACAACACAGGTGAGCATCTTCCCCTGGGCGTAGCTCTGCGGCTGCCACATGTAGCGCACATGTACTGTTGTGGTGCCGTTAGGCTCATCCTGACTGAGCTTCTCGCTTCTTCCATACAGCTCTGTCTCCCAAAATACCTCGGCAGCAGGACGACCACGCTCTGCTATGCAGGTGGCCACCAGTGACTCGTTCCCACCATCCAGCAGGGCTGTGGGGCCAGCAGACACATAGACCTTTGGCTCCACTGTGATAAAGAGAGTGAAGAGGGGAGAGGAGGGGGAGGAGAGGAAATGACAGAATGGAGAAAAGATTACAAGATGAATATTGATCACTTTGTTGTATCTATATGAATAAATAATGTCCATTGTATAGTATATGGACAGAGAGGGAAGTGGGCTTGGAAGACCTAACTGCCAGAGAGAACAGATTGACCTCGTCCATTTCACATATATGCATTAAAAATTGATAAAGCATGCTAGTCAATCGTATGGAGGCATTTCAGCACAGACAAAGCTGTCTCTATTGTTGTGTGTCACATGGAGTGTGCAAATCCTTTGCAACCTACATTTAACCGAATACAGAAAAAAGACAATATATTGTCTTCCTTTCTAATGCTCAAACTGGGAACAGTTTTATGTAAATATGAACTCTCATTTGGACTTTGATGCATTCAGGTTTTATTTAGGTTTTATGTAGCATCACAACTTTTTTTTTTTTTTTTTTTAAATCAGGGCTGTATCAGACCTGCTGTGGCAGAATCACAGGCTACAAACAGTCAACACTGTGGTGCGTTTGTATGTGACTGTGTTCTACTGGAAGATGAGGAGCTGAGGTACAGTACAATTATCATTGCTTTAAAGCACTGGGGTAATGTTTTACAGGCTTCCTTTGAATAACTACACTTTTAGACGGAACAAGTATTTTCTCAGCAGAGAGGCAAAACAGATCCATGCGAGAGAGACGTGACCAGAATAACACAACCCTGTACCTGTTGTGCAAAGCAGTAAAACATCTTGGGCTGCACTGGCCTAAAAAACACACAGGGCCCTGTTTAATAATCACAACCTGTCAAAAATGACACTTGGGATAGTGCAGCAAGACAAAAGAGGAAAAAAGAAAGTCGAAATACAAAAGATGGTCTGCTGAGGGAGGGGAGGACACAATGAAGGGGTAGTGAAGTAAACTGGCTACACAGGTTACACAGTGATACACTTCTATGTGCCATTGTTAGAGTTTCTCTTGTTTCAGTTCCTTCTTGTTTGTCCTGCAGTGCAGCACCTCCACCATCTTTGTCCCTCTTCAAGGAACAGCTGTTCCACTTACTGCAATGGTGACAGTTTTAAAGGACAAGTGGGGGCACACACCAGCCTAATCCGCAAGACAAGGCCATCACCTTTAGGACCCACTCCTCCCCAGCCGGGCAGGAGGTCCAACAACAAATTCACATAACTCCTGGCCCCCTTTTTTCCAAAAATAACCTGGCGTCTCCTGTACCCATTGCAGGGGCGGGGACACCGCTCTCAGCCATCCACCTCACATTCTTCACTCACTGCTCTCTGCCCCTCCTTGCAGGCCTCTGACTATAAACAGTAGCTGCTCTATGTTAAGAGGCGAGCTGGCCGAAGCTTCACAATAACTAAATCAGAGAGACGTGTTAATTTGGAGTTGCTGTCAGGAAGGGAGGGGAACGCTTTGGATGAGTGGAAATGCTTTAGGGGAAAGGGTAACGATTTCCCTTCAGAAAACTGGCTGCATTGGCCCTTTCCCGCCCACATACACACTGTTCCACATATGCACACCTAACAATGACGTCAAAGCGGGAACCCCTAGAAAGAAGGGATTTAACTGCATATTCAATGGCCATGCATCAAGTCTGGACATTTTTATAGTAGGATTTAGCATCAAAAACCTATAAACCGGCATTTTTACCATTTAAAGCATTCAGTTTGGTTTGTTGATCCATGGCAGTTCTGAAATAAACAGCTATCATTTTGATTAAGATTTTGGATCCTGTGATTCAAACGGCTGTGGCAAATAGAAAAAAAAGGCCACTAAGGTATAAAAACAATAATTAACTTTGCAAATGAAGCATGGGAATAAAAAGAGAAGATCAATGATATTATCTGCAAGTAAGTTTTAAGTTATCACTGGCTTCATTAGCTGATAGATAACAGCAGAAGAGGATATGACATACAAGACAAAAAGAAACATCTAAGCAATATATAGCTTTACAGAAATTGAAGGGGAAGTCCAGCATTATTTGAATAAACTGAAAGGAGAAATGATACATTTCAAAATGACCCTCTTCAGATTCTGGCTTGGGTGAGTAACCAGCTTTAGCCAACTTTCTGTGGGGCTGATTTCTCAATTTTATGAGTCAGCATAAAAGTAGCTGCATTATTGGCCACATGAATGAACAGACAACTTTAAATGAAAAAAAAATGCACTTTATGGTTGAAGGATGAAGCTTAAATGCTTATCAATAAAATGTGTCTCGCCAACTGAATGTTTAAACTTAACCTTCAAATCGTCAATTGTTGTTCATTAGATTTCCTATTCATCTATAAGCATTTAAAAACAAAGGGTCATTGTAATTCATTCTTTGTATTGGTTATATTTTCCTCATCTGATTCCTTCCTAGTGCTTACTGGTGGAGACTTTTGGCTCACATACTCTAGCACACTTCCTGTTCAACTGTTCCTCAAATGCTTTATGAGAAGCTGCAGACATGAGGATGAAAATTAGTGTGAGCCAAAATTATTTGCGTCAGGATTCAAGACGAGACAAGGTTTGTATAAAGAGTGCAACTTTTGATATTAAGTCAGTGTCCACTGCACGTGTTAATCATTACGATGTGTGCCGTGACTTAGCTCTATTATTCATGGGTTTGAGCCTTTTCATCGCTTCCCTTTAGTTCATTTGAAAGGAATGAAAATGAAGTCAAGTGCTCCTCTAAACCTCAAAGTATAAACATGAATCAAACTAGTTCAGTAGTTTAAACTGAAGCAAATATACACCTCATGCAATGTTCTGTATATTAGAACAGTATGTTAATAAACTTTGGTTCAACATGCACCCACCTATCGCTTCCTCAAAAAACTCCTGTAAAAAAGTACAAGGCAACCCAAAACTAGGCAGAGAGGAAACAGCCACACTTGATTGCTGTCTTGGGAACTTGTAATTTTGATGTATGCTCTTTAAGA
Organism: Hypoplectrus providencianus; assembly: GCA_028566105.1. Taxonomy (NCBI): domain Eukaryota; kingdom Metazoa; phylum Chordata; class Actinopteri; order Perciformes; family Serranidae; genus Hypoplectrus; species Hypoplectrus providencianus. The sequence continues at coordinate 18,775,282 of JAOWBC010001387.1, read as the reverse complement.
AAAACACCCTATACCCACATGACATGTATTTAATTGCAAAGAACATATATATCACCATAATCACACACTAAATACATCTGAATTGCAAAATTGCCCTAAGCATGTATTTACGTACCGGTGTGCATGTATGTGTCTGTGTATGCCATAAAAGAAAACAAGCTGCTCAGAGAGGAGAACAAGGTGTAGTTGAACTCTGTGAGGTCCCAGACACCGTGGCTGTCACAGCAGCACTTAATGTACGACTCATTAGTCATCAGAGTCTCTTTCAGTCTCTGGAGGGAGACAAGAAACAACTGCCTACAATGCAATCTCCGACTCTCAGTGATGCCTGAGTGCAATCCAACCACAAATTTGAGCTTAAAAGCTGACCGCAGAGAAAGTTCAACGTTCATACTCCTTGGAGAGGAGGTTACTGTATGGGCCATACAGTGTGGAATACACAAAATAACACCAGTGCACCAATAGTATTATCTATATACACAGTTATTCAGGGACAATGCTGATAAGTAATAAAATTCCAGGAAATATATTGCATTCATATCCAGTCAGTCATATGATAGATATTATTGGGTGTGATAAAATGATTTACATTTGTGATTGTGGACATGTTTGTTTTTTGTAAAATGTAAATAAAACAGAATGCATCAAATTCAGAGTGAATAGTAATAAAAACCAAAGCTTATCAGTCTTGTACAGTTTTCAATTGAATGTCACAAAGGATTAGCACATTATTGCACTCTGTCTTGTTTGGGTTTATGACAACATCCCAACTTTTGGGGAATTAGAGTTATATGAATATGTGAACTTGTTATTTGTATGCAAGTGGCTCTGTGGAGGACCTAATAGTGAAATTAATTTAAAACTGACACAGCAGTTTACACAGTGAGTGACACTGGGGTGAGTGAGATGAGAGGGACCACACCATAACAGCTTTTGCACAGCTGCAGATTCCTACAGGGATTTAAATTTACATTTACATGGCCTATGTCCAGGCAGTAATTTAAAATGCAAGGTAACTTCAGGAAGCAGTTTGTTCCTTCAAGGGAAACACTTTGTAGTCACCTAGGTTACCCTTAATTACAACTAACAGTGTCTTGCTTTCAAAAGTAAGATTAAAGAAGCACTAAGAATCACTTAATACAATGAAAAAAAGAATTGACAGAGATGTACTTTACCTAATACATTAACGTAGGTTGATGCTTGTGTGTTGCCCAAAGGAAATGTCACTACTTTGCAGGTGTAGGATCCAACATCTGCAAAGTTAGCTCCTTCAATTGTAATGGTAGCATCTCGTACAGAGGGGGAAACAAACGAGACGCGCTTGACATAGTCAGGAGAGATGGAGATTCCAAACTCAGGGTTGAACACTGCCAGGGTAATGGTGCCAGAGGGGAGACGACGTTCCCAGGAGCTCTGTGTAAGATTGGAGCCCACCTCTATTCTGCAGGTCAATGTGATGTTTTTCCCCAAAACTGCATTCACTTTCTCAGGAACAACCACCTGGTTACTGCTTGTACCTGTTGGGGAAACAGGACAGAGATAAGATACAAATAAACAACAGCACACATCATTGCTGCAGCTTTAATTAAATTGTAAAAATGCATTTCTCATGACACTGTCACTTCATTGGATACAGAGATTACAGTGCTTGTTCTCTCTAGTGTGTAGTGCTGGGAGAAAATTGTCTGTGAATCCAAACATAGATTCAATTTGTCAAAGACTTAAGTTTCTCTTCATCCACTGTGACAGCTATTATAAAAGAGATTAGAATTCAAATTATCTCGGATATGCAGCAGTGAAGCTGAGATTAAAATTACATTCTTGATTAGCTTTCAACAAGATGCAGTGTACAGAATCATGCTTTCATTTCTATCACTCATCATTAACATGCCCTCCCCATAGTCACATTTCGAGCCTAGCTGACAGATTTTACATATATCCTTCTTTCGTTTTTTTAACAATGTTTAATAAATGATACTTAAGACTGTGTTTAAGTGTATCAAGACTTTTGGGGGGGCTAAAACTGCAGCTTCATCAGAGCATTAGTAACGGTTCAAACAGAGTGGAACTTCTTAACACCCTATAACATTATAAATTCTGATGAAATTCAGTGAGAAGTGGATGATTGAAATGTTGCTAAAATCAGGAAGACACACTGGCTTTTGTAAGGACAATATTACTTGATGAACTGCTTACCCTCTTTCCATTTCACGTTAACCAGAAAAAAAAAGATCAAATAATTATAACAGGAGATGCTTCGACAGATTCACAAAATATGGCTGGTCTAACTTTATTCGTATTTGTTGGTTGAGAGGGTGACATGGTTTAATATTTATACTTTATTTGTAAACTCCATCCTTTTACTTAGAACAGCTATATCCCTGGACATGCAATTGATATTCTGACCACAATCAAATTTTAACTGGCTGCTACCATGAGATTTCAATCCCAATGCAGTCCTCGAAAGCACTTCGCTGCACTGTTCACTGCATTGAAATACCTTTTTGGGATTGGCACACCATGGAACACTATTTTAAAGATGTCTTTCCTGTGGTACAAAAGGATGAAACTTTATCTGGGTTACTCTGAAAGCTCTTAATAAGCAACACACTTTCACAGCAGGACACTCACAGTGTCCCTCTTGCTAATTATCAGAGGACATTTTAAGCAGGGAAAAATTCTGGAAGGAGATTAAACAAAACAAGTCATTTTATGGTTTAGGCCCTCTTTTTATGAGTCCCTTAATTTGACTTCAAGCCCACCACAGGTTTTTTTTTTTAATTAAGCGGCATTTTAAAGAAATTAAGCATATAACTTGGTTTTGTGCATTGATGGCTTTTGAATTATGTTAATCCTGAATGCAAGTCAAACTAAGATGGGCAAGTGAAAAAAGGAAAAAAAAAAATCACACTTAAACTTTGGGAAACAAAGCATGATGGAGAGTACAAGCGTATGGTACATCATCTGCAAGTCAAAGTTGATGAACGTTCTTTTGGGTTGTAGCAAACGAAAACAAAAACAACTCAGTGGGAATGAATGTACTATCTTGCAATCCTAACCTGAAATAAATCCTAAATTACAGGTTATAGCTACAGCCCTCAATGGAAAAGAAATCCAAGGCTCAGTTTTTTTGTGAGCATAATCACACAAATGGGGCATTGATAGAAAAATGTATTTGTATTAAACGTCTTTAAGAGTCTGTGCACATTGAAACATGGATTGCGGAGTATATCCACATTAAATCATGAGAAAATGTTTGTTTTGCAGATAAAATGTAAAAAGTGGATTTCAATCAAAATATTAAAACAGCACGCCTCAGTTTCCTCGACACGGTTGCAGTTGAGTAAGCTATATTTGGGAGCCATAAATTTCCACTTTGTACGTAGTCTCGGATGTGTATGGAGTAAAGCTTATGAAAGTGGTCCACTGGCTGGTATTTTGAGTCTTTGGCATGAATGTGAGTGGTAAGCCACAGCAATGCTATCTTGGTTTGTGAGGACTATAGCCAAAGGAGGCTGAGGCTCCCCGTGCTCCATTACGTCCCCTGTAATTTCAGTGATTACACACACACACACACACACACACACACACACACACA
>JAOWBC010001387.1:18748055-18761928 GCA_028566105.1 Hypoplectrus providencianus | reverse complement strand
TTTTCAGTGAGTAACTTTCATTGGAACAAATGGGAATTTGTGCCATTTACAGTGCTTTTGTCATAAAGTACAATACACAGCATTTTAGACAAGGTAATTAACACGAGAACAGGTTAGGGCAGAGCTAAGAGGACTTGTGAAAGTAGAGCAGTGAAAGTAATCAACAGCTGACTGCAATGACACATTGGTGTCTTTTTATTCATCCTGTGACTCTAGATTTACTGATGGACCACCAGGGAACAGTTCGCCATACAAAGCCTCTGACAGTCACATCTGTCGGGGAAGAGGAAGCAAAGGGTGGAGTCAACAGAAGCTAGTGACCACAGCCTGCTCCCTGAACCCCACACACACTGCCTCCGTGTCCCACAATAAAGTAGCACACTCATCTGCTGATGGCCTTCCTTCAAAAAGAAAACACTGCATGCATTTAATGTGATTAGGAGTTTTCAGTCTGCTGCTTCACAGCTGAGATTTAAGATCCAATAAGAGTATCGGATGGATAGTGCAGCTGTGACCCACAGATGTGAATCCAAATGCTAAAATCTACTTTAAAGCCCTTACTTGTATATAATTACAATAGAAAATAACTAGTTTGGATAATTAACACCAGACATCAGTGAAATGATGGCATCTGCAGGCATATTTAGTCAGTGAGTCACAAGTTGTTCTACTTTACTAAACCATTCTTGAACCTAACCAACCATTGTTTGAAGAAGACTGACTGAAAATGGTTTAAGTATCACGTGAACGAGTTAAATTCAGGAGACCAAAGGTTTCCTACCTTCATAAAACACGTTGCTTTTCCCAAGAATCTAAAAAGTGGGCAGTATGGCTTAGCGATGCGTTAAAATTTTCCCCTGGGCCTTCAGGTAACTATATAAGTACATATACACAAATTTAATGGTCAGACTAACAAAGGCATTAGGATACCAAACACATGGTCCAAAAAACATAACTTGACCCAAACTGCCATTTGAAATGTGGTGACAAAAGTGAAGCGATTTGAATTACATTTCCATGACACAACTACTTCTTTAAGTTACATTTTGCTGTCAATTAATAACCACCAGAGCACATTAACCTCTATGAGGAACAAATCTGCTCAGTCAATGCACCGCCTTTTAAAATCTATTTCAGTTTTGAGTCTGTAATTTAGGTGGCTCCATTACATTATTTATTTAGATTATGAATCATGCAGCCCCAAGAGAAGAAACCACAAAACTATGGTCTTCAATTACAGACCTCACAGTCTGAAGCCACGCCTTCAATGAGTCCCCTCCTCACAATCCGGTCAACACTAAAGGCAATCTTAAAATGACACAGTCAAGGAAGGTTTTTAACAGAGAATCCCCCTTGCCCACTGTGCTGTGCTAAACACACCACAGTGAGTCAAGGCCACATGGGCTCCAACCATATGTTTTTGAGAGTCAAAAACCTGCAACCTGCTTCGCTTCCAAACACAACACTAAAATTAACCTTTCACTGGTAAGTCTGTCCTCTATGTTAATAATCAGCTTGTTGGGCTGTCTTGAACTGAAAACCTGCACACACATGGCCGCAAACACATGGGTGAGACTTAGTTCAGCTTAGTTTGTAACGGTTCGTTGTTTATCACTTCCCTGTGCTGATTTATGAGCCAGTGTTTTGTGGTACAGACAGAAAAAAGTATGGTATGAAGAGGACTCTGACAAAGTATGTGTTGCAACTGCATGTCTGTATGAATGCATAACAGATAGATTGAGAAAGATATGACTGAAGTAACAGTATCTCCATGACAAAGTTTGTCCACTAATGAGCACAAATACGTTTACTTTTAATGTCAAACATGCTTATCAAAACTGTTTTGTTATATTCCATTTAAGAATATAAAATGATTATAAAAATATTGTAAATTATAAATGTAAAATTAAATTATAGTAAAGCAAAAATAAGTCTCTGGTCCCTTCGCCTCAAATGTGAATGTGTGCTTTTTTTTTTTTTTTTTTTAAATATAGGACAATAATAAAACAAACTTTTTTTAAATTATTTTTTCTGTTTCATACACCAATATTTTATAGAGTTATTTTGACAATAATCTACATATTAATCACATAATTAATATTATTAACATATTAAGAGCAGCTCCATACTGGATGCATGAGCCAATGCCATCTTTAAAAATGTTCAATGCCGGAGAGGCTTCGTGATCCCTTTTAAAACAGGTTCCATGGCATAACTGAGAAGCTTTTATTACCCTTTCAGGGAAAAAAACAAAAAAACAAATGGTGCATTCCTGAACAGTCTTTACTTTAGCATCCATCAATGTTTGCCCCTTCTTTTGTCTGAGTAGGGCTGTCATGTATTGTAATCCCAGCTCAAGACTGGGATACAGCAAAGCTCTCCAGCTGCACTACTCGGGACAACGCAGACTGGAAGGTGCTCTGGCTGGCATGCAGCCCAACTGCAGGTCAATACTTCCAGAGACTCTGCGACTGCAGTGCCTCCTCTGAAATATGTCTTCATTTCCCCTGCCACCCGTCTCACGCCCAAAGCAGAGAGAGGTCTGCGCTGCTTCTTCTCTCCCCGTATCACATAACGTTTATCCCCCCATCTGTATCCAACAACCACTTGGCAAACTTTTCACAAAGGAGCTCCTCTTCGCTCAGCATGAGTGACACCCACAATGCTTTCTATTTTTGCACACCACGAATCAATGCTGCTCCTCAATGAGTTTTTCATGAGTGGGAGAGAACGCAGCCGGTATTTCCCCTCACATACTCCCTGTAAGCTAAGTCATGGTGAGCTGAAACACTGGAAATAACGTTAGCTAGAAAATTTTAACAAAAATCTGTGCTGCAATCTCCTGTCCCGGGTGAAGTCATCTGAGATTAAATTAAGTTAGCTGATGTGTAATAAGCAGTTACTGTACGGGGTTTAAATTAACGTAAACTGTTGTTAGCAACGGTGACGAAGTTGTATTCAAATGTGAAAAGCAAGCGAGGTTTAAGTTAGCTAACTGTGATCTGACGCCAGCAGCTAACTTACTTTCGTACCGACGTATTGTTGGGATAACTGTCCACAGACATGAACCGTTAGCTTCAATAAAGCTAGCAGGCTTTGGACGGAGCCACAGCGAGGACTAGCCGGGTTTTGGCGATTTTGAATCGATGACTAAACGTTAGAGACTCCGCGTTGACCCAACCGCAAGTTCTTTCAAAAAAGTAGCACGGTCAGAATGACAAGGAAAACCGTTAACTCACAGGTAACTCCGTAAAAGGTGAGAAGTGATGTTAAAAGCCGCAGAGTCCTGAGCGGTGCTCTTTTCTCCATGGTTTCCTGTGTGGTTGTGCGCTCTGGCACGCTCTGGTCCGTCCTCCTCCTCGCTCCTCGGTCGTCCCTGCTTGCTCTGCCTGGCTCGCGCTCCTGGGGAGCTGCTCTCCATAGCGACCGAGCCGCGTGGGCTGTACCACTTACTGCAGGACAACAAACACACGCACACGCACACACACACACACACACGGTCCCAATCATCCCCACTTGATTTGAATTGTTCTAAGAACACATCCGATATGTATGGAAGACAATTTCGGAAAATACAAAGAAAAAACTTAAAAGATGAAAAACTTGGTCTTGATGCCATTTAAAAAAGAAGAAAAAAGCATCCAGTAGCAGCATGCATACATACATTGAACATAAACATGCATTAAACACAATTAACCTTCAAAATGATAGCCATACATAAACTTTATCCTGAGAAAATCTGACTTGAAGCCATAGTCATGTGATATATAAAAAATCATTAATATTGGAGGAAAGAGTTAAAATCAAGTAAAACAAAGTAATATTTTAGGACGTTTGTAAAAGAAAAGGTCATTTTTGTCAAATACAAACTAATAACTTTGATATGAAACGTTTAAAAATATGGGATGAAATGTTTTATTTTGATTTTTAAGATAAAAAGACAAAATTATGGATTAAAAAGTGCAATAAAAGTCAAAATTGCAAGTAAAAAATGTGTAAATATGAGATGAAAAGTCAGAATTCTGAAACATCAATATGATGAAAGATAAAGTCATATATTATGAGATTTTAAAAAAGTAAAATTATCAGAGACAAAGACCTAATCATGAGATAATCAATAATTAAGAAAGAGTTTTTATTAAATAAATTTGGAGATACATTTTAAATTATAAGATAAAAGTTAAAATTATGAAATAAAGCAAAAATGATTAGTTAAGTAGAACATAGGTATAAAGTTGTAGGACACATAAAATGTACGAAGCTCCATGCCACCAGTAGTAGCAGTTATATCAGTGATAGTAAACAAATATAGTCCTAAAAATAGTAGAAGGCCACAGTAGTCGTAGTGTTTGTTGTAGTAACCGTAGGGCAGTCGTAGCAGCAGGAGTCACAAACATTCTCAGATCACACACTGTTTAAATAGCTGGACAATAGTTACACTGTCTTCCTAAAAGCATTACAGAGGACTTTAGTTGTTGGATAATAAGACCCAAGCTGGATTACCAGCTGCCCTGAGGCCCCAAAACCTCATGGGGCCCGAAAGCTCCAGGTTCAACCCGTGGCAATTAGTTTTAGGTAATTTGATTTGTTGAACATTTGCTTAGTAATACGGTCAGCCACACTAAAGTACAACACAGACTTCCAGGGTAAGGGCCATAAGTAAACACTGGCTTTGTTACATAAATTTGGGGCCCTGCCATTTAGAGGGAGAAGTTACTGACTACAATTTGCATATTCCTTCACATAAATGTTCTATATCACCACAAGCGGAGTGCCATGTAATTCCATTATATTTAAGAAAAGGCAGACATCTCTACAGCTGTTATCGCTAACTCATACCACAACAATACAAAATAATAAATAGCACCACATGTAAGACGGAACATGTGTATTTTTTTTCTTTTGGAGGACTCAACTTTCTTCCCTCACTAATAGAGAATAAAATGAAAGTGTAATTTTGTTTGGATCAGCAGGGAATCCCCTCACGAGGGCACACTTGTGAAAACATGCAACCTGGAACCATTACTTCTCCAAATAACCGTTTTACTTTGTAAGCAAAATTACCGTCTTCACAGTTTATGTCTCATTGTACTCATCAGGGAGACACTGACGCTTCAGCTGTTTTTGGTGAGTCTTGAGGGTGCTGAGGAGATCAGACCTGTTGTCTCCTGGCTTATTTCTAAAACTTTTTTTTCCATTTGAAGGTTTCAAACTGTATGTTGATATCAATATTCACTTTACATATTTCTAAGAGCTCTCAGATTGAGATCAGTAGAAATATGGATGACAAAGCAACAAAAACCCATTCATTCTATAGAAATACACACATTTTGGAGCCTTTTAATCATCTAATCTTCCAAGGGAGGCACCAGTCTGAGGTTTATATAATGATTATGTTGTTAGCGTCACAGTATGGATATGACTGGGATCAAGCTTTATCTGTAAGGCAACATCAGGTTTGATTTAAACATTGCTGCTGAAACTTTGTAAGTTTTTATTTATTATTTAAGTGATTAACTGTTCAACAGTAACATGGCAGTTCATGAAAAAGACATTTAAAATTCAGCAGCAAACTGGTCAAAACCTAGACAAGAATATAAAGTTTCACTATTTAAAGTATATAGTTTAGAAACATGGAGCTGAGCTGAATAGATAGACCACATTGCCATGATACCTGATCTAGCTATTTGAGTCAGTATGGGCTGCTATCTGATATCAGTATCGGTGCATTCTTACACTAGTGTATTTAGCACATTGTTTGAAGAAACTGAGGGGCAAAGACAATAATCAACCACAAAGGAGAAATACACCTTTATATCACCAATCAGGCCTAATTCTACAGAAACTGTATTTTGTAGGCAATGTGTCACCAACATGATCAAGGTATTTTAAAACTGTGGGAAATACGAGGAAGTGAATGTGAAAGTTAATATAAACCCCAGGAGATCTGCTGCTGAAGGACAAAGCAGTCGCATGCAACAAAAGCTCTTCACTGGTTCCTGTTTCCGAAGAAGAAGAAGTGTGCACACTGTGACGACTCTGTCCTAAAACAAAAGTGGTAATGAAGCACTCTCTTGCATTGTTCTTTTCTTTGAGATAATTACAGCTTTTACACGTTCAGGAATCTGGCGTTGTGTGCAGCAGCACAGTGTTATTATCACGCACTGCAGCTTGATAAACATGCTCCGTCAGCAGTTTCAGGGGGACATCATATGTATTCACTGAAGATAAGCAGAAATGCTCGTCCCACTGTGATTCCCTCATGTTGAGCTTCCCATTTGGCTCTGCTGTGAGGTCTTCATAGCACGTATTAGTGTCCTCATCAGGGGACGTGAACTCTCCGGGGATCCTCCATCTCCTGCAAAATTTAACCCGCTCCCTCTCCCAGCGCTGCGGCTCAGCATCACTGTGATTAAAGTATGACCCATGATATGTCACCACACCATACCCCCTGCCTTCATATTCTCTGGTGGTTTATTTATATCCTCTAAGAGCTATAAATCCCCAGGTGAAAGTGCTGCCCTTTTCACCAATCAATCTCCCCTCCTGCGCCACTTTGCATTGCAATGGTAAAGTCAGAGCAGCGAGGAGGCTCGTGTGTTTATGTGATGGTAAATCACAATTTATTTTCTTCAACAAAACAGTGAATGTGTTAATGATATAATCAATTTGAAATAGTTTCAGTGTGGGTAATTTTACACCACTGGCATAACTCTGCATTGTAGAAATGCTGCATATATGCTCAAACCCCCTCAGTGGCACTGAATAGTTTATAAGCATTTATGGCCCATGACCTTTGTAATTGTGGTTACCTCATTGAGGTTTTATGTAGAAAAAATACCTCTCAGTAGCTCTATTACATTTCCTTCATGGCAAGCAGGGCTGAACTGGCACCACCTCCCCTGTGACCAGTGGGTGCACATCCACACAGACTGTCTGGGACATTTGGTTTTACAGTCTGTGAAAACAGCCTTTGTTAAACACAACATTCCTCACTAGTCACATTGGTGAGCCAGTCCTTGCACACCTCAAAACCTCCCACCCCCACCCCAGCCCTCTTTCTGAAGCCACTCTCATGGTCCCGTCCCCTGCCAAGGCTTGACCATCTAGAGCAGAGAGAGGTCACCTCACTGCTGACGCCACACACTTGCGTTTGCAGCTCCACACAGGTCTCCCACATAATGAGCTCCCCATGAAATGACCCTCTGCAGTACACACTGACCTTTAAAAGGCATACCTGAAGACAATTAAGGAGCCGTTCCCGTTAACAGAGAATATTTACATTACTGAGGAATACATCCACATTTCAATATACTGTGAATACATGCACATAAGTGGGAACAAAAGGTCATACGAAATAACATTAAAATGTATTCTGTACTGTATGTGTACAATTCACATGCTGGTTTTGATACTCAATGCCACATGCAAATGTAAGTTCATGCACCAGGGTATGCAGTATATCATATGAATGGTTCTCTAACAATATGGGGCTTAATCACAATCGTAAACAGCAAACAAAATAGGGGTCATATCCATTGTAATAAAAATGTGAGTACAATGAGAAATACTGACTCCAATAAATACATTTTAGTTGACTGGGAATGAAACTGCAAACAGTGCATCAAACTGTAGCAATAAAAGAAAACAATAAAAAAGTGTTGCAGTGGATGTACATCGCCATCTGCTGGAGTGTAGGGGAGATTTTCATAATACTTCAAGTCCTGTTCCAGTGTACATACCATGTAACTGAAAAATAAGGTCTGTCTGCATTCAGTTTCTTTCCAAGTTTAACCACCTGCCCACTGATTTTCTAACCTGTGTGCTGGAAACTAAACTATCCAATTATATAATTATTCTCCTGTTTCCATTAAAAAAGTCTTTGCTTTGAGCAGAGGTAGACTGGTTTGTTTTCTCCTGGGAAGTGTGGAGAGAGAAGATGCTGTAAATGAAGTGACGACAGGAAGGGAGTTGAGAAATTACCTAAAAGCTCCACAGGAGAGCCAGGACATGGGTAATTTGCAGAGAAAGACGAGTTGATGAGTGAAAAAGAGCGATACAAATAACAGGTAAAGCCATCCTAAAGAGTTTCTCAGGGATGCATGCATGGGAATCAGTGGGATTGAATATTCATACAACAAAAATGAACATGAAAAAAATGTTGGTACCGTCAGCTGATTGGTGGAATTTCACAAAGACAGTGTTTGTCAGCAAAGTGTGTGGTGCCTCTGGGTTTAACGGTGTTTATAAAGTGGCCTCTGGTTACTTCAGCAAACAGAGTATTTCCCTGAGTTGACCACAGAGGACATTCTGTTCACAAAGTTGGCGCAGACACCCCTCATCTGTATCTCACCAACAAACAAGTCAGAACTCTCATCCTTTGGCAACCATTTTTAGCACTGGTTGAAAGAAAAAACGAAAATAAGCCTCTGCAACTAAATACTGATTCTCATCCACAAGTCAGCAGACACTTTCACAGACTCATCACAGACAAAGCAGCACCTATTGGTACTGCTGTATATTTTGTCAGATATAAAAAAGCCTTTTAACAATATATAATGCAAAAACAATTATCTTTTTGCAGTGTTTTAAAAAACAATCAATAAAATAAAAATTACAAATATATACACATAGAAAGTCATAAACCACTGGAGGTCCCCAGACTACTTTGAGAATCATTTCTCCAGTTAAGTCAGTAAATAATACATAACATTTTATTTCATAATTACAAATAAAGCGATTGCAACAAGAAAATACCAAACACAAACTGTAATTACACTGTGTCCTGTCTTGTCTTTATTATAATCATTAAAAAAACACACAAACATTTGATGTTGGTCAACTCAAAATACAATAAATGACACACATAAAGACACAGTTCATAATCACAATCAAATAAATAGTCTTAAGAAGTTCTGAACTGTGAACACTTCCTCATTTTGTGACAAATTTAAATGGCATTGCAGATTTTTCTGCAAACACATGCAAATCTACACAACATGTTAAAGACCCCCAAAGAGAGAAGATATTATTAGGATTATATAAAAAGTTATTTACTTTAAAAGTAATACTTTTTGATGATTTCTTTTAGTCTTCTCTTAGATAAGCCTCAGGCACTTCTTCCTCATCACTGTTACTCTGTACGGAGGAAGCATATTGTGACATCCTTTCAACCTCCATCACTTTAGTCTCGGCCAACTTTTTATCTGCTTCCACCGACATTTTCTGGGCCTCCTCCACCTGCGACAGGGCCACCTGAATGTTTGTCCTCACCGTGATGGATGCATGCTCAGCTCCTGGACACAAATACAGATGCAAACACACTCTGTAAAATTATGGAAAAAATGTAGATCCTGACAGATACATCGTTTGACAGATATTATCTGCTAATAGCATATCTGTGTTTATGCTGTCCAATATACATCGTTATGAAAAAATGTTTTACACACTATTTAATGCAGGTGTTGCTTAGTGTGATAAAGAAATTGTGTTTGCTATTTTGTATTTTTTTTCTTTTATAATAATCAACAACTGGTACCGAACAATAATGATATTTATTTAGCTATTTATTTTATTCCCATTTTTTTCTTTATTTTTCTCGGGTATCATTTATTGAATTGGCTTACAATGTAATACATTGAAATACAATGTATATCAATGTTTAAGATAATTCAATAAAGCTTTATGTTTGAGAAAGTTGCCCTCAGGATGCATTTGGAGAGTGGTGAAAAATCGGTGCACAATCAACATTAAGAGGGTGTCTATCAGGCTTCAGAAAAAATAAAAGGTTTGACATAAAAGCACCTCTAGTTTAAACATTAGTTGGGGATATTGAGAAGGAACTCATGTCCATCGTCTCCATTTGTTCTGCATAAAGGGCTACTGAGTGACAGTAAATGATCCGTACGCTGTCCAAAGTGCAACACTGACAGCAGCTGAATAGGGACAGGAACAGACAGCAACACAAAATTCTTTGAGGAGATGATTCACATCTTAACAGTTTGATTTATCATTACAAGAGCCTGAGAAAACCTGCTGAAAAACTTCAACCATAACATCCGAAACATTTGCTCACACAGCCACTCATCATCATCACATCTGGTACACACCTGAGGCGTATGCTGCCTCGGCTGCCGTCTCACACAGCTTGACTGCGTTGATCCAGGATGACTCAAAGCGCTTGCAAAGGTCTTGTCTGTCACTAACCTGTCAGGATGGAGGGTTGTGAAGTCAGTCTCTAACTGATATACAGCTGTTTGTTTTGTAAAGTTTGCAATTCTGCTGTCATATTTATGATGCAACAATCAATAAATTAGAAAAACTGAATGCAGTTCTCAGGTTTGTTTTGAAGTACTTTTCACCAAAGGGGACAACATAAACTGACCTCTGAACGCTGGCCAATGATCACCTGCCATATTGTGTTTTCTTCTGCTGGAGTCAGTTTCCCCAGTGAATCCAAATATCGCCTTTGAAGACCAATGAGCGTGTGCACAGCCTGTTAGCAGACAGAGTCAGGTGGGAGAGTGTTTACATTTTAACACCAAGGTATAACTTTCTGAAGTATGGACACTTCTCAAAATCTTAAAACTAGTCTATGTAGCCCACAATAATGCCTGTTTTTGTTTCACTGCTTGGCAAGACCATGGGGTGCCACTGGTTATGGAAATGATTAGCCCATGGGCAAGTACTGGGTTTAAACAAATAAGGTGCTGATTTTGGCTTAAGCATGTTAACCTGATTCCAAAAAGTTGTGAAAAATGTCGCTTTACTTTACTTTTAAACCCAAACCAAGGGTCAAAGGACAGAGGATGTTTTATGATGTAAAGGACCTTGAGGTGTATTTTGGATATGGAAATGAACATTTCTAGATTTCTATACACACATCAGTTGTAAATATTCTCTTATTAAATATTATCATAATGTTTGGCAAGACTTACTTTTGAGTACTCTGTGATGGCATCAATGAGAGCCAAAGTGGTCTGAGAGAGAAAAGTGCTTGAACTGTCTGTAACCAACGAGGCTGCTCGTCTGATCAGAGAGTCATGGGAGAGGTTTTCAACCTGAAACAGAGGCACATAAAGAAGGAAACACACAGAATAAGTGTTTATTGCATGTTATGGCTTCTGTACTTTGGTGTTGTAAATAAGGTGATGCACTCACCTGTTTGAAAGGTATAGCACACAGCCCAGCGCCTACAGTTAAAGAAGCCACACCTGTGTACAGAATACTGGTCCATTTTCCTGTTTTAAGTGCTGCAGGTTTAACGCTGCTGAGCAGGACACGAGCTGAACTCCTGAAGAAAACAGATAGTTCCAGATTACAACCTTTTCGACGCGTTATTTCACTCAATGATTATGTAATGCCTTAATATTTATTAACGTTGCTTTGTTCGAACCAACATTCACATTTAAAGGCTAAAAGAGTCGATAAAAGCAGCAAAACAGAAGCCAGTTTCTCCTTGCTCGTTTACTCTGCTTAATTTACTCCATTCATGTTTCAGAAACTACGCTAATAAGAACGTTAAAACAATGACAAACAGGTTTAACGTGTACTCCGACAACTTCCGGTTGTTGTTGTTATGAAACAAAACACTGTCATTTCCCGTCTTTACAGTAACCGGCAGGATTTCACTATTAAAAGGCGGTTAAGCGACTAGAACATGTGTAAATTAAAGTACTACCAGTGCCTTTTTTACGTTATCGAAATCGCAAAACACATCCTACCTGAGTAAACGAGCGTAGTTTGTTACCCTCCTCAACGCGGCCATGTTGGTCCGCCGTGATAATATGTTCGTCGCCTCCGAACAAAGGTTCCCCCGCTGAGAGGCTGACACACACACACACACACACACACACACCGACAATGTCTCCCTCTGGTGGTGACAGCAGCAACATTAATGTATGCCTGTCTGCTCAGAGAACAAAGTGCAGGATCTGAGGGCTTGTTAAACATGATCCAGATCAAAATGTGTTGCCATATTTCTACAAAGCTAGGCTAACAAAAAAAATGTAATAATTTGAGCTCTCCCTGTACTTACACACAGCATTTCATACTCAATGTTCTGACTTGATTTTGATCACTGGTAGCTGTGTTGTTAATATGAAAGATAAATTAAACCGGGTTAAACCAGAAAAAAAAAATCTTCTTTGGTGTTTGTAGACAGCTGAAATACCTGACAAGCATTCTGCATTTAGTGCCTGTAAAGATGAAACAGCACTGTGCAAATATACAGGCCCTCAGATAGCCTTAACAATATCCTTGTCTCCCTGTACCCCAGAGAAGAGAGGCAGGAGTATGTGTGAGACATGAGCACAAAAATAAAATGGAATTAGAGTATAATTGAAGCAAAATGAACAGAAACTAAAAATAATGACAGGCCACAATGATGCTGATGTCAAAGGTTTGAAGTGAGAAGTTGGTGCCAGTTGTAACCTGATGTTTGATCTCAGAATTACAGCACAGAAGGAAATCTGGTTAATTGGAAATTAAAGCAGAAATGCAAAATCATGATTTGAGATAAATTTAAACTCACTAATATTTGCTATACTTCAATATGTTCTTTCATACCTACTGTACCTATCCACACTTCTAAGTTTAAAATCTGTTAGTTTACTGTGTGGAAAATGGATTTTCATTTTTTGCTTTTTATTAACAACAGCTTGATTGTACTCTAGAACATGTTGAATGCCATCTTATATTCACACAGTATGGAGGGTTAAAGTATATTTTTTCAAGGTGACTATGAGTCAATGAGTCTTTAATTTACTTTAAAGACGTATCGTTGATGTATTAAAGAAAGTTAGAAGTTTGGCGTTATTTGTTTCTTTCACCTTACCATAATTTATTTAAGTTTTTTTCTCAGAGGGTTTGTACTGATGAACTTAACTGTCGTCAGCGTTTAAACTTCAAACAGTCCCTTTTACTCCAAACCTTTTGTTTAAAGTTCTGTGAAGAAACAGTTAACAAACAGGTGATTACATATATGTTCATTAATGAAGTGAACATAAACAGAGCAGTCCTTAAATAATTAATGATCACATTAATCAGCACTGTTAATTAGCCCCACTGAAGTTCACTGTTACACACAGGAATACACATCAGTGTATTATTATCAGTTAGGATATTAAAATGATATATGCTCTGCTGTACTGTAATAACACACACACACACACACACACACACACACACACACACACACACACACACACAGTCTTCTAAAATATATCATGTTTATGACAGGTGGTCTGATGAATTTGTTAAGCTGTAAATGCATATTTTTTATTTAGAGTTAACATTTGCAAGTGGTTGCTGTTTTTGTTTTTGTTTACCAATTGAGTCAGCTGTCATCACCAATATCAACACATCGTTTAAATAATTAATAAGCCAATTACTCTGCAACTTTAATGTTTTGCACAGAGTTTATTTGCCTTAAGAGAGTTGCGGCTCATGAGCTCATTAGCATTGTTATTACGTTTGGAAACTCAGTCCACACGGAAAAAAACAAACCATGTCTGCAGAGTGCCACATCAACATCATATTCCCTCAAGATGTCCCAGTGTTGGCTACTGTGCAGTAGTGACTACGTGCATGGATCAGGCAAAGACAGGAATCTATCATTTAATTGCAAAACAAACTCATATGGATAAATAGTTTTGTGCAGTTGTGCAAAGTTACATCATGCCAACCCCCCCGATGCATTGACTTTTACTTTGATGACAAGATGTGTGTTTATCTTCAAACATTGTATTGTTTCATACTAAAATGCTAAAAAAAAAAAAAAAAAAAAAAAAATGCTATAAAAATAATTTAAGGATGTCAAATAAAATATTTAGCCAAAACCAAAACTATATATAAAAATCAGAACAACTTCGTC
>JAOWBC010001387.1:18689865-18706384 GCA_028566105.1 Hypoplectrus providencianus | reverse complement strand
GGAGCACTCAGCCCCTGATGTGGTATCTTCGAGAGGAGAGATTGGAGGTTCAGGTGTGGGTTGCCTTTACAAAAGACAAAGCCCAAAGGCCTCGAGACACGGACCGACTGGTGGGTTCTGCGTTTGTGGATCTGTCTTCTCTTGCAAAGATGCCAAAGCAGAAGCTTACTCTCAGTGGTAAGAGATTATTAATTGAGTTAGTATTCAACCAAACTATTTCATTTGTATGTGGTATTTTTTTCTATCTATGTTGTAATTATTCTGACAGTTATTATTTATTTAAACATTTTGAATGAGCAGCAGTGGGTGAGGTTTGGGTGAAAAGGGGGGAAATATGAAAATATAGAAGGATAATTGTATGTGATATGTTTGTATGTACATTTAATGTTTACTCCAATATAGTATGATTGAATATGTTACCTAAATAAAATTACAGCTGCAAGTAATCACTATAATAACACTTGTGTGGTTTTATAGGAGTGTATCCACTGTTCAGACGCTCAGCAACAGATCTACGTGGGGCAGCTCTCAGGGTGCATATCAGTCTGACAGCAGGCGTTTCTGTGGAGGTACCCACTGCTATTGACACCCAGGTGAATTCAGAAAACCAGGAGGATCTTGATTCCGAAGAGGCTGAGACAGCTCACCAAGCCACATTGTGCACGACTCCCAAAAAATCACAGAGTAGACTCAAAAATAAATCATCCAGAACAACTCCAGACATCACGTCTGTGCAGCACTCAGAAATGAACCTGGAGGAAACTTTCCCTGTAACTGTTGCAGTGGACAGGGCTATGCACCTAAATTTGAAAGGTCAGTAGCAACCTTTTTTTTCTGTTCACCTTTTTCTATGTTTTGCATACATTACCATCAATAAGCATGTGTTGTTATGTTTCCTTGGCAGGCTGTCCTCTCGCAGAGCGCAGTGAAGGGTCACCATGCTGCTGTGTTTCATATGTAACTGCAGACTCCGTTGAAGCAGTGTCCACAGCTGTCGTTAGCAACTCTGACTGCCCTGTGTGGGACCATCTACATGAGTGCAGGTTCAGTTTTACCACAAACATTAACTTCAGTCTTCGAGGATATCTCCAATTCACAGAAAGATTCACATATAAATTTTCAAACTGGTGATTTGTCTTACAGGCTTTCAAAGCAGCTACTGGTCGACCCACAACAATCACTTGTGTTCAAAGTTTGGCACAAAGGAGGTACAGGAAGCAATTACACTGTATGATTTATATTATATTGATTTGTTTGACATATTTAATCACTCTTCACTTTTTCATTTAAACAGAAACGGACAGGGTGATTGGATTTGCCTCGGTGGACCTGTCCCCATTAGTTTGTGGGTTCCTGTCAGTGTGTGGTTGGTATAACATCACAGACTTTAGTGGTCAGTGTCACGGCCAGCTCAAAGTGTCCATCACACCACTAAAGGGGGTTCAAGACCTCAGAGGACAGAGAAAAACTGTGAATGAAAACGCTGCAAATACATCACCGGTGAGAGAAAGAATCTTCTAAAATGAACAAAATGACTTGTTTGTGTTGTTTTAATTTTGATGAATGCATGTGATCAACAGGCTTTATTCCAGGCACTCCCCCTCAGCTACCAGACCACTGCCACATACAGCAGCTTCCCTTCTCACATCAGCCGACACACAGAGCAGAAGATCTCATCACCTGACCACATGGACAGGCTGTTCTCTGAGAGGTTTGCCAAACAATAACACATTTTCATTCATTTGTTTTCTAAAATCTATCTGCCTATGCTCAAAAATTGTCTATCTATTGTCTTTTCATTTGTTCAGGTCCAGTGAGAGTGACCGCCACTTTGAGCACATGGACAAAGTGCGTCTTTACCATCAAAGTCTGCAGGAGCAAACAGCTGCTCATTCTGTCTGCAGCAGCAGTGCTGGAGACATCAGTCCCTCCAGTTCACTCCTGTTTTCAGCACTCAGGTATAGTTCCTCAGATATAAAGTCCATACAGTGATTGTTTGCTTAAAACGCTAGATCTGACACTGTCTCTTGTGTTTACAGGAAAAAACTAAGTGAGTTAGACAACATCCAGAGATACTTCAGCCGTAAGCTTTCAACTCCCACATTTCCATTCACGAGTGAGCAGAATATTCATACCAATCCTGACGAACAGGGGGACAGGGAGACAGACACATGCCAGCTTCTTCTCAAGTCCAACCACTTAGTCGGGCAAGTCAACAATATCATTAGTGGTAAGGTCTTTCATATTGTCTCATATGTAGTCATTTTACCATTTAAAGATCATTCTTGGCAGTAAAGCTTTGTTCTAGTTTACCCAACCTTGACAGTTTGACCCAGAGTTCATTGCGGGCACAGTCTACTGTGAAGCTAACATTGTTTAACCATAAATGGAGGAATACCTACCCCCTGACTTCTTCAGTCCTCTGAGTAATGACAAGTGGCGCTGCAATACTGCACTTCAACCACTGAATGCTTTTTCAAATTGTTGTTGTACATTGAAAAAAATGGGCCTGATCTTTTGGAGCAGTGTTGCTAAAATCTTCATTTTCCTCCTCACACAGGTCTACGAGGACACCATCTAGAAACAATCCCCTCTGTCCCCCAGAGCAGCTCAACAGCTTCCCCTGTTGGAGATAACAACCCCCAAACTATCCCCGAGAAAATCTCCAGTCTGTGCAGAGATTCAAATTCTTCTCAAGAAGATTTGTCTCCTCTGCACTCGCCAACACAAAGGACTTCAGAAGACCATACAGACTCTGAGCCTGAAGAAGAAAAGAACGTAGAAAACCACAAGATTACTGTGTCTGATGATGAAAATGAAGATAAAGATGAAACAGATAAAGATGAAGATGTTACAGAATGTACACTGATTGAGGAAGCTGTTGCTGCTGTTACTGATAATGATGATGATGGTGGTAATGATGACAAGGAGGAGACAGATGAAGATTATGAGGAGGTTGTGGTGAAGCCGAGGCCTCTCAATGAGGTGTCCTCTTTAACAGACAAAACCAGTCCTTGGACCAGTATCTTGTCAGATCCTGACCTGGTTTCTCTGGAGAGCCTGGAGGCACCAGAAGTGCAGGATGTGAGCGAAAATGAGGATGCGAAGAGGCAGGCGGTTAGTCTGCAAAGTCATAAATGCAACGGCAAACACAAATGTGTCAGACAAGAGGAAAGTGAACCTGAGCAAAGTGACAGTTTAAGTCAATCAGATGGAGATGCTTCAGACACAGAAACAGATGGTGGAAGGACACAACAAGGTTTAGATGAGAGGCAGGCAAAAGAGGCCGAAAGCCACAAGGAGTGGTCATGTGACAGAGCTCCATCACCCACTGCACAGCACACCACCTCATGCTCCCCAGACAATCAGGACACATCACCCCAAACGTATCCTTTATCTTTATTTGATGTTTGTGTGGCTTTCAGATGATTTTTTTTTGGTTACCTTGTAAAAGATTCATGTCAAAATAGATTCAGCAACTTCGTTTTCCTTCAGTGAGCAGAGAGTTTCTAGTGTCCTTTCGTCCCTGATAAAGCGATCATGGTCAGCTCCATATGCATTTTTGTGTCTTTCCCTTGCAGGTGCAACGCCTAAGTTAAAAAAGAGGGTGTTTAGCTTACACTATCAGTGGAGGCAGCCACCCTCTGTCCCGAGCTTTAAATGAGCTCTGATATTTATGGCAAATTAACCATTGAAGTCAAGCAGGCTACTTCACTCTAGTATTTAAGTATTGATCATATATACAGTTATGGACCATATCAATACAAATATTGAATTATTTATCTTCTTTAACATAGTACTTTTTGCAGCAGAGCCTTCTAAAAAATACATTGCAAACACACTAAAAAGGCATTAAGTGTGATATGAGGAAAATGTAGATAATGCCTCAGCCTCACAGAGCTCATTTACAGCTTTCAATAGGTATTGGCTGTTGGCAGCAAGTTAAACTAATAGTAAAGTATTGCAATAATTCAGTTGAGTGTATGTTGGAACAGTGGTTTCTGTTTCCACTGGCTGGCTACTTCATGTCTTTGTCGATAGAAAGGACACAAACAATGGAACAGACGCAGACACATACAGAGCGTTTGAAGCCAACATCTGTAGTGTTTCCTTGTGGGCTAAAGGCAAATTAGCACTAAAGAAAGACTTCACAAAGGTCACTTCACACTCTTTGTCACATTATTAGCATCACATTATTATTAGCTGAGATTAAGAATTCTGTTTTTTTTGCAGTCATCAACAGCGGTTTTTGTTCCGAGCTAGGCTGCAGGATGCCATCATACTGAATGCAATTTTTATTATCTTTAACATTCAACAACAAGCTCGGCCCCTGTGGAGGTCCCTAACTTCTTCCTTCCCTCTCACCAACTGGAGGCATCCATGAGAGTCATACGTTTAGCTCCGTCTTTCTCTCAGACGTGCAATGACCCGGTGAGTATTTGTCACCAACTCTATTTCTGGGTTTCACACTCACTTACCCTCTTTCCCATTTTTACTTTTCACTCCCCTCTCACAATTTACCTGAGAAACTTTGTTTTAGTCTCAGTTATACAGTTTTAGATTATCAGACACAGAACAACAATACTATAATAACTAAATAATTACTTGTTTCCACTTTTAGGAATAAGATATTTAACAAAGTATAAATAGAAATAGTCTGTCACATCAGGACCTAACTACCATGCAAAGGCAAGGTGTATTTCATTGGTAATTTAACATGGCACACACTGAGCAGAGAGCAGTCAAGATGTATGGCATGTTGTGCCAACTAAGGTTCAGTGTTATTTAACAGGCAGAATTAACAGCTCAGGGTCGCTCCCACTGTTTAAAAATCTCACCTAAACAATGGTTCAAGTACATCCTGTACATACTGCTATAGGATCTTGAGTATATCTGTCATTCATTGTCCCACCCATTGTTTACACTTTAATCCATCTGCTTTCACTCACCAGTTTGAGGTGCAATAATGTTTCTGTCACACATTCTTACTACATGTTCATAACCTCTACCCTTTAAAGAAAGAAGTTGACAAATAAGTTTTCATTCTTAAGGTCAGCAGAATAATGTGTGTTTGTATCCCATCTGTCACCTCAGGTTAAGCCATTCAAGGAAACTGCAATGATGTAACTCTAGGTATGCGGTGGCATTTTCTCTGTAAGAGCAAAACACTCCCCTCTGTCCCGAGTAATAACCCCATCCTTAACAGTCACAGCTCAGGCATCTTCAAGTTCACATGGTGGTTACTATGTTAATTATTCACTTAAATAACACAATACAAACAGAAAAATAACTTTCACTGTTCAAATAAAAACAATAGGAACATTATATATATTTCAAGGAACAATGTCATTTGAGTAGCTATAAAAAAGACTTTATGATTAAAAAAGAGAGAGTGATGCTGCTTGCAGCTTTGTCCTGTCAACTGTTTGCTTCCCTAAGAACCACCTGCCATGACATAGTTTAGTCTACTCGCAATGCTAAATATATGTGTTATTTGCCAACAGCTTGCTATTAGGGACCAGGCTATCTTTTGGTGGGGCTGGACATTATGGCCAAAGTCTCTTTAACTGTATAAAAGTAAATCTCTATAATGTTACAGATCATGACAGCATGTTTTCTGGTGATTCAGTAACTAAATGGTTCCTATGAAGGAACTTCATGGTAAAGCCTGTTTTTTTATACTCCATACTCTCCCAGCACTATGGTTCTAAAAAGGCGTAAATATTGCCATACTATAATTTGGCTACTGGTTTTCAACATATAATATTTTTATATTGTTTTGTAGATATGTGTCATATCCACCAACCCTAAGAGTTCTTCAAACTACACTAGATTATGTATAAAAACAGACAGAAAAAGTGAAGCCAAAACATCTAAATAGCTCTCCCCTCTGGTTATAAATCCCTCTGTGTTAATGCGAGTGAATGGGACATAAGCCAAACTTTCTCAGAGGCTTCACTCAGCTGTGAAGCCAAGGAAAGAATTATTTCTGCGTCACACCATTGTTAATGAATCCAGTTTCAAGGAGGGTGTGGAGGGATCAGATAATGTGTAGTTGTCTGAGTTCAAGGTGGGAGGTGATTTGTCGGTGTTTTGAAAGACCTTTTAAAGAACCGGTTTGTGCCAGTTGCTCAGAGTACAAGAGAGAGACACGCGACAAGCCTGTTAAACAGACTTTATATTACCAGGAGTGTGAACATTAATCAAAGAAAGGTTTGCTCTGTTTGAGCGGTCACTCGTGTTACCACACACCTCAAACACAACAAATTACTCCTTCACTAATCATTATGCTTGTTTGTTTTGAGCACAATAGAAAACAGTACGCTGCAGCACTCAAACTCAAGGTGTGTTTTTCGTTTCAATTTTTCCAGGGGCCGAGGTCTCCGCTTGACAACATTCCACCTCACAGAGGCCCTCGAAAGCGCCCCAACATGTCTCCCTCATCCATGAAGAAAGAGACTGAAAGAATTGCTAAAATATTTGCAGCTCACTTTGATGGCAATCACTAGTACGTGGTGGTTTTATTTGCTCAGCATTTTTAAAGCTTTGTGGTTTTAGATCATGTAAATTAAATGGAACATTTTGTATTTTTATAAATAAATGTGAAATTGTTGTTGACAGGTTTTGTGATACCAGTACCTGCTTCTTGGAACAGGCCTCAGGTTACATTTAGATTTATATCCTGACTGTTTGAAAACATGTACTGAAGAGAACATTTCATGACATTACCTTCAGAACATGTAGAAACATGTCTGGGGGTGTTCTTAGTGTACCCTTCCAGTGATATTATTGGTCAGTTTAAAATGCTAAGTTCAGCAACATACATATGCACCAATAAACAAACTTTAAGCTGCAAAAATGGATCTATGAACTATGAAGCCACTGAATATCTAACTGTAGCTCATCTTTTGATGGGCTGTCTGCTCTTTAACTGAAGCGGTGTTAACCAGACATACACTTTTGGAACCATTTAGTTTTCATCATTTGAAGTCTTTTCTTCTTGTTAAACTAAAGCAAGCAGTCAACCACTTTAAAATCTCTTTACTACCAGTATGAATGTCCTGAGGTGCATGGCTGCGGAAATTGTTTCTGCACTTTTGCTGCACTCTAACAGAAATATAGCATGAAAGGGGTCTAACAAAGCAGGGAAATGCCCCAAAACAAAAAATATTCAAAAAGAAAAAAGTGTGAGATGACCAGAGAACCTCCAAGACACACGTGGACCCCAGGGGACCATGATCCGGCCCTGCTGTAAACCATCAAACAAATCACAACCAAAGCATTCATTCATTAAACGGATGTTGTCTTAATGTGGGGCAACATGAAGACTGGCGATTGTGGAATTAAAAAAAGCAGGTGAATCATCCTGGTCAAAAAGCTTAGTAATTACCAGTAAGGCTTTCGGCATCAAATTAGACGTGGAGCAACTTGTTTGCATGTGGTGTGTCTGGTTTTCCTGCAGGGCGGTGCAGCAGCGGCAGCTCGCAGAGTCAACATCTGTAGCGGCGGAGGGCTGGGCTGGGCTGCAGCGGTCCCCGCGGCTCCAGCGACAGCGAGCTGCCGCGACAATAGTGCGGTGGTTGTTTGCGTTGCTCTGCGGTTATTTGCGAAGGCCGGTTGTTGAGGTGTTTAAAAGTGGTATGAGACTTTATATGGCTAATGGCCCAACGAGAGGACCGGGCTGTCAAAAGACAAACTTTTCAATACCTGAAACTTGATGTCGGCAACAGCAGCTTACCCACCTGGACCTGTCATGACGGGAAGGACAACTAATTGAACATATTTCAAGTGTAGGATCAGGATATTGTTGTTTGAGCAGACACGGGACGGCAGCTGCTTTGTTTTGGGCTCACTTTGTTTTGTTCTTACAACTTGGTTGAGCTCCGTCATTAGTCATGGTGGGTGGAGGAGCTGCTGATTTTGCCCCGTCAGTCGCTGTCAAGATCTTTTCAGCGGGAACAGCTGGCTGTGTGGCCGACCTGGTCACGTTCCCCCTGGACACAGCCAAAGTCAGACTGCAGGTGAGGACTGTCACCTGTACAGAGAGTCGGTGGTGAGGGTCCGCTTGCCCGAAACACTCCCCAGCTAGTCCTATCATGATATATTTATTTGTGTTTTGTTATTTTCTTCTGCTCATTTTGTTAATTATTATATGTCTATTTAATTTATCTTCATGATGGTCCAAATGCTGTCATCCACTTTACCAGTGGTGAAATGTCAATCAGTGCCTCATTCCCAATTTCTGTACTGAACAAAAAATTAAATATTGTTACAAATTAAGCTACATTAGCAGTGGATGAAGTAATGGAACTTAGTGTCACCTTAACCAGAGGCAACATTAAAGTGAATTCATCAGTATTCATGCAGTTATATGGATTACATTTTTTTTTTTTAAATGGGACATTCTGCATGACTGAGGACTAATATTACTTTTGGTAATTTAAGTGTATTCTCAATATGATCATTAATGCCCTCAACTTTTTTCAACGTGAGGAAATTCTTAATGAGAGTGCATGTTGCTACACTCTGAACAAGACATAGCACTTATGACAAATCAGTTTCAGACCTCATGTGTGACCTGTGAAGGACTGTTATTAACTTCCTGTTTTGCATTTATTTGTAATCAGATTCAAGGCGAAGCCAAACCTTTAGTGAGAGGCCAGAAGGCGCAATACAGAGGTGTGTTCGGCACCCTCTTCACCATGGTGAAGACGGAGGGCCCCAGGAGCATGTACAGTGGACTGGTGGCAGGGCTGCAGAGACAGATGAGCTTTGCTTCGGTCCGCATCGGCCTGTACGACACCATGAAGCAGTTCTACACCAGAGGGTCAGAAAGTATGTGTCCAAACCGTTCAGACAGTAGAGCAGTGCAGTTTAAGTGTCATTGCACATTTCTTTAACAGAAGATGTAAACAAAGTCATATTCACTCTAATCATTAAAAGTTCTGCAGCTCATGATCATTTTCATTTCATTTGGAGATTATTATTTTATCAAGGTCAAATAATACAAAGCTTAATGTTCAAACACTTTCCCCAATGCATAGAAATCCAAACATTTTTGCTTGATATGCAAATTTCCAAATTCATTTCGTGAACCGGTTGTACAGGATGCAGGGCAGAGGGCGGATTCCTCTCGGGCTTGTCACTGTCACAGAGTTACTGACGGTTTTAGCTGGAGAGACTTCTGAAGAGGGCCCACTTCAATTTGGAGCATGTCTGTAAAAATCGAGTTAAACCAGTTTGAAAGTTAACAAGCAGAATAATTTGCTTTAATATTTGTACTGGATGTGCAAATATTATTTTTTATTTGTTTGGCGGATTGTTATATTTGTTTTTCTTTCTATGTCACTCATGTAAAGTACTTTTGGTCAACTCTGTTTTTAAATGTGCACTATAATTAAAATATAGTTTGATTGGATGTCCTCAAAGGAAGCAACATGCGGCGGTCTTTTATTATTGATACCCAGGGTGGGAAATATATCAAGTAGAGCTACAGGGATGTAGCATGTTGTTATTTCTTGCTCTACTTAATTCCACAAGTTAATCACTGTCATTATCAAAACTGCACCCTTACTGCAGCTTTAATGACTGTGCTAATGTGCTTCTGGCATAAGAGCACAACCAGTGTGTTCACTTGGTCCACAGATGCAGGAATCGGGGCTCGGGTGCTGGCTGGCTGCACCACGGGGGCGATGGCGGTGGCCTTTGCGCAGCCTACTGATGTGGTAAAAATCAGGTTCCAGGCTCAGATCCGCCTGCCTGAGAGCGGCTCTGTGAAGAGATACAGCAGCACCATTGATGCCTACAAGACCATCGCCAGAGACGAGGGCATCAGAGGGCTCTGGAAAGGTCAAATAATGTGATTTATATTAACTTTCATGAACAGTCGGTAAAAATGTCTTTTTTTTTCAGTTGCCAGTTTAGAAATTAAGTTAATAAAAGTGATATAGTTTTTTCCAGTCATTGTGTTTTACTTCAAAAATTAACCAATCTTAAAGAGAAATCAATGCATCTAAGGATCATTGTCTGATTGATATTTACTATAACATCAAAGTTGATGGTAATTTTGATTTCAATCGTCTATGTTGTTTGAGTGAATCCAGCCCAGTTCAAATAAATTCCAAGGCCCAAAAAATAAACTGACAGCATAGGGAAATAATATGAGTGATCAATTTAATTTAAAGAATAAAGAGTAGAGGTGTTGAACAGGTTGTTTTGTATGTTTCAGGTTGTCTGCCAAATATAACTCGTAACGCCATTGTAAACTGCTCCGAGCTGGTGACCTACGACATCATCAAGGAGCTCATCCTGAAGTATAACCTGATGACAGGTACACTCCTCACACTGAGTCCTCAGCATTTCCGGCACCTCTTTCTTTCCTGCTTTTAATAACTGAACACGTTGTAGTGGAAAATCTCTTTTAGCAATCAGTGAGACAAAGAAAAACTACACTACGTTTAATAGAGTCCAGCAAAATGAGACAAACAGTGACAGAGTTCAGTGAAATCTGCAAAGCAAGTCTGAAGAGCAAAGAAATTAGCATATATTTCTAGACTAATATACCATGAGTGTGTATTGCATTCTTGCAGGAACACTCCCAAAGATTTCTGAAGGCCTTGGTGCCCCAAGGTGCGTCAACATTGCAAATATAATTGGTACCAATCAGTCCTGGCTGATAACTGTACCTGGTACCTATCTGTTAGAATGCAATGTGTGGAACAGAGTGCTCTTTGTCTAAAATAATTAGTGTCCTTGTCTAGTAGAATACAGGGAAAGAATTTAAAAGAATACAGTTTGCTTCAACGACGTTTTGTTTCCTGCAGACAACATGCCATGCCACTTCACCGCCGGCTTCGCAGCAGGTTTCTGCACCACCATTGTAGCGTCTCCTGTGGATGTGGTGAAGACTCGCTTCATGAACTCCCCGCCCGGCCTGTACAGCGGCGCTTTTAACTGTGCCTTCACCATGCTGACGAAAGAGGGACCCACAGCTTTCTATAAGGGGTACGTGGGTGAACATGACAGAGTCACTCATATAAAAGTTTACAAAGAAAGTAGTAAAACAAAAAAATAAATTTTCCTCGATTCCTGTTCTAGATTTATCCCCGCATTTCTTCGTCTGGGCTCCTGGAACATTGTGATGTTTATGAGCTACGAGCAGATTAAGAGAGCTGTCATGAGATTTCAACGGTACTGCGAGTCTCCGCTGTGACCTGTCTGAGAGCTGGTTTGGCACTGGATTAGGACTGTCTGTGCCTCACAGAGGCTGTGTGGGTATGACTGCTGCTTGACCCAACACATTCCTCCTCAGGGATTAAACTGCAGAGGCTACACACTCTGCTACACTACAGGGATGATTAACTGAATCAAAATGTATTGGACACGTAATATCAATTTTTATTCTTTCGAGCAATGTGTCTAATAATATTTTTAATTGGATTTTTCATTAAAGTCATTTAAGTAGGAAAATGTACCAGTGTAAATGATAAAAAAACAAAAAAGAATGTTGGCTGGACTAGATTTAGGGTCTTCTGCTTCAGGTTAGCTGTCACACTCTCCTGGTTTACTTAAATAGAACTGATCCATTGATAATGTTATTAGTAACACTATTGCATTTTCTACTGTAAAGGGTAAAGTCGGATGTAGACGGGAATACAGCATGTCAGAGTTCCACTGTTGTCTAAAAGCACAGTCATTTCATGTGTTTTACAATGTCTGGGTTAAGCACTTCTGTATGTTGGGGCACTTAACAGTCTGTCAACTGCATAAATTGGGTATCACTGGAAAGTGAAAACTGAGAGTCAATGAGCCCTATCCTAGCTGTATTTGTTGATTTTAGTTCTGAAAGTAGCCATTTCATTGCAGAGAGAGCATTTTTTAAAAACTTGATTTCCCCATATAAAATGACCTGTAGGATAATCACAGCGTAAGGAAACTTTACAACCTATAATGATGAACCATTTAATTTAAAAAGGACACTGAATCCACAAATTTAAAACGATATGAATATGGAATAAACCAAAAATGTGTTTGAAGTCTGTGTAAAGGTTATTTTCAAATGGTCAGCCGACAATGACCTACATTTTTTACACAACACGCTCCACAAAGTGTCACTCCATACCTGCACTACTACAGGATGCTGTTACAGATACTCTACTGTATAATCCCCTTCACATGTGGCCATTCAGGGGGACAGTGTGAGGATAAAACCCTCTTACTGTGAATACTGACACTTTTCAGTCACGATCAGGCTCTTTATAACAGCTCTCTTCACGTTATGTCGTTAATGTGTTTTGCTATATTTTTAGAATATGGCCTAATGTTATGTGCAGTCATTTAATGGAGTATCAGATACTTCATGCATTTTAATAATCCTTACAAATCTAAATACTGTACATATGACCTCTGCATATTTGTGTGTAGAAATAAGAGGGTTCTCCATCAAACAATGCAGAGGCATGGAGGTGAAAGGCGAAAAGTACAAAACAATCAGCTGACAGACAAGAAAATTGCCCAATTTGAGTCTTGCGGGACAAAAGAGGCTGCTGACAAAGATGTAACTGAAGTCTGTGGTGTAACAAAAGCCTCTGAACGCGCTCCACCTTGCTAATCATCTCCTGTAGTGCCATTGAGGCTTCTCCATGGTTGAGTTCGTATGGCAAAGTTGTGCTGGGCCATATGGCACCCTGGCTAAACCCTCATAGGTGTTTAGGCTAGTTGATGGGTCGGGACTCACACAAAGATATGGAACAAGTGATGACTTTTACAGGATTGAGTTTGGCCTTGTATGAAAAGACGTTCTGGTAAAGGTTGTGATGAAGAGGGAACTGTGAGTAAATAAAGTGTTCATGCTCCTCTGCTGACCTTGGCAGGAGTCTCTGCACACGGACCATCAGAGATATCGAGTGTCGGTGAGCAGTTCAAGTTCACTGAACCAACAGTGACCAACATTTTTCTGACTTGAGGAAACACAAACCTGTTCCCACAAGATAACATACGTCACATGTTTTCTGATTATAATTGGTGTTTATCCAGCTGGCTGAACCGGTTTTCTCACATTCAGATGATGTACTTTGCTTTGAAGAGTCTGTTTTGTTATCTGCTTTACTGTCACACAGATTAGTGGCCAAATGTACATCAACGTGTTCAGCGCCGTGCTACAGTCATTTCATCTTTTTAATGTTCTATAAAATAGTTAATGGACATTAAATGTATGCTATGCAGGATTTTCATTTAAATAGGTTATTTCTGTCCCATGAGCCAAGTTTTGTTAGTTTTTGAGCATCTTAAGCCTTTAAAAGTTTAGTCTGGTGGAAAAAAAAGGAATATATATGAATGAACTACAGTTGCAACTGGAAAGTGTTGATATCCCCCAAAGTCAATGGTCAAAACCTTACTGAAGAGAAATAAAAGACTGTGGACATAAATGCAATAATCGTAATCATAATTCACAATATATCTGGAGAATATAAACAAATTGAGTGGGTCCATTTCACAATTGAGTCCTTTAACTTTGAAACTTTAAGTACATTTTGCTGCTGATACTTTTGTTCTTTTACTTCAATATGTTTCAGTGCAGGGCTTGTCATTTTGGTGGGGTAATTATGTAGCGTGTTATTAGTACTTTTTCCTTAAGTAAGGGCTCTGAATACTTAGGCAGGTAATAATCATCTCTTCAGAGAGTCAAGATTTCCCATACTAAGATATTAGATAAATTAGGAAATATCTTGTCAAAAAGTCTAAATCTGACTTTTGTGCCATGAAATGTGACCATGTAACTCACTTCCCTTGTAAACTTTAATGAAATGCACAGATGTGTCTACAGCTGACTGAGACTTCACTGCGGTGCTTGTTGGTCCCTCCTGTGCTGCACCCTCAGGGGCTGAAGGCGGACGGGTCTTGCTTGCCATTTGTGGCCTCGACCGTGCACTCCAGGCTGCAGGGACCCGTTGTAATCATGATAAAACGGCGAATGCTGCCAGTGAGAAGCGTTCACCTGTGCAGCAGAGCAGGGCAGCAGGTATGGAGGGTGGCAGCAGGCGGGTAAGACGACGGCTGTGGGTAGGCTGCAGACAGGCAGGCAGGCCTCGTGGATCTGAGCGTCAGGGTGAATCTCTTGGAGTCTTTGTGTTGATTCAGATTCAATAAACTCCTGAAGTTTCTTCACCAGCAGCATCCTGTTGTGTTGGGATTTCCGTGACTTGAGAAAAGAATCCAGGAAATCTGCCAGTGGCGTTTTACCTTCAGCAAACCTCTGAAACAACACCTGTAAGGAGAAATATCCCATTATTTTCACATACAATGGATATTACGTTACAGCAGGAAGACCCCCCCTTTTATTCCACAACAGCCTGAAATATTGGCTTTCCTAAGTGTGAAACAACATGTATTATTTGTCTGCTTGTGTCTCCTGTAAGCCAGCTGTTTCTCCCACAGGTCTGGCATTTCTGTTTTTGTCATTGAATCCTTTCATATAAGAGGACGCTGTCGTGTAAGTGCCTATATACTGTACATTCCCTGAAAGCAGCCAGATTACTTACATTTTATGTAATTCAATACGTGACCAACAAAAAAAAGGTGTTGCAAAACTCACCCATCACACACACGTTTATGTAAAGTTTATCTAAAGAAAACACATCAGCTGGACTACTTGTTACAAATATTTTGATGTATATAAAAAAAAGGACTTATGATCATTTTATCCGCAAATACTTATTATCTACTATATATTTACCCAAATTGTTAACATGTTAATGGAATTTAAGCTTTATTAAAAACATTATTTTATGAAAGAAAATGCAACACAAATTGAAATTATTATTACCTCACACTCCTCATCTGCATGGTTTATCTTTTGCATGAGATGCCACTGTGCATAATGAAGACTATGTTTTTCTGCTGTACAACAAAATAGGCATTTGGGACAAAGATGTTAAGGCAGATTTCAAATAATTATAAAAGCAGAAAAAGAGAATAAACTGATATACTTACCAAGCTGTTCTTGTTTGGCCTGGATGATACTTTGAAGGTTTTCCAGTTCTTTGTACTTCATAGCAAGAAGCAGTTTAGCATCTCTAAATTTAGGTTTTTGAGAAAGACTGACTTTGGCTATTTTTTTATTTGAAACCAGCATCTTGCCTGCAGCCTTCTGCAGCTCCTGAAACTGGGAATTACCACAAATAGTTTGAGAAACAGTGAATCCTGAGAGAGGTCTGTTTACATGAAAGAGGAAAATAATCGCCATAACATATACTCTTAATTTTTTCCCCTTTTCTTTTCACACAATTTAGATAATTTGTGTATTTGACTTTTTGTCTAATTGCCCTCGTGTCAGAGTCTCACCTTCTCGTTGCACCTGATGATGTGATTTATTCTGTCCTCATCCTCCAGCAGCTCTCGCAGCTCTCTGGTCCTCAGAGCTCCAAACTGCAGCGGCAGAGACATGCTGCTGTTGCTGACTCTCCTCACTGGATGCTCTTTGCTTCTTCACAAGTTTTCCACCTGCCTGTTCCTGCTGCGTCCTACAGGGGCGCTGTGTAAACAGGTAATGCTGCGTTCAGGGGCTGTCAGAAAGCACACGACTATGTATTGTATGACAGGCAGGACCTTAAAAAAGCGACATATGTTTGATTACATTTATATGTATTTTCCTTTTTTATAAGTATTACACCATTAGGGAAAGATGGAGATGACAAAAAATTGCTGTCCTTTATTATTTAACTTTTTGGTTGCTATTGCAATTAATAGTCTATTACAAATTAGTGATAACACTACAGTGGTACTGTATGCAGTCGTAACAAGTTACTCTCATGTTAGATCACGTGTACTTTACGTAGTTTAGTTTAATCGTGTTCGGTTGGAATTTAGGCACTTTATATTTATATGTAGCTTTAAAGTTTTCAAAATTCCAAGGTATTCTGAAATGCTCATTTACTGTGAGGATTATAGAGGCGTCCTTACAGTCTATGGTCCTAACGCACATGTACGCGGGGGCACACACACAGCAAAGAGGTCAACTGTTTTTTTCTTCTTTTTCTCTTAGTCATTTGAAGAGCTTTAGATAAATGACCCGATATTAATGACCCCCCAAAAATTAAGTGACAAAGATAAAACAAACAAACAAACAAGCATGCATTCAACGGACCTTCAGTACTTTTTCATAATAACTCTAGTTATTTTATTACCACTCTGTAGAAATAGAACACACCAAAATTAAGTTATTTTCTCTAAACAAGATGCTCATATCTGAGATATATCAGTTTCACATTGTTTTTTAAACAATGATTCAAAGATTTCTCGAGGACATTTTGGTCCTTTAGGGTCTGGTTAAAAAATAATGCTTATGTATTAACAAATCCAAAAATGACAGAAACATTTTAATCTTAATAAATAAAGCCTGATTCTGTCCTTATTAAGGCACATGGGTTAATAAAATACAATTCATATAGAGTAGCTTATAAACTATTATCAGTGTAAAAAATATTTATGGTATATATTTATGGTATATAATCTGAATAAT
>JAOWBC010001387.1:18625272-18640043 GCA_028566105.1 Hypoplectrus providencianus | reverse complement strand
ATATATATTTTTTTTTTTTTCCGTACATTGGTTATTCTCTGTAATGTTTTATTGCAACTTAAACCATGATGTTATATAAATGTAAATTCAGTTTATGTTTTTTGCTCTGTAGACATGAGTTACCATGTGTTCCTTCCTGCAGGCATGAGGGTGCTGTTAGTGGACCAGTGGATAGAGACTGGAGGCACCATGAAGGCTGCCATCCAGCTGGTAGAGAGGCTTGGAGCCACTGTCTCAGGTCAGTTGAAATGGTTACATCATTACACCAAAATTCAAAGACCGTTGATATTTTAGGGTAAGAAATTGCTCTGGTTCCTGCAGGCGTAGCAGTTGTGGCCATCGAGAACACTGAAGGAGGAAAGTGGATTAAAGAAAATTACAAATTCTCTCACTGTGTCCCTGAAGAGCTCCAGAGCCAAATAGACAGGAAGCACCTCGATTCCTTCAAAAGCTTCAACTGAAGACGAGTGCAATTTCAGTAAAGTAGAAAAGGTAGTTTGAAAATGTTGTTGAAACTGCATCAATATGTTGTATATTATAAATTAATATATCAGTCTTTTGATCACAACCTACTGTAAATCTATTTCAATAACTTTTCTCAAAAAACACGTATTTTATTAACACAACACATTAAAATTATTTTTTAAGTATTTTTATTACATGTAAAATATACCATGAGAAAATTTAAAAATAAATGATTAAATATTCATTCACACTTTTTCAGTTATGACACATGATCTAAATTCAGCCACTGATTTGATTGTAAACAAAAGCAAAAACGTACCTATGAAGCATAAAGTATAGCAGGTTGAGAGTCATCAGAAGAAATGTAAGATGATTAACATTCCTTATACACAGATCTATTTATTTTTTCATCTTTGCTTATTTCTTGTGACTTAGTCCATAACCTTGTTGGGAGGGTTGGGAATGTCTGATCCACAATATTATGAAAAGAGGTGAAATACCAACTAAAAACCTAAATTAAAACAAGTTCAGTGATTTTGGAGTGGGGTGGAATGTATCTCCAGTCTGGAGAAGCAGACAGATTTACTGACACATCAACTGTAAACCAGTAAACCCCACTTTAATACTAAAGCTTCCCTTTAAGGTTAATCAAAGTAATACTGTGAGAAAAAAAAAATCTGAAATAAAGTACAGCAGCGAGACTGAATATCAAAGCATCCACACATATTAAAAACATCCTCTGTCATTCTTTGGCATCTCTGCAGTACCAGAACAGTCATTTATGTGTAATGGCTGTGTCACTCTGCAACTCCAGACAAGTTAAACCGAGCAACGCCACAAGAATCCACATCCCACAGAGGAAAACTCTTTCTAGGCCAGGAAAAACTGAACTCAAACATGTCAGGAAGTAAGAACTCAGCGTCGCCACTCCTGCTTCGACCACAGAAAATCCCTCCAGGCTTTTTCCTCATTTTCAGTCTTTACCTTTGACTCTAAATTCCTGCTTCCATCTTTACTGACAGCAATTGGGCTGTTTCTTCTTCGATGTGGCGTACAGATTGTTTGATGTGCTGTTAATTCCTGAAACAAAGTGACAGCTGGGTGTTAAAAGTATGTAATAAAAGGGATTTTTTCATCTCAGACAGAAGAGTTGGATACTCACTGACAACGCCCCCGATTTGCCTCGTTCCACTCTTCTCCAGCTCAGCGAGGACATTGGTCTCGAACGCCAGCGATGCAACTCGAAAGAAAAACTCTTTGACATTTTCCCCTACGGCATGGAGCAAATACAGATCACTTAGGGCCAGTGTGGCACCTATCAGGGCAGTGAGGAAGGCTGAATCTCTCCAGGATCTGTATTTAAACATGAAACACTCACCTGTCAGTGAGGATACAGCCCAATACTCTGCGCTGAGCTCTTGTGCTATTTTGATGGCGTCTTGTTCGATCTGAGCGTACTGAGCAGGAGACTGTCCAAGAAAAGAGAGCAGAAAAAGTTAGATCGAGTGTAATGTCACCAAGTCAAACATAAAATGTGTGCAACCAAATTTTTTTCATAATCAGCCATTTCTTGCTTCATTTATGATTTTTTTGGGACTATGAGGCCCAGTTGAGGCCTTTAAATAATTTGTTTTACCACAAAGACCCCAAGATCAAAACATCAAATCCTCACCATTAAGAAAGAAAAACATTTTTATATGTATTTCTACTATAAAATATTAGTCATCAATTGTGTAGTTGGCAGTTTTTTTTTTTGGTTTTTGTCAGATCACAAAGTCTGAGCTCTATAGTTTAATACACTGTAATGCTTTACTGTTTTCAGCAGTAATAAAAGCATTTTATTCCACTCCAAGGGAATGATTCAAGGACTAAAGCTCTCTAAAAATATAACAAAGGTAAATGACTTATTCAAGTAATTCAGTTTGTAAAAAAACACTCAAAGTAGATAAAATACGATGCCAAATCCCTGCGTACTCATGCCAGCCCTGCAAAAATCTGGAGAAACAGTAAAATTACAGACTTCTAGAAATAGAAGAGTCTGCTTCCTACTTCCCACTACTGATGAATTACAGTGAGTAATGTTAGAAAATGCCTGCCTGTCCATCATTTCAGCTTCTTTCAGAAAAGCTGTGGACTCTCTTTAAGTACAGGACAAGAAACTGCATTCCTGAGGTTTGAGTCGGGGCACAAACACTTTGAGCTCCTGGCAACAATCCAAACAGTTCACATTGGACTCCAGTAAAAGACGCAGAACCCTCCACAGGCGTGCGCACTGTAAACAGTTAGAAGACGTACGCTCAGGTCTTTCTTTGTGCCAACGAGGAACAGCTGTACGGCGGTGGGGTCGTTCTCTTTCAGGGCGTCTTCAAGCCACTGCCTGCACACACAGCGAGACAAGTTTAAGTCCTGCAGCCGGGATGAGAAACTTTACGAGTGCCAAAAATCTGCTCATAATGAAAACGTTTACCTCACATGGCCCAAAGAGGCAACGTCATTTACATCAAACGCGATAATCACAACTGGAAGAGGAGGAAATAATTCAGTATTTAATAGCTTTAAGAGGCACAAACTCCAGGAAAATAAACGTGAAGATGAGTCTTCAGATGAAAAGTCTCACCCTGGGCTCCTCTGTAGTACGTAGAAGCTATGCACTTGAACCTCTCCTGGCCCGCAGTGTCCCAGCTGAGCACAGAGAGACATGTCGTCAGTCACACTCAGTTTACTGTGTTTTTACTGTAAAATAATTAAGGTGTTTGACTCACAGCTGCAGGCTGAAAGGAACCCCGAGCACCTCAAAGCGCTCCATCTCAAAGTCAACCCCGATGGTTGCCTTGTAGTTTTTATCAAAAGCATCTTTGCAAAATCTGAAAAAACATGAAAAAAAGTCTTCAGAACAATATACATTTTTAAAGATTATTTGTTTGGTATAAAGTTACTTCTGAAAATATAGTGAAATAATTAAAATATTAAGTAGCATAAAATTTACATGAAAATACAGTAAAAGCACCAAAAATTTATTCCAGTACAGTACTTAAAAATAAATTTGCTTTCTGCAGTTTCTTAGCTGTTTCTTAGACTTAGCTATGAGCTAATTTTCAAATTGTCCCTGTACAGGAAACAAAAAATAACAGAAAATGTACAATGTATTAAAACACACGAGTAATATAAAAGTTTGTTGTGGATACAAAGTATTTACTTGAGTAAATTTACTTAGTTACTGTCCCCCACTGTTTATTACTATGTGTTTTGATGTAAATGTGACATTTTTACACATTTCAATAATAAAACAGGGAATCTAGAGGAAACCGAGTGTTTTTCCTGTTTGAGTTATTCATTTCCCAGAATGCAGCAGTGCCTGTGTGAAGCTTACCTATTAATCAGACAGGTTTTCCCCACAGCCAGGTCGCCCACAACAATGACTTTAGAGATTTTAAATCTGCTGAGGAGAATAAAAGAGCAGCATTCAGCGAGAAAGTGCCAACAAAACCACCTGGTCCAGTATCAGGTGGGTGCTGGTTCCTGTTCTCACCCCACTGTGCCGGTCCGCTGCTCCTGACACGCCGTCTTCACCTTGTTGTTGAAGTCGTCCTTAGTGTGCAGAGCTGCCTCTTTCTTGAAATACTATGAGAGGAGGAGGAGAATAGGTGAGGCTAATTTTAGATCAATAATGGAAACTAGGAGCCGTAATAATGTAAATGTTTTACCTTAGGGAGCTGGGCGATGATTCGATCCTTTCGGACAGGAGGGAGAACACTCATGGCTGAAACTCGGGTGGACATGAAGCTTCGAGGTAAAACTTTAGCAGAGGGACGTGCTGAGCTGGACAGAGAGAGGACATACATTAAAAGCTGTTTCTTCATAATATCCAGACTGCAGTCACTTATTTTGAAGCCAACTGTTCTTTTTTTCCTTTTGATGGAAGAAATGCTTAAATGTGTATGTCAACCAGTTTTATGACTCCACTTTGATATTAAGATAATATTTCTTTTTGTACTGTTGAATGAAAATTGTTTAATAAATGAAAATGTCTGAAGGATAATTCTGTTATGTTTATATAAAAATAGTAAAGAAAGGTAAATAAAATAAGTAATGAAAAAAGTCTTAACGCTTTTCATTATAATAATAATGATAAAATAATATAATAACTTTACTTATACCTTCTCAGAGTTGCCAAAGACGCTTTACTTCCTTTTTTTTTCAGATGTTGATAATTACAAATAATAGGATAACTAACTTTGGTTCTCTTCCTGTCATCTTTACATTTGTTCTCCCTTTTCTAAGGCACCAGGACGTAGACTGTACCCACATCCCCCTCCTGTCTCAGTCACTGTAAAGCTCAGCAGGCATAAAGAGAGAGCCAGGCAGTTAAAGCATAAACTGTAAGAGACAAAACGTTTGTTGTCCATTGTGTAGCAACATGAGCACATGCGGAGCCAGACCAGACAGCTGTAATCAGAGCTCATCTACTTACTGCAGAGATCTGTTTTAATCCTCTTGTTCATCAACGCTTCTGGGAAAGAAGAAGAGGAGTTTGGTTCACCGTGAAACTTGGACTTTATATCCACATTTTACATCCAAACCCCAGGTAAAGTTACTTATTGTTGCTTTGAAGTTACGCGTTAGGAAGGATACGAGTTAAAGTTACATACACATTACTAAGTTAAACTTTCTTTTGAGAAACAAAAACGACGTTTTTGAGCTGCAGAAAAAGAAGTTACCTCCTAGAGACGGACTCCTCTCCTCTGTGTTTCGGCTTGTTTTTCCTCCCACAGGTTGCTTCCTATTTTAATGTGGACTCGTGCATGTGCATGGATGAGCATTAAAGTTGGTTTTGGTTCGGTCTGAGGTGAAATCGATCCACGGAAGTTGAGGAGGAGAAGCAGACTGGAGCCGCTGCTGCTGCTGCTGACTCAGATCCCTGGATTTCTTTTCTCTTTCCTCCCACATTCCCCCTGCTCGGCCCCCTGCTGGAGGAAATGAGGAACTGACCTCACTGGAGGGTAGGAAAACTATCTATCTATCTATCTATCTATCTATCTATCTATCTATCTATCTATCTATCTATCTATCTATCTATCTGTCTGTCTGTCTGTCTGTCTGTCTATCTGTCTGTCTGTCTGTCTGTCTGTCTGTCTGTCTGTCTTAGACGTGTAGTATTCATGTGCTCGTTTTTTTAATGAACGCAAAAAAAGAAAATACATTGTTATTATAATATGTCGACAATAGAGGGCGCTCCAACCCATTTGAAGGAACCAACCCCTTAAATGCTTTAATCTATTAGAGTAGCAAAATATAACTACAGCAATTTTTATTTGAAAATTGTACATATTTAAATACATTATAATCTGTGACAGTCCTCTAACGCAGGACATTTATTTCCAATGATTTCTTTTCCCACATTTTTTTTAAGTACTTTTACTCTGTAAAATATATGACAATAAACTATCTGACTGTGTGACAGTGTGACTACATGAATGTAAAACCTTCCTGCCTCTGCAGAGTGCATACAAATATAAAAAAATAAAAATATACATGAACAGTCCTGTGATTTTTCAATACTTTTTTTTTTTTATTCATGGCGTCACTCAACCATCCAAAATATGGGGCTCCTAAAAAAACATAAAGACAAGATACATTATACTCATAGCCAAGGGAATGGAATATGTTTCTCTCAAAAATATCTCCACATGGCCCAGATCTGACAAAAGCATACAGATATGAGTCTGCACTCATTCGATACTTTCTTATTATCTGTGCTTTGGTCTTTCTGAAAAGGCACACTGTAAAGGCACTGCAGCACAGGTCAGAAACATGTAAACTCTGTCCATTTCTCTGCTGAAACAGAAAATGAAATGTACTGATCATTAAGTTTAATTGACACTCTCAGCCATATGATATCTGGTATAATTAGAAAATTAGGCTCTAGGTCCACTGACGTGTTTGCTTGGTTGTTTTACCACTTGAAATAAAGTGGACGTAATTAACAAAATGATGCATGTCCACTTTTAGGGAAAGATGAGAAGGAGCAGAATATGTGAAAAAAAAAAAAAAATACTATTTCGCAAACACAAAAAAAGCTACACGCTGCAGGAAACTCTGAACACTCCACATCAAGTCTAACTACTGGTGATAATCAATATCAGTATTGATTGTGCTGTTGTCTGCTCATGGTGATGGGTTTCTCAGGCCTCACACACCCTGATGAGCTCAGTTATCAGACTTTTAAATGGCAGGAAGATCCAGCTTCAGCCCCACGTGCCAAACACCAAAAAGTTTCCGAAGTAAACCCCAAGAGGGCAATAAAATGCCCTCGTTCCCGTGAGTCACTGGTTGATTTGGACCAGTTCTGGTTCAGTCAATGCCCAGCATCTCTTCAGCCATAGGTGGCGTCATAGAGAGACAGGACGGGAGGATGTATTGTATATACAAGTAATATTAAAATGTTAATCTGCTGCTGCTGGAATTCAAAGTCCAGAATAAAAATAGCATGAGGTTGTACAAACACTTCACCCAATGCAAATGTTAAACATATAGCCGCATATAGCTAGGGCATCAGCCAGGATAACTGCTAAATGCAATTCCACATTTCAAATTACATGTTGAACTTTTGTTTTGATGGACTAAAGGAATAATTAAACGCTTTTTGGGACATACCTCCTTAGCTGAATAAAAGAAGTGGGTGTAGCAGTAGTGCCTCTTAACCTGCATTCTTTCTAACAGCCAGCAGGGGGCGACAGCACCGGCTGCCAAAAGAAGTCAAATTGTATAAACGTTTCAGGCAAAATCCTAATGAGTTTATGGTCTCATTTTCCATTTCCTGTCAATCAGGTCAGGAGTAGCGGTGAATATCCATGGCACTGTGCACATATGATAGCCCTGAACTTGTTTTGGGTTCACCCTCAGGCAGTGGAAGCTCACTTTAATCACAGTGAGGCTTCATGGCACAGCCAGTTGTGGCTGGATGGCTGGTACAGGTGGGCGTGCATAGTGTCCTCAGGTGTTCATTCTTATCCACCCTCTCGTAGATATACAGCTCCATTTGGCTCCAAATCAACCAAAACAGCAACAACAGTCCTTCATAAAGCAATGGGTTTCATCACTGTGCTATGTGTACTTCTCTCTCATGCAGTCTGAGGTCCACAGACTTGGATAAGATTGATGCCACTCTCACATCTGTACACGAAAGCTACATCCAGCAGCCAGCTAGTTTAGCTTTGGTGGAAACGTCCATTTGGTAAATGGCCTAACAGTGCTTATGCATCTCACAGATTACCACAATGTATCTCATTGTTTACCTGAGGACAGAGCCGGACTGGCTGTTTCCCTGTTTCCATTCTTTTTTCCGCCCAATATACTCATCGTACTCTTAGCAAGAATGTATCTGAGCATATTTCCCAAAATGTAAACATTTTCCTATATTAAATATGAAATAAAAGTGGTAATATCGCTGTGTATTACCCAGTAATTTTGGTATTGATTAAAACAGTGTTGTATTGTATTTTTACCCATGAAAAGCCACCTCTTTGACGTTCCAGCATTTCTTAACAAGGCTGGACTTTGTTCCACTCAAAGTTTGTTTGGGGTTGGTTTTCCTTTTGGCAGTGACACACAACAAGGGAACTTGTCATTACAAGGAATGGTGTCGGTTTGATCAAAAAAAAAAAAAGACAAAATGTGTGAACTCACCCACCCTAAACTAAAAAAACAGTGTAGTTCTGTAAACCTTTCCCCATCAATCCGAGGGAAACTTTCTGTTGTTGTTGGATGTCCCGTTCTGTCCCACAGATTTCTCACTCCGGGGGAAAAAGTCAGCACGGACCAGGCGGTGGAAATAAACCAGCATCATAATATTCATTATTATTATGGCGATGAAGAAGAAATTAGCATGGTCCAGCCAGGCGTAGTTGTGAATGATGTACCATGTGAGGTAGAACTGGGTGCCGAGACGAAAAAGAATGTAGGTGAAGATGTTGATGTGCTTGTTGATGTAATAGGTGGAAGAGGACCTGTTGCACGCCAGCTTCAGCAGGAGCCTCAGGTGGAGAGTGACACTGTTGACCTCCACAAAGAGAGCAACAACAGCGCCAGCCACATACACCTGAGTGTAGAGGGTGTACAGGAAAGACGAGATGACCTAAGTAGGAGAAACACAGTGAAAAATAGTTTAAAGGTATTATTATTTGTCTTTATTTTCATTTTCCTTGCTTTTATTGTTTGTTTTCTACTTTTCAGCGAAAGGAATCCTCCTCATATCAATTCCTTAACCCAGCTGTTGCCTGGCATCAAAAACCCTACTCAAACCCAGAAAGGTTGATTTTGAGCTTTGTGTTTCAGTGACTTCAGGACATAACATTTATGATGTGAAATATTTGAAAACTGTACAGCACTAGATGAGAGTGTTGCTGATGAGTGAAGTGAAGTGAAACCGGCAACAATGTTATTCCATGCAGCAATCAGCGAATATAAGCCAACTAAGCTTCTACGTTGCTGTACTGCAACACACAACCTCCCCAAGGTTTCAAACTGACACTTTTCCACCTTTTCATAATGTTTCAGACAACTTTAATAACAATCTGAGCCTGTAACATTGTAACTGCATGTTGCATTGCTTTCAGCTACAGAGGAGGACGAAAATATTTCTTGCAAACTTTTTTATTTCCCCTCATATTTGGTCACTATTAGAAACAAATTTCGGAGCAAATCAGATCAACAAAGTAACACCCAGCTTTCTCTTCTGCTTCCCTCTCAGTCGTTTAAGCAGATCACCTTCTACTTATCAACTAGCAGAGATGTTGACCCTGAGTGTTAACTCATCTGGACCAGAAATGCATGCATGTTAGTTAGACACAACATGGCAGACAGGCAGGGAGTCTTACCAGCACATGATGGAGTAAGAATCCCCACGATGCCCTCGCATGCCCTGTGAAGATGATGTCCCCTGCATCCTGCACAAAGTATCCTGAGAGGGAAGACATATGCATTAAAATATGCATTTTATATTTTACTGTTCATCTGATTTTAAGTTAAGATTTTCCTCAACATGCTCTTGACTTCACAGATGAATGTGAGTACACACACACAGTTTTAATTTACTGAGCTCAGATTTCGATAAAGGCTCCTCCTTATTTAACTTTTTGCAATATGAGTAGTGTCCATGTAGACTGGGCTTCTTTTGGTGTACAAAAGTAATTTTTTCTGCTTGTGAAAAGTTTCTGAGTTTCCGACTTTTATGCTTGATCTGCATTCCTAACTTTATATCCTTTAAACAGATGACAGAGAAGATAATATTGTTTGTGCAGTGAACCTGTTCCACCTCATTGAAGAGGCATCAATCAAACAGGTAAGATAAGTGTTAAAGCTGCTATTAATATTTATTTTTTTAAATCTTTTTTTTAAGTTGAGCGAGGTGAAAACAACACAGTCATTTGGCTGGAAAGCTGCATCCATTATATCACACTGAGCAGCAACACGGGGATTACATCATTTCTTTGCAATGAGTTCTCACATTGACGTC
This sequence comes from Hypoplectrus providencianus, assembly GCA_028566105.1. NCBI lineage: Eukaryota > Metazoa > Chordata > Actinopteri > Perciformes > Serranidae > Hypoplectrus > Hypoplectrus providencianus. Next base: position 18,630,064 of record JAOWBC010001387.1, on the reverse strand, counting down.
AGCACTAAACTCTTTCTGCTGCTGCTGTTTCTGCTGGTTTACACTTTCTTATTATGTTACTACTGCTCTTACTACTTCTCATAACTATGTGGCTTTTCAAATCTTTTACCTGCATGCCCTGGTTTTGTTATTGCTTTGATCTATTTTAGGAAGCCTTTTGAAACACATTGACCGCCCTCTTATTTAATTGTGGTATTTTTTACCATGCGTTTTTTTATTCAATTGCACAGCCCCTGCTCTCAGTGAAACAAAACTAAAGTACATTAAACATGTCGACAGCATGTTTAACATCCTTTACCTAAGGTGGAAGCACAAACATTTACTTTTTGTTATCTGTTATTTGCATCAGTTTAGTCGCCCCTTGAGGGAAATGTTTTGCTTGTTTGACCTATTGGAGAAAACCGACACAAACTGCTTACAGCCTGAACCTTACAATCTGCTATTTTACAAGACAATGGCGAATATATCTCTATATTTATTTGTCAGGAGTCAGTATTTTTTGGTGAAACATCATTTGTCATTATTTATGGAAGATGCCAGAATGATTCACAACATAACCACGGTTATTAAACTGTGCAGGCCTCATGTAGCTGGAGGTATTTGAGTGTGTGAGAGTGCTTTTGTGCCTCTGTATGACTAGCACACTGTGGCTAATGAAACACACAATCAGCCTCTATATTAAAGAACATGACCTCCAGTATCTGGCCTGCCCTGCCTCAGCGGAGCTCGTAGATGTTTGCGGTTGTCAGGGCAGATCTCCAAAGATTTGTGTCTTCATGGTAACACGTTTAACCACACAGGGCGCAGCTAGACCACCAAGTCCACTGTGGATTATCTCTCTGTCTTTTGTGATTTAGAGGAGACGCCCATTCATCTGTTGTGAGAGTCAGATGAGGGGGGGGCGGATGTTTTTTTTTCTGTGACGGCAATAAGATGACGGTTTTATGACCCCAAGGTAATATGAATGGAAAAGAAAACGCCATCAATCAAAAGCTCTCAGACGCAGGTTAAGCATTTAACTGTAGCTGCAACAGTTTGTCAATAATCTTTTTTATCATTTTAGTTTGGGATCACTTTTTCATGTCTGATAGCGATACTGATACTGCTACCTTAAGTATCAATACCAATAAAGGAAACATCCTGGTTATACTGTGAAACTAGTATTTTACCACCCGAAGGAAGAAATTCAAAGTGAACAATATGGAAATGGAGCTGTTTCTTTTTTATTTAAACTATTTTATTACAGCTGCTCAGATTGAACTTGAGGCTTATTTCTCATAGATTGTTACTCAAAATTTCTTAAACTTGAAGCTAATGGGTCATATTAGATTCTACTATTTTTGTAGTTAAAAGTTCTGTTTTGACCTGCATAATTTATTCTAAACCAGTGATACCGGCCAGTAATACACCAGTTATGATCCTGTATCAGATCAGCACATCAACTTTTGTTTTTAAGCAGAAATGCCACAAAAACAGCTGGTTTCAACTTTTCATTCGGGAAAATTTAATCCTTTTCTTTTTCATACATGATTTACCTTGAGTTGTAAGTCAGACAGAATCAGAATTACTTTATCACACTTTACAGTTGCAGTGTTTTCACTTGTTTTCCTGCAGTTTAATTGGTTCCCATGATGTGTTCACTGACCTGTTGAGACACAGACGAGCAGGTAGGACATGGGGGTGTGGAAGGAGTGAAGGTTGTGCAACATCTCTGGACAACCCGCTGCACTGGAGAGGGATACATGTTAGGGACAGATGGACCTGTATTCGTCTCACTCAGACATCCATGAGCTCATTCCTGGAGACAAAAGCCTGAGCAGTGTTGGGGTTTTTTTAACCAATAGATTGCACAACTTAAAAGTGCTAGTAATTTTCTTATGAATAACTTTTTTTATATATAGCTTCTATCTTGTCTTTTTAGTGCCTTTTTAAAAAAAAAAAAAAAAACACTATTTATTATGTATTTTTCTGATTTATTCTTTGTCACTTTTTTTGCTTGTTAGCAAAGGGGGCACACCTCAAGTAGTAAAGGTTTCTTTGTGTCCCCTCCCTTTATAAACACACCATGAATTATTGTTAGCAAATGACCTCCAGCCCCAATGTGACATGCTCCACGTTTCCTAAGCTCTACTGAAACCTACTTAACAATGTGGAAACTAACTTATTATCCTATAACACAAATGAATCAATGAATAAGTGACAGTGCAGACAGGCCTCAATCCAAACTTATAAATGTTAAAAGCTGAGTCACAAACAAAACTCCCCGCCCCCCAAAATAGTTTCTCATGATACTTTGAAAAGAATTGTTAAGCCAGCAGGTTTTTCCAGTTAATATATCTGCAGGCTGTTGAGTAACATGACTGTTGGCTGCACGTGAGACCGAAAAGATTGAATTCTTCTCTGTAAAGATTGATTTCTTTTTCCACTCTGAGACAACTACACACACACACACAGCAATAACAGAGTGTTATGTGGCTTGTACTTTACAGTACAGTGGTATTTGCCTCCCCACTTAAAAATGCCATTCTCTCCCCCGTCCCTCACCCTGTCTGTACATGCCCTTCTTCTCCTGGCTGCCACAGACTGTCACTGCTGGACGCTCACCCCCCACATAGCACATCATGTGGACTGTGAATAGACAATGGTGTCCCAGTGTGGATGGCTGGATAGATTGGTTTGAATAATAACCAGATGTTTGGATGGAAACCTACCAGGTCAGGGCCCATGTCCCGGTCAGCAGGGAGTGCACCATCGACACAGAGAGGTTCCTCCACTTCCAGGTGTGGGTGTCATCCTGCTGCACCACTTTGGGCACAGGGAGTCTTTGCAGCAACCGGTGGATCAGCCTGAAAATCAGAGAGAACACCAGCACTGACGGGCCAGGGTGGCTCTTCAGCAGAGGAACCAGGGTGTCCATCCTCTCCTCCTCGCCCCTCTGTCTCCACTTAGCTTCGTCCTCTCTCCTGTCAGCTTTTTCGCGCTACTCTCAGAGGAAGATATGCACGGTATGAGATGGGAGTGTTCTCCCGGACAGAGGAGACGCTGCTGAAACTGAAGCTCCTCTGTTTTTATTGAAGTTTGGTATGAAGTCTTCCCTCTGCTGAGATGATGTGCGGCTGATGCTGCAGCTCTGTGTCTCCTTTTCACGTTTCCAGCTCCTGGAGCATGTGTTGGGGGGCTTGAAGGGGAATCCCGTAACAGCTCATTCCAGCGAGACGGTGTTAGTCCTCACGTAGAGCCTTGCAATGTTTTGTGTGGCCTCTCTCCGCCCGCCTGGCTGTGCAGACTGGAGAGTGGGAGTGGCGGACGGTGAGCGGAGTGGAGCGGGGTGGGTGGTGCTACTGCTGCTGCGCCCTTCAGCCACATAAACAAGGAGGGGCTGAGACTGAGATCGCGTTACGCAAGTGACAAAATCACATAGCGAGGCTATCGAAGTGTGGTTTTGGTTAAGCATGCCCCAAAGTAATGAGTGTTTTGTCATGTTTAATGTATATGTAATTTGTAATAGCTGCAGAGTGACAGCTTTAACAGCACCACTCCTTTTTACCGCGTGTAACCGTGCGTAAAGGCTAATTATCTCTGATTCATGCATCTACAGTATTATCAATTAAATTTAGGCGAACCAGTTCCAACATGTTTCTAAACCACAGTCTGTGTTTCTTTTATTTATGGCCTAAAGGTCACAAATTAGATCATAATTCATAATCTGTATTAGTGATTTGCTATTTGGGCAGAAAAAAGTCGGTTCAATGTGCCAGTAGATGTATTAAAGTAACACTACAACACACATCTATACAAGTAAAAGTAGTTTAGTTGAAGTGTGTACCTCATAAAGTAGCAGGTGATTGTACATAGATTTTACAAAATATCTTCAAGTATCACAGACAAACTTTCATGTTGTTGTATTCGTTATAGCATTGTTCTGAGCCTTACAGTAACATATAACCAGAACTGTAAAGATGAACACAGTGGCCCCCCTAAAAAATGTAATTGCCTATAAAGTAAGTAAACATAAATTCACAAGTTCATTTTAAGGTAATACAAATACAATGTTTAAAATCTGATAAGAAATATGTCTTAAAGGTACTTCATATGTTTGGATGAAAATACTATTACTTTAAACAGGGTCATGCTCTAGTTGAGGTCAGAAACAACATGGTCCAAGTTGTACACACATTAATGTTCCTTAAATTGTGTTTGTGTATAATGATGTTAATGTATGCCATTGTAAACATGGTGATGCATTGGCAGCTACTGTATTTTATATTAATACTTTTCCACTATGTTGTTGGGCTTCTGACTTTTCACTGACTTAAGAGTGAGAGCATCTTACGAACTTGACCACATACACTTTGACCTATATACAAATATATATATATCTGGCACTGGTAAGTGATTTAATACATTTCATACATTAATTGATCAAATACAAGACTTTAATTATTTAACATTGTTGACTGTTTCATCAGTAAGTATACATGGATCTGTGTCAGAGTTTAAACATACACATCTTTGTGATGTTTGGAGCAAAACAATGTAAATGTTATGTGTTAGAAGTGCAGCCCATATTACTAACACCCTCCTTCCTCGGCTTCAGCTCTTTCCATAAACACAGCTTGGCTCTCATCCCCCACAGTTGGCCTCCTTGCAGCCCGGTGGGGAAAAGGAAGCGAGTATGTGAGTAAGACCCATCAGGAAGAGCAACGACCCTCCCCACACACACACACACACACACACACACACACACACACACACACACACACACACACATTCATTACATAAAAAAGTGATG
>JAOWBC010001387.1:18589015-18617978 GCA_028566105.1 Hypoplectrus providencianus | reverse complement strand
TGTGACCTGGGTGTGTTAGGGACCTGCAGGGCGTGTCCCCCCCCCCAGACTATCTGTGCATACAATTTAGTTGACATCACTTTGAATTGGTATGCTTCATATTTTAACGAAAACGTTTTTATTTAAAGATCAGAACTATATCGAACAGTTTCAAAAACACTCAACGGTCACTACATTTAACCAGTGTATTTAGCAAGACATGATTTATTAGACCTTCACTTTTAAACTGATGTACATATAAATACTATTTGTAACAGTTATTATGTAGAATACATTTTACACTAAAAACTCACAAGATCTGCATATAATATAGAAACATTTGAATTTGGTTCTTCTTCAAGCCATAGGAAATGATTTTACGTAGCTCCTGAGTTTTATTGAGCCTGTATGACAGACGATTGTTTCACGTATTAGGCAGCACATAACTGCCCCAAGGACCAGGGAGGGTCAGAAGCCTTGCTCAAGGCCGCCTTGCCATTGATCTGTCAGTCCTGAGAGTTGTTTACCCTTCTACATTATTTTCCACTATTTTATGTTTTTTTTACTTTTTTATTTTTGTTCCAGTAGAAAGAACAGTACAAATCAAAAAGTAAAAATAACTTGTAAAGCATAAGGGTATAATTCCATCCACCCACCATCTCCCTCACAGAACCAACAGTGTACAAATAGTTTGGTCTCATGATGAAACATTAAAACACCATACAGTTGTTCTTAATTCATATTAATTTCAAAAGTAATTGAAAACAAACTGTTACACAAAGACCACATACACTTCTCTGTTTTTATACTTATTTTTTCTGAATACATACAAGAAGCGTGTGTCAAAAATAAAACTGTCACACCATATTTACACAGATGCAACCAGTTTCTCTTCATTTTCCTCCCCTGTCAGGATCGTTCACCTGTGCCGCAGGCGCAGCGACGGGGCCTTTGTCATCCTGAAGGAGATCCCAGTGGAGCAGATGTCACGAGACGAACGCCTGGCGGCTCAGAACGAGTGTCAGGTCCTGAAACTGCTCAACCATCCAAATATCATAGAGTACTATGAGAACTTCCTGGAAGACAAGGCCCTCATGATAGCTATGGAATATGCTCCAGGTAAGCTTTCTGTCATATCTTATTACACAACCTCCTTTTGTTCATTGCCGTACAGTTCACTTTTCCCATGGTTTCGTGCTGTAGGGTGCCATTCCTTTTCTTGTCCCCATGTTAGCATTTAGTCTCAGTCTGTGTGGTGGTGTTTTGAGGGATAATATGATCAGGTTTACTTGAGATGAATATTAATTAAGATATATTTTTATTTGTCGATTGCAATTCCCTTTTTTGTTGTCAGCAACATTTGTTGCATGAGCACCCACTGTGTTGTTAAAGCCTGCTAAAGCCATTGTGTATTAGCATTCTATCATCCTCTCTCTGCTTTTCAATAAACCCGGTAAATTTAACGATTTCTTAGTTATTATGGCTTTAATATACAGAAATCATCCTTATTATTTCTGCACTTACTCTCAATATTTTCTTCATGCAGGTGGAACCCTGGCGGATTACATACAGAAGCGCTGTAACTCTCTGCTGGACGAGGACACGATCCTTCACTTCTTTGTTCAGATCTTACTTGCGCTGTACCACGTCCACAACAAACTGATCTTGCACAGAGACCTTAAGACCCAAAATATTCTCCTTGATAAACACCAGATGATCGTCAAAATTGGTGACTTTGGCATCTCCAAAATCCTTGTCAGTAAGAGCAAGGCTTACACGGTGGGTTTATCTTTGGTCTGGAGCTGTAATTACTTCAAAAATATTCTAATACATCGAGTCTTGACATGTGCTGGCAGAATTCAATACCTCATTTTCATTCTGCAGGTGGTCGGGACTCCATGTTACATTTCGCCAGAGCTGTGTGAGGGAAAGCCGTATAACCAGAAGAGTGACATTTGGGCTTTGGGCTGTGTGCTCTATGAGCTGGCGAGCCTGAAGAGAGCCTTCGAGGCTGCAGTACGAAAAGCATTTCATTCACAAGAACCCCTTCTGTACTTGGATGTAGTGATTCAAATCATACTGCAAAAGAAATTCTGAAGATTTATAACTCTAATTTTGTGGCTAATTAGTAAATATTGTTGTGTAAAAAGAAATTGAAACCTAACAACCATCAGAGTATTATTATTAAAATCTGAAGAATTCACTTTATCCCCTGCCTAATTTGTAAGCAGATAATTGTTTCACTAGATATACTACCAGTTACACCCTTACCAGTTCCACAGAAGAGTACTGAAGATTTTATGAAGATGACTGGTGATTTCTTATATGTAAAATGAATTATGTAAGACTCTTTGATGTTTCTTTCAGAATCTACCTGCCCTCGTTCTCAAGATCATGAGTGGAACATTTGCTCCAATTTCAGACCGGTACAGTCCTGAACTCCGACAGCTCATCCTCAACATGCTCAATCTGGATCCATCCAAGCGGCCTCAACTCAATGAAATCATGGCTCTTCCTGTCTGCATCAGGCCCCTGCTTAATCTCTACACAGACATAGGCAATGTCAAAATGCGCAGGTGACTGATAGGAAGTGACTTGGCAGGCATTTTACCACACATGATCTGAAGTTAAGTCCTCTATTTTGTGTCATGAGATCTTCTTCTATGTTCCAGGATTGAGAAGCCATTGTCTACTGTGCAAACTGGTCCTCAGGGTCGACCAGGAGGGAGAGTTCCTACCAGCAGGTCCAGAGGTTGGGCTCATACCACCGCTGTTTGATAACAGAGCTAGCTTCACCAGGATGCTCAAAGTACTCAAATTGTTTGTCATTTCTTGGGCTTGTTCAGATGGATCCATGGGTTTGGGATCAGGGAAGGTCCACTCCCTCCCGCTGTCATCGGTGTACACATGGGGAAGTGGAATGTCAGCGCCTCTGCGCTTGCCGATGCTCAACACTGAGGTGCTTCAGGTGTCACTGGGTCGCACTCAAAGGATGGGGGTGACCAAGTCCGGCCGTTTGATCACGTGGGAGGTCTGTGTATTCTAAGTACACTCTAAATTTCGCATATTGTGCCACCATTAAGACTAATAATCATTTATCGTGACAGGCTCCATCAGTTGGTTCTGGTGAGGCCAGTCTGCCCGGTGCGGTGGAGCAGATGCAGCCTCAGTTCATTTCACGTTTTCTTGAGGGTCAGTCTGGAGTCACCATCAAGTCCGTGTCCTGTGGTGATCTGTTTACCACCTGCATGACAGGTTAGTTGGCTTTTCTGCTCTTTAAAACTATCAGAGGCATCACACCCGTGCCCAGTCAGCTTAGCAGGGAGCTCTTCTGAGAAAAATCAATATTAATTCTCTGTTTTCTGCCCTCAAAAGCTGCACCACAGCTGCAACACTGATGCAGCATTAAAATATACATATGAAAGTGCCAATACAGTCAGCCCTTTTTCTAGCCTTGATCAGATAGTGTAGGTCTTGCTGTAAAATAAACCTCTCCATGCCTGCCTAGCAGTTTGAAAGTAGTTTTTCCTCAAGCTTAAACTGTGGTGCTCTGTTGGTCAGGGTCTGTTTTCAGTCTGTCCAGCATTACAAGCCAGATAATACAGGATTAAAGACCCTTCCTTTCAGCTCAGTTGACTCTCTTTCATCACTTTTCACTGTAGTGACGCAGATTAGCGTTTCCAGGATGAGGATTAGAAGCATTGTGTTGGTCTACATGAGAATACACCTACACTCATCAACTAATAGCCTCTTTAATCCCTTCTTTTTATTTTCAATTTGCAGACAGGGGCATTATCATGACGTTTGGAAGTGGGAGTAATGGCTGTCTAGGACATGGTAACTACAATGATGTAACACAGGTGTGTATCTACCATGCAAAGAAATGATACTCATTAAATATACACACAGTTGTCAAACTGTGTGTATATTTAATACACACTAAACAGTTAAACTTCACTTCGTGATGTTGTGGATTTCTTATTGTGGATTCTGAAGTAATAATTACTTGAACATCTATTTAAGGCTTAATTTTCTGGAAACCCGCTCCTTTAATAAGGCCGAGGCCTTCACTTCCTTTTCTTGGAGGTCTATAGCATGGGACTACAGCAAGAAACTATAGCATGGGACATCTATTATACTCCGGCTTGCTTCACACAAAGGTGGAACACCATTGTATCCATGGGGCACTGCAAAAGCTCCATAAATCACATTTTAATAACAACAATAACAAAACAATTATTTTGGCTCTAACACTAGTTAAATCATTTAATCAGATGAATCACTCAAATTGAGGGTTTCGTTTGAGGGTAATGAATTTACGGAAATGTCAGAAATCATGACAACATAAATGGCATTAGTTTAGGAAAGAGGACGACAGGAAACAAGTTGATAAAAAGAGAGACAGAGAGGAATTACATGCAACAAAGCTCTCTGCCTTCAATCAAAACAATGATGGTGCAATTATATTTATAAAGATTAAATACTGGTAAACCAGGATGTTTCAACCTGTCAAATCTGCCATTTTAACATTATATTAATTCCCAAAAATTTCTGTCTATCTGCTTTTGTACTCAGCCCAAGATAGTTGAGGCTCTCCTCGGCTATGAGCTGGTTCAGGTGTCATGTGGTGCTTCCCATGTACTCGCTGTGACCAATGAAAGAGAAGTATTTGCCTGGGGAAGAGGAGACAATGGTATAGTAAATGAACCTGTTGTATTCAAACCTATCTTAACATTCATCTTTTGGTTGTTTGTTGTTCTGTGACTAATTTATGACAACAGCATTTCACATGTCTGTCCCTGTTTGTGTGCTTCTGTCCTGAAGGTCGCCTCGGGCTAGGCACCCAGGACACCCACAACTCTCCACAGCAGGTGTGTTTACCTGTGGAATTTGAGGCCCAGAGGGTGGTGTGTGGAGTAGACTGCTCCATGATTATCAGCACCCAGTACAGCATTGTGGCATGTGGAAGCAACAGGTAATTACTTTAAATTTTCCCAAACAAAACTATGGCCATTAGTCTCAATAAACATGTGCCTGACTGACACGAGATAATGATCAGCAGTGAAACATATCATCTGGTGTTTAATGAGAGGAAATAACCACTGTATGTGTATATATAAAGTTGTTCATGTGTATGGGGCGGTGGTAGATTAAAGGACTTTCTTGGTGCATAACCTGTGAGACTGCATTCTCGTAAAATGACAAACACTTCTCTGTCATCGATAATCTGTCTCTCTCAGAGAAGTTTTGGACAGGATGTAGAGCTGTGTCTGACAGTAAACACTGCAGTGTTCATTTCAGGTCTCAGGAGAAGCAGCATGGTGCAGCTCAGTCACTACCTGCAGCAGTCAAGCAATTAACAACAAAGAGGGTTTTTATGATTAACATAAATTGTATATAGCGATGGTTAAAAACAATATGATACAGTTTTCTCTATTTCTCAAGTTCCTTGATGTTGTTTTGTTTGGTCAGGTTCAACAAGCTCGGGCTGGATAAGATAACAGCTGGTAATGAACCAAATCCCTTAAATCAGGTGGAAGAAGTCCATTCGTACACTCCTGTCCAATCAGCGCCACTCGACAGTGAGAAGATTGTCCACATTGACATTGGGACAGCCCACTCTGTTGCTGTTACAGGTAAAAATTCCTTTAAATTCAAATGTTACAATTATACTCATTTGAAATGGTGCCTCTCAGATATGAAATAGTTGTTGCAGTGCCACATTTAGTAAAAACTTCTTTTGTAAAGTAAAGTGCGAAAGCTAACATGACAAAATGTTGTTGTTTCACAGACCACTGGCATAAGGCCAGGCGGCTTATTATCCAGCGTCTTAACACAAAATTACTTTGATCTACATTTTCTAGAAAGGGGTCAGTGTTTTACCTTTGGCAGCAACCAGCATGGTCAGATGGGCTGTAGTTCCCGTCGTAGCAGCCGCATGCCCTATCCAGTGCCCGGGCTGCAGGGCATCACCATGGCGGCCTGTGGAGATGCATTCACGTTAGCTATTGGATCTGGTGAGTAAATGGAACAATGTGTGATATTTTTACTGTTTCAGTCTTTAAAGTAACAGTACAGTCTTTAAATGCACACCTGCAAAGGTTGAAGGCTGTGGTATATGTGAAGGCATTGGATTACTTTAACTAATACCCTTCCTCAATGCTGCTTGTATAACAAAAGTATGCAAGCAATAACCTGTCTACCACTAAGAGATGTATAATCTGACAAATTTACTGAAATCACATGTGACAATGTACCATGTGTTTAAACATTACTGCATGGTGACTCTGTTGCATGTGTGGACTGAATTGTAATTCTTTGGTTGGTTGTTCAAGAAAACCCTGATTTCGGAAACGTATTAGTCAGCTGTAGAAAAAGAATGTAAGACTTGAGCTATGTTGAATGAAGACAAAGAATAGCTTCACACATCTGATTTAAAAATCAAAAGATGTTGAATTTGATGGTTTATGCATAAAAACAATTGCTGTTGTGCAGCTTACTTGCATTTCCAACATGCACTTGTGCACAAAAGAGTCTTTTTCCAAAAAGACAATCTCTGTATTCTCCCTCATTGTTAATCCCTCACTTAAAACAGTTGATGTATGAGTAGGAGTTGCACAAGTACACACAACAGAGTTTATCTCAGCTCAGACTTGAGACAACATTGCTCAGATATCTGTGGTTTAGCTCCTTTGCAGGAAAAGAGGAGGATTTAATCAGAATCACTGTGTTTTAAACAGTTCCTGTGAGTAACTATGTGACTGCAAAACAGTAGAGAAACTTTCACTCAAGAACAAAGCTGTTCGAAGGTTCACGTTGATAGATTTTGTTACGAAAACAAGCATCAAATTCCTGAAAGTCTATTTTCACACCAAACTGAAATGAACTGAAAGTTTAATGGTTGCATAGCACATATGGTATGGTTAACAGTCATTTAAACTATTTAGGGTTTTTAGCTAATGGGCTAAACATACAAAACCATTGGTCTGGTTCTTTAAACACAAGGGTTAACAGATAGGTAACAGATGTGTGTTTTTTAAGTGTGTTTTCAGGATGAAATTGCCAGAGATTTACTCCCTGGGGAGAGAACTAGCAGTGGCAGCAATGCCCGTAGGTTTTCTTTGTTGAGGGAAATCTTTGTTCAGCTTTGACTTCCTCCAGATAGAGTCATTATGCTGCCGCTGCAGGAGAGGCTGAGCTGTCAGTTAAAGATTTGTGTGGATTAATACATCCTGAGAAATGATGACCAGCTCCTTCTCCTCCTGTTTTCCACAGATGGGGAGGTGTACACCTGGGGAAAGGGGGCCCGCGGCCGCCTCGGAAGAAAAGAAGAGGATTCTGGGAAACCGAAGGCGGTGCAGCTCGACGAGAGTCACCCATTCACGGTGACATCAGTGGCTTGTTGTCATGGCAACACTCTGCTGGCAGTGAAACGTAATATTTCGCTTATTAGCCTTTGTTAACAAACACTGTGAGATGTTGCGGTGGTGGTGAAATGTGACTGAGAGAGTGCTAATCCCCAGATGAAAGACAGGCTGAACTTGAGACAAGCTTCTCTTGATAACATCGACAGAGATGCATGTTTATGAAGAATTGAGAAGGGACTCATTTGTAAGTTTGAAAGCTCACTGGCTGAAAAACATGACTGGCACTTTGTTTCATACAGACATACATCTTTAAGCTTTTCCAGTCACAGCTGGTGCGCCCTATTTACATTAGCAAACTAGGTCCATTCAGCTGCACTTTTTAAAACCACCAAAAGCAATAATTCAGTCCAATATTGAACTGTGGCTTTTTATTGTTGACTCAAATTATTGACATGGCCATAGACATCTTACTGAGAAGAACAGAAAGCAGCAAGTGTCCCTCTTTGTCAACAGTGACAGTGCAAAATTCACAGATTCAAATGAAAAGTGAAAAACAGCGAAGGTGGGATTAAATCATCCCTCTTCACTCCAAATTGAAAATAGCTGCAGATTTAGAGAAGATTAAACTGCATCACAATTTAATAAGTAACAGAGATGTTGGTAATCCTCCCTACGGGCTACACGGCTGCTGTTTAAATGTTTTTTGACCTGCACCACATGACATCACATGGAGACCAACATGGACAAACACCCACAGAGGTCATCAGCAGGGTCGAATACTGATCAGTCCAGACCAGAAAGAGAAAAAAATAACACCACTTCTTATTCATGTATTGTATATACTTAAAATTAGTATTTGAACAGTAAGCCATAAACCCTTAAACATCATTTTTTTTTCATTCATAAGTTAACAGGGAGCAACAGTCCGGAGCCAGGACTTAATCAGAGGCTCCTTACAAACCAATATAACCCTCATTTGTTGATTTGTATCAGAAGTCTTTTATTTAGTCTTTGAGGTCTGTTTCCTGCACAGTCTGATGTTTTATGAGAACAGCAAGCTTTTGTCTCCAGTGAGATTCAGATGTCGCTGTACAAATGGAGAAAATGTTGATATTGTCTGAGTGTTCTCTGCAGATATTGAAAGTTATATTGATGTTTTAAGATTTTCTTATAAGATTAAACATTATTTAGACATTGTTAGATATTGAAACTCCTCACCATACCCAATAAATGCCAAGGAAATAACAATTAATGTACAAAAAATATCAGGTAAATAACTAGAATAGAGAAGGAAACTTCTTGACATGGAATGTTTTGAACAACCACTGCTATCATGTTCAATTAAATGAACACAAACCAAACTTGGAACTCTTAGACTATGGACAGGAACTATTTCTAAACACTAGCCATATAAAATGTCAGTTTAAAAGTGAAGCTTAGTGGAGATGCTGCATGTGTAAAACAGAACTGTAACAGTGTTGAGTGTTCATGGTCATGTAACTGAGAGGATCTTGTGCCTGCTGGTCGTAGAATATGTATATGAGCTTCTATCGATATTGAATTAACTATGCGCCACTATTGGCCTCATTATTGTCTAATTGATTTATTGGTTCACAGTAATTTGTTTAATTGGATAAGTTATCCAAGGACGTTAAAGGCAACCATTGCAATTATTTTCATTATTGATTATTCTGCTGCTTATTTTCTCAATCAATGGGATAATTGTTTTCTCTAAAGTATATCAAAACAAAGTAAAATTTTCCATTATGAGATCAAGATTAAAATCATTGAGTCACTTTATTTTATGATAAAGAAAAACAACAAATCCTTCTTTTTGGCATTTTTGCTGAAAATCATTGAAATGATTGTGAATGTGACTGAAATGAATGTTCAAAGAAGTTTTCCTTCAGTCACGTAGATATTTTTTTCACCCTTGTCCCTTCCTCCTTCTTTTTTCAGCTTTGCTTGAGGAACCAGTTCCGAGATGATTTTGTCCTAAAAACGAACCCACACCCACTCAGCGGTCGTCATGAAGCCCGGCGGTGGCATGAGGTGAAGCTTCCTCTGAATATAACTCCTCCCAGAGGCCCATCTGCGCTGCAGCTGAAAGATTCCCTTTCACGCTGCAGCTGCGGCCTCAGATTCTCACTTGGTCTTCCTCTCTATCTATTTTTTTTCCTCTCCAGGAATGAATGTTGGTTTCATTCGGTGGTTTGATATCATGCAGCAAAGCACAAGGAGATGAAACCCTGTGTGCTGCAGCAGGTGTATCTCACAACAGGTTAGTCAGAGGACTGTTACAAGACTGTTTCTAAAGATGGATCACAGGAAGTCATTAGGCAGCTTTCATGTGACAACTCATTGTCCTCTCTCACATGCAGAGTTAGCATGATAAAGACCAGCAAAAGTCAAACAGGTTTGAGCTCCCTTAAGACACCTGTGAATGAGATGACACAAGGCACAGAAATGAAAACAATGAAGCCACTTGAGTGTCATCAGTCTAATGAACCAAACAGTTTAATCTCTGACACGTCGTCAGAGCTCACATTGGGCTTTATTGGATTAGTCCTCCAATACATTTGTAACTCGACAGCAGTGTTCAAACCGGATAACGACGTGTTGTTCAGAGTTCAGCTGATCAGTAACTTTAACTTTTAATGACTGTGTCTGAAATCACTCACTCGGGTCACTGCTCTTATATAATAGACACTCAGCTGTTTACTCTGCAGGGAGGAGTAAATATTGAGACAATGAATCATCTTCTTTTTTCTTCCTCACTGACAACTATCAAATGTGACAAACTGCAATGTGGGATTGTTGACAGAAAGTTGTTTTGTGCCATTGTAGGAATCTGTTAGGGCAACGTGGATCCTAAATGTTATTCACTTGTTGTGCACTTATTAGTGAACGAGGAGTGATTTCAGACATAAGTGTATATTTTTGGAACTTATCGATATGTGTATTATATTTAAAATGAGATAATATACATTGTGCAAACTGTTTTCAGAGGAGGACACGAGACAATTGAGAACAGAAAACTCAATTGTCTCATATATATAAACATATATATACATAAACTTAAGATGCCAAATATGTTAAATGTAGTAAATTGTCAAATGAATAATGTATAATGAAGTAAATGGTACAATTTGTGTTTAAAATGAAGTAATTTAAAATGGTTCTTGTGTTAAAGCTTTTATTGTCACAATAAAGAAAAGAAAAACAAATCCTCACAAGAGTCCTTTGATTTCTGGTTATCTTAACCAAAATTTTAAAAACACGAAACATGCAATCTTTGGCAAATCCTGTGATTCTAAATGAGAAGATGGTTTAATAGGGAATAATACTCGTTCAAGTTTGGATTTTTCAGAGTAAGAAACATTTCGTGTGGGTATTATGATGAAAATGAAACATCATGACTGGGAAGCTTTTATTCTGCCTCCACAGTCCCCATTATTCCCCCATTAATCACCTGCTTTATTATGTGATTTTCTCAGAGCTATTATCATTTTGGATGATAATTGCAACTATTATTCTATATATTACTATATTACAGTCATACTTTACATTGATATGTTTTTTTTCTTACAGTGAATTCATAATGATTCTAATAAGAAGTGACCTATTTTTCAAAATATGTGGGGTTTTAAGTTCTTATTCAGTATTCATGAGGATGTCCCACCTTTCTGAGGACACGGATCTGTCCACATTGTTGTCTTGTATGATGATGTAATGATGATGTAATCCGGTGGCAATACAGCAGGTGAAAAATGATCTAAATAAGTGGATGTGTGCTCTTTATTCCTGGTGTCATAAGCTCATGCCCAGTTTGTTTTTATTATGTTTCTTTAATGAGTGTAACAATGTAAGTCAGATTTTTATCTTTGAACATATATAAAGACATTTGAACAGGATATTTGAACAAGAAAAAACACTATGTTATTGACTTTGTGTGTCTGCTCTGCCACCAGAGGGCATCTGTCACCTCTGACTGGGCTGCAGGCTTCTCTATTAGGTCAATTACACGTTTTCTACATGTGTATTTTAATTAAATTATAACAACAAATCCCTCTTCACGAAAGACTTTTTTTCTGATCCGCACCAACATTTTAATAAGCCATGAGCAGTTCATGTGATCTTATTAAGGTAGATAAGCTTATATCTGATATATAAATAATAATAATAAATATCTAAATATGAGCCTGACAAACATTGTATTTTATTATCAGGGACACAATAACTTTAGAATTAAAGCCCCATAAAGAGTGATGAGGGGATAAAATGGTGTGAACAGAGTGTTTTAGCTTCTTGACTCCTCCTGCGTGGAGGAGGAGGCGGGACTCGGTGCACCTAAACAGACGGAGGGGTTATTCATTGTGCTCAGTCTGTCAGTGCTGCATCCACTGAGAAGGAGGAGGAAAGGGCCACACATTAACCCTGAGCTGTAACCGTGCACGGGGAGCGCTTTCTGGACGAATCTGTGTCCGTCTCTGCAGCGTTTTTCCTGGACGGCAGCGTCGCTCTTTTGTTGCCATCAGTCTCCAGGCTGCAGGAGGAAGAACCGGGGAGGACTCGCCTCCTTGAAGCCGATCTGTCGGTGGCGGAAGGGACGTGATATGAACCCCTCATCGGCTTAACCAGCAGTGCAGCTAAATAGCCCCGTTTTTAGGGGGAGGGGGGAGTTAGCTGAGGATCAAAGAGGACATTTATACCTTTAAACCTGCAGCTGAAGGCCGAGAAATATCCACGGAACCTGTAGCGATGCCCGGGTTTGATTACAAGTTTCTGGAAAAGCCAAAGAGACGGTTCCAGTGTCCGCTCTGCAGCAAGGCGATGCGGGAGCCAGTCCAAGTGTCTACCTGTGGACATCGGTTCTGTGACACCTGTCTGCAAGAATTTCTGAGGTACGTTGTGTGTGTTTGTTTGTTTGTGTGAGTGTGAGATCCACCTCTCTGCAGGCGATACTGGAGACTACAGCTCAGCCTCGGCTAGTTTCGGTCGAGCGACAGTAAATAAAGGATGTGTAGGTGTGTCCTTCTCACCTTTCCTCAGCAGGGTTTTTACATTAATATTAGTATTTCATGCATTGCACTAGGATAGTGACAGTGCATGGGGCCTGGTAAACAGCGCCTGCATTCAGCCCCCTCCTTTGTAGTTTCAGGTGTTTTCTCCTCTGCACATATGCAATGATTTCATGCGTTTATGTGTCACTGTGTCAGCATGAAAACATGACTGAGGATTGTTTTGGAGCAGTCATGCAGGTGTTTTTGTAGGACAAGTAGAGGGTGTTTTCATTGTCCTGCTCAAAGGGGATGCTTTTTTTGTTGCTACATCATCCATGAGGGTTTGCATTGTTGCAAATTATTGGTTATTGTTTGCTTTTGGAGATTTTCACCTCATATTCAGTATTTAGGGTGAAATCTTGTTCATGTCGTGGTGCTTGTGTCCTGCAGAGGGCTCCGGCCTTCCCATCCTGTCTGTGTTTGTGCCCCCGGGGTGGCTGAGTCTGCATGGGGTTGCAGGGTCGAGGATGATGGGGTTGAGGATGTGTGTGTGCGTGTGTCTACGTGTGTGTGTGTGTGTGTGTGTGTGTGTGTGTGTGTTGAGGAGTGCTGCCCTGAGTCCAGGATTAGACAGATTCCTTCATCGGTGTCAGTCAGGGAGCCACTGAGGGACCTTTCACCCCGAGGTCAGCAGTCTGACAGACCCCCCCCCACCCACCACCCACCACCCCCCCACCTCCTAATCTGCTCAACATTGAAGTCTGTGTTAAGACTTGTAGAAAGAAAGTCTTTGTTTTACCTTTAGGTGGATGGCATTGTCCAGAAACAGTCACTTACTATCATGGACTGAGAGGAAACAGCTCATCAGCCTCAGTGTCCCTGCAAATCATGAACTTACAGCATTAACAGTGATAGAGTGTGTTTGGATCCTAGTAGTTTGTGTTGTTATATCTTAAAAGTCTTTATTGAAGTTTGAATACGGATTATGTTGCGTGTCTGAGTCTATAGGCACATGCAGAAATGATGATGATCTGGTTTTCTTTTTTGTGCAGTGCATTCTACTGCGACTAATTGTTTATTTTCATTGTTGCTTATTGTATTTATTGTTTTCCTGATTCACTGTTACATTATCTTGTCTTTAAAATGTCAGAAAATAAAAAAAAAAGGGCTATACTGTTTCAATGAGTCCAAGGCGACTTTTCCAATTGCATATTTTGCTACACAAACAGTCCAAAGCTCAAAAAGAATCAGTGCATAATCATGTAACATGGAAAGGAAACAACAAATCTTCCATATCGGAGATGCGGGAAAGAGAAAATGTCAGCACATTTTCAGTGGATTGATTAATTGACTAATTATTTCAGCTCTGGTGCAAAGGTATGTTCAAGGCAGTTAATTTTCAAAATGGCTCAACGAGATCCTGAAATATTCTGATGTATGTCAGCAATCATAATTCAGATGGTTTATAGAGCTGCAGCATTGTCAGTTTATCAATAAGTGGCTTAACAGAAAAGCAATAAATATATTTTTTTTCAGAATTGACAACAATCTCAGTAATTTTTAAGGCAAAACCTGCCCCCAAATTGCTGTTTTCAGCCTCTTGAATGTGAAGAGTCCTTGCCTTATAGCTTTTTTTATAATTTTGAACTGAATTTTTGGGGGGTTTGAAACATCTGTCTGACACATGAAGTAATCTGAAGATGTCATCTGGGGCTCCAGGAAAATTTTATTTACATTTTTTTAAATATTATTTTCAAACATTTTATAGATGAGTCTATGAATTGAGGAAATAATCTGCAGGATAATCAATCCAATGCTCTTCAGCTGAAGTCAGAGCTGTTTTATTCTGATGCGTTTAAGTCGCTTTCTTTGATTTAGAAGTCAATCTAATTCACATTTTTCTTTGTTTGAGTTGGTTTTCTTCATTCATGGACCTTTATTTTGATTGGCCGACGTTCAAGCAGTTCTCTTCATCTGACTTATTGGGGACTTTTTGAGTCCCTGCAGACTGGGCATAGTTGTGTGCATGACTTAATAACAATAAAACGCCTTTCAGTCATATGTTTTGGATGAAAAAAGACATTTTTTATTCACACACGGAGCATCCATGCTGATGCCTTTTATGATTATGCAGTCCTATCCAGCTGATAGAGAAGAGCAGCTCTTGTGTTGCAGATGAACATCAATGTTGACGTGTTGCGTGAATCATATCAGAGGCCCAGTGATGTGTCCAGAGGACGACAAAGCAGAAACGAAAAGTGCCGTTGACTCGTTTTTGTTAGAGAAACTTTTTGTAGAGAAGTAACATCTCCTAAAAATGGTTAAATCTAGCATTTTAATGGTTAAATTCAGTGTTTCAGCTCATAAAAATGCTGTGGTTTGTTAGAATGCTGTGTTTCTAGTGAATCTGACTGGTCTGCAGTTTTATTAAAATGGGTCTTTTTGCTATTTAACTGTAAGCAGCACTTAAAGACATCTTAAAATGTCTCCAGTTTTACTTTATTAAACTTGACAGCACCCCGAGGGAAACTTACAAGCAGATAAAACTTCTTTCCAAACAACACCGCCTTTTAGGAGGGATTAATATGTAATCTAGTCGTGAAATATCAACATTTTTGTGCTTCTCGTGTCAGAAAAACCTTCTGCTAGTTGACAGGAGGGAGGTGGAGATGTGAATGAAGGCTCCGAGTACACGAAGCGCTGCGTCGTGCACCTTGAGTCATCACAAAGACTCCCCTTGCTTACTAGACAGCAGCAAATTGCATCTGGTTGAAAAACAGAAACTCAGATGAACAAAGAGAGCGAGGGAGGAACATCATTCCCTGCTGATCAATGAGTTTGGCCCGACGCTTTGTCTGCCTCATCCAGCCCGCCTCCGTCTCCGTCCTCCAGTTTAGGCTCTTTTCATACTCCCACAGACTGACTGGATGTAACAAAAGTTTCCTGACTTATGAAAGTTTTTTGTTGAGTAACTGTTTGCTTATGATCTGTTGGGATGTAAGTGCAGACGTGGATGTGATTCTTACCTGTCTGGCCCACAGCTGGAGCAACATCCGTGAGATCTGTGCACATTTTACACAGCGTCTGCACAAAAATCTGCAATATGTGCAGCAATAGCACTACATAATACTAAGGTACCCTCATTAAACTCCCTGTGTCTGGTGAGATTTTAGGAAGCAGGATCAAAATCAAAAAAACAAACTGGCAACTCAAATGTTCTTAGAAAGTCTATAACTTATTTATAAAGCATTTATTAATGATTTATGAACCTTCAGAAAGGCCATTAGTCACGACTTATAAACTTTTCATGAGGATGCCTTATTAAGCTGTGGTACTTCATTATTTTTATCAGTGATATTTTCATTCACTGTGTTGAACTTTGATTTATTTCACTCACACAAGTCAACTTGTTTCAGCTGTTGCTGTAAAAAGAGTTCCTGGTTCACTTCACAGGAAGAAAAAGCCTCAAATAAACATTTACATCAACAGAAAATGACATTTCGGGAGCTCTTCCATGTTCACCGAGTCTGACAAACTGAACCAAAGCTGCATTGTCACCTCTTTAATTAACAAAGTGTGCCAGTCGAGGCCACTTTGAGCTCTCTTGGCCGTCGAGCGCACGCATCTTTTTGTGAGGAGGGTTCAGGTTTATTGAGGCTGACAGACAGTAGTTAGCTAATGCTTCGCTCATTGTGCAACGAGGTTGATCTCTCTGCTGTAATTATTGAAGGCTGCGTAACATCCAGTCTGGGCTTGCCAGCCGACTCTGCCCACTTTCACCCCGGCGGCTCTGTCGCAACAAGACACGCAAGAATGCTGCTGCATGGCATTTCATTATTATTAATCATCATTTCTCAACCAGTAGCCCCTAATACTCTCCTATCAGCAGCATTTAGTTCCACTGGGTAACATGAATTAGCATTATAAAGACAACTCGCAAACAGTTTGTAACACATTCTGATGTAGTTTTGAGCAGATTTTGTCGTCAAGGTGGCTGTTTTAAATGTCAGTAACTCTGTAATAAAAACTTGTAATAATCAAATCTTTAAATTTTTAAATGCTATTAAGTCATGTGTGAAATATCAATCAGTTCCTTAATTTTTCAATAAACTGTTACTAAGTGTTTAAATCATTACAGCTGAATTTATTTGTGTCAATTTGTGTCATTTGTGTCAATGATTGAATCTGCAGTTCTAGATTTGCATAACATATTAATAATGGCATTATTAATATGAAATACCTTATAAACAGTGTAATGTAACTAAGCAGATATAAGGAGTTCATTAGTGGGTATTAATGTCTTACAATCCTCGATGATGACAAATTATATAATATAGTGTATGGCTTGTACATTAGTAAACACTTGAAACCAATTTATTCAGTGTTTACATAGTGCTTGTCAGTGCTGAAGTGTTACCCAGTCAAAGACAAATAAAAGCTTGTCAAATGAAGTTCCCGGAGATGCACTCGAGGAAACCCGTGAATTGTTCCCACTTTCTCATGTGTCAGCGCTGAGGGGAGCTGCTGTGTGCCTCCTCTGTGTCCATAGGCATGTTAGCATGTGATGCTAATGGTCCGTGTTTCCGCCCCGGGAGGAATGTTTAAATACTTCACAGTCCTGCAGGCTGCCCGAGCTCCGAGAGAGAGTCATGGGGTAAAAGGCTGCCCGGCCCTGCAGCTTTCACACACGCTGCAATCAGATATGAGTCACATGCTTCAACAATTGAGTGCGTGCTGACTGGAACGGCCCTTTGTTTTAGCAACACTGCCCCTTTAATAAAGGAGAATCAACACTTAATGGCATGTAACACAATTTCCCTCACCGTGTGTGGGCTAAGTAGCCCTCACACATGCCAGGCCTCATGGCTCATCAGTCCTGGGTCTACTGAGCCCCAGTAATGCCATGCAATGTGACAGCGGTGTCTCCGTGGGGATGATGCAGTGCTGTGCCACGGCCTTGCCAGGGGTGTAATTGGTTTGTTCGGCTCGGGAGCTTCTTCTTCCACGCAGTCATGTAGTGCTGCAACTGCGGACTTACCCGAGTCACGAGAAACTCCAAAGTGGGCTGGAAATGTTTTCACAACTCCATTATTCACTGTACAAAAAGCCAGGGCAGTGCTTTTTTTTTTGTTTATCTGGGAATGGGCTGTGATTCATTTTAACTTTGACACATCGGCAGTTTTTTTTCTCCTCATTGATGTAGGTGATACTAACTCTCCCACGCTTTAAGTCTGAATGTCCCGATGCAAAATCGACCGCATTACACAGACTCTTTCACTCCTCTTCCAGCAACAAATGTCTGTCTTATGTGAATGTGTGGGCAGAGTTTAGAGCAAGAGGAATCGATACCACTTCAAGATAAGTGACCTCTCATGACGAATTTATAAGCTCTAACTAATGGCTGTATTAATGGTTCATAAATCAATAAATCAGGGCTGCAAATAACATTTGGTTTCAATGTTAATTTTTCAGTGAACAGGTGTGGCCCTGTTCATTCCTATGAAAGTAGCTCACCGATGCATGAAGGCAAAACAGTACAACTTAATGCAAAAGAGACCCCCGGCCTCAACTAATACCCTGAGCTTTTGAGGTGATAGTTGATGTTATTACCTTCAGAAAGAGTCAGGCTAGCTGTTTCCCTCTATTTGCAGTCTTTATGCTAAGCTATGCTAGCCAGATGCAGGCTGTAGCTTTGTATTAATAGTGGTATCAATCTTCCAATTTAAATTTTTGCATGAAAGCAAATAAAAAACATTTCCCCAAATACCTGCCAAAGGGAACTCAGAAATATGGGAAGTTGTTTTGATAAATGTCATGAAACTGATCTATAAAGCTTTTAAAAGTGATTAATTAGCCATTTAATCACTTTATAAAGGTTGACTTGTTAGAAAGTAATATTATAAAACATCTAACCCCAGATCTGAAAGGCTTTTGGCTCTGACAACATTTGGTAATCAGGGTTATTTCTCTCCTTTAAATGCATAATGAATCCACTTCTGTCCATTGTGCGTGCAGCCGTGCAGAGGGATGTATAGAGAGGCACTTTGGGCGTCTTTTAAAGTGGCTAAATGGAGCTGTGTTGCATTGGTGCCCAATGTTGTGTGTAAGTCTGCCACTTGAGGCAGCTGGGGCTTTGTGTCGCAGTGGGTATCTGTATCTGAATGGGAGCAATGCCATGGATGGCTGATGAATGACTGTGTGTTCATTACCATCCCCGTCCCTCGATCCCATCACAGAGACATTCACAGTCCCCCGCAGGTGTCCGCAGGCTGCGCAGGCATCCTGGGTCCAGATCCGGAGAGTTCAGAGGAGGGGTGGGGGGGGGCTCTGCTGTCCCATCCTGTCTCTGACGACAACGATGGTCAGTGAGCTGCACACAGAGAGAGGCTGTGTGGGGCTGAGTGAAAGCCCTCAGGCCTCCGCGCTGCACTCTGGGGTCTGAGAAGGCCTCTCAGAGCTCCGTCAGCTGATGTACTTGGGGTGACAGAGCTGGAAACAGCCCAGTAAATTTTAACACATCAATGCATTGAAGGAGCCGCTCACACGGAAAAGAGATACAGCAGCATTTGTCTGAGGAAGAACAGTCAGTTCTCTATACTCTGTTGAAGTGTACCTACACCTCCGTCCGGTGCCGTACCTGTAAAGTGAAGTGGTGCCGCCCACTCGTTTCCCCTTCCTGAACTTTACACTTTTGTCATACTTGTGGACTAATTAAGCTTTATGTTGTCTATAAGATGAACCATGTGGAAATGGTTTGATTGATTACTATTGGTCTTGTTATATCTAAAAAACAGATTTTAAATAATCCAAAGATATTAATTTTACATTGGCAGACTGAGAGCAAATCTTTGCTTAAAAATGACGAAAAATTGTAGAGGTGTTCTTAAAAGTTGCTAAATTTTGTATTTGCTCAAGTATGAACAATGATGCAAAATCAATTCTGTCTGAAAATGAAAGCCTGAGAAAGAAACCCAAGCAAACAACAGGAAACGACCCTAAATCACAGTGTTTTATGGTGTGAGGAAATGAATGTTGACATCAGATAGCCAGTAATTACCCATGTTTAGAAAGGCTAGCATGGAAATAAAAGAACTCAAGCGGCAGTTTTTGGTTTAAAATGAGGAAACTTTTGCTTTGTGTAAACACCAGATAGAGTAAATTATTACAGTTTAGTGTTTTTCAAGATTAATGACACATGAGCTCATGTGACGTTTGTTTACATGCTGTAAATGGCCTGTAAAGTTTCCCACTATGGTTTGAAGTAAGAAAACAAACAGCAGAATAAACAATTGCATCTTTGATGGACAAAAAAGGGCATTTGCAGAGGAAACTTGGTAAACATAATACCCCAACTCTTGTCATCTGCAGCTTTTCCACAGAGACGGATAGAGCAGTTTCAGGATAAGGTGATTTTGTTTCAGGATAAAGTCATTTTGCTGCGGGTCTCCTGAGAGGAAGTGGAGGGGCTTTGGAGATGCAGCTGTGATGATGACATCTCTGAGAGAAAGTGCTCCGACCATTTCACACAGCTGCCGAGGTCCAGAGAAGACGTTAGAGTGAGATTCGTATTGTGACAGCTGTTTGAATGTAAAGAAACCAGAGCGAGGCGCTTTAACTTCTGGGGTGGATTTTCTCATTGAGATGTTTTGGCCTCTCATTGTGACAGGGCAGCTTTCAGGTCACATCATCTGTCTGCTGCGAGGGAGTTTATTAGTGACAGCCAGTTCAGGCAGAATACATCACTTCTGAAAGTGGCTGATTTTATTTGAATCTCCAGAACAACAGTTGAGCCAGCTGCAGCTTCAGACAGAAACACATCCCAAATGCTCCGGTTTGTTCGAGGAACTCTGAGCCTCTCGTTGACTTCTGCATGAACCATGACCGTTAGTCCAAACCTAGTGACCGCACATTGTGTGTTTCAAAATTTTGTGGTCAAGAAGGATGTTGACGTTTAGACGAAAGGCAATTTGTGGTTTCCAGAAAGGTTTAAAGTTGTGACTCAACCTCCACACACCTGAATCACTCACAGGGAACAACTTGAAATTACTGCAATTACTCGTATGACTTGTTGTTACATCAAGAGCTGAACTCATCAGCGTCAGGTCGTTTGGTTGTTGTGGAGCAGATAAATTGCGGAACGCACAAAATGTTTTTGTTGAGTTGGTCCTTAGTATGAAGATTTGAACTTTGGGTTTCAAAGATGAGTTTCTTCAGGAAGTTAATGGTTTATTACAACTTGAGTTTTATTTTTCACACCTCCTTTATCATTTCCCTAGCTTATAATCACAGCCAAAATCTTTTATCCCCATAGTGAATTTCATATCTCAATAAAAATATCAGTATGTGGCATGCTTTGTTGTGATCTAAGAAAAAGCCTTTATGAAATTAAAAAAATCCTTTTAACAAGCTGGTTAAGCCAATTTATTGTAAACTTTTGTGTGAAGTAAAACACAAATGAACAGACCAAATATTTTGATTTATTGAATTTATTTGATTAAAAACTGCAATGCAAAATGCAAAAACTGCACCACTGTGGTATATTCCAGCTCCAGGCTCAGGAACCTAAAGTAACATAAAATGTTGTCAAAATCATACGGCCGCAGTTTGACTTCTGGATTTCTGACATGGAAATGGAAACAATACAGGAAAATATTGCTCCACATTTTTTTCCCCCAAATCATGCAGCGCTCCTCCTAGACAGGCAATTGTAAGGTGTCAGCTATGTTGGCCGCGGCAAGTATGCACAGTTGGTCCAAAAGGAGCCAAAAAGACTGATGTTTAAGTGGACACTTTGAATAATTATGAAACCACTCAATTCTATTTTCTCCCCCAAATAAGACTGCTCAGATGATTTGTTTAACAGCTGACGGCTCAGGGCTCTTCCGTGCTTTGAAGCCACTAGTTCACAGCATTTGACTTGTATTTCCCAAACAAAAAGTAGTCCAAAGTTTTTTTGTTTTTTTTTAATGTAGCGCCCTTTAAGAGCCAGTTATAAACATGCCTGGACTTGCCCTCCTCTATAAGAGGTCCTTTAAAATGAATCTCCCAGCCTTTTGGGGCCAAACAAAGACAGAAAACATTCCAGCTATGCAGCGAAGCACCTTGCCCCTCACACAGCGAGCATGCTGGGACCGAGCCGCCAGACCCAGCCCTGCTGCTGCTGGACTGCAGCCAGTTGGCCCAGATCTGCAGAGCATGGCTAGTGCTTACACGTGCCTGAGTATGCATGCTATGTGAAACAGCTTAGATAAAGGTATGTTTATCATAACACATACACGCACTCTGCCTGTTCCCACAAAACCTGTCAGCCCCTCCAGAAGGTGCGGGGTTGGGGTGTTAAACTGCAGATATTTTGAGGCCGATTCAGTTCAGAACTATTTCCGAGCTCAATCTGGCATCATCTGCACTCTGCTCCCTATCGTTCTAACTGACCCCCAACCCCTCCCCCTCCAATCTGTTTGTCTTGTGCACAGGTCAGTGAGCCAGCAGTGTGGATGTGCACGCAGCAACACACACATGTTCAAACTCCCACAGAAATCATTCCAGCAGGATGCCTTTTGTTTTGCGTTTGTGCATAACTAAATTTTAATTTGTCAAACTAACTCAGACTTTTAACATTAGTTGATTTTGTGGCAGCTTTATTTATGAACATTTAACAGTTTAAGTCATCTTTTTGGGCAATATGCTTCTGAATTGTGAGGTTTTACTGCTTTTCTTTTTAAAATGTCCTAGTTATGACCATGTGTATTATGCTCTTGGTGAGAAAGAAAAAACTGTTTCTCATTTCCTTTTTATATTTACTATTTTCCTATAACATTAAATTATTAAATGAATAATTGAGAACAGAGAGAACAACTGCCAAATTCATTTCATGAATAAAATTATTGTTAATTGAAACCCCAACAACTACCATTCCCAGGATATATAGGCAGGAAACGCGTGACGCAGCACTTTTTGACTTCATCTCTCTTGAATTTGAGTCGATCTGATGACTCATGGGAGGTATACAGGAGCTGAAGCGTGGACTTACTTATATAAAACTTGTCCACCATTTAGTGTTGAGTGAGAAAACTGCTTTAATGCCACTTTTTTTAAGTGAGTAAATATGCAGCATTTTCCACTTTATCATCCAAAAGAAGAGAAGCTCCCTGGATGCTCTGGCACAGACAGAAGCCTCATCTTTATTAAGGGAGTTGTCCTCACTTTTTAGGCAGCTGAGTGGTCGCTGCAGCGGTTGCTGTGCTGACAGGCCGGCATGTGAGGAATCTAAGTCTGAGGTCTGAAAGAAGAGCAGCTGGGAGCGGAGCAGAGAGCGCGGGGAAGTGGGCGTCTCGCTGCCGAGGCACCTGTCCTCAGTGAAAGGCCCCTCTGTAGGGCTGAACAGGTGTCGGCCGAGCAGTTAAGCCCTTCACTTGAAGCAAACACACTCTGAATTATAGCCATTTATCCACAGGGCCCTGTCAGTGTTAAGGTCATTGCCCAGTTGCCCCTCAGCCTTTCCTACCTCTTCCTTCCTGCCAAGTCTCCTCCACCTTCCTCTCATCAGCTGGCTGTTTACTGTGGTGGTCCCTTAACCAAACAGCTCAATGACTCCGTCAAGTACACTAACTCCCTTGTGTTGTGTTTCGCAGCTCATTCTCAGATATGTCAACACAGCGCTAATGCTCTGAAGCCCCTTCTTCCTCCCTCTGCACAAGCCAACTATTGATCCCATGAAAGGGCTGCGCAGGAAGTGGCTCTGTCAGGTGCACGTCCAGATGCATCATTCAGGCAACTCCTTTAGGGTGAAGGAGCGCTTGTTTTCTAGACTTTCTCAGCACACCAACTGTGGGAATGGCCGGGGAATCACTTACTGTTGTGGTAGATGAACAAATTGGATTCTCACTTGGCAACTAATTATTGTATTTGTTAATAGTTAATGTGCTGATGGCTTTCCAATTTTTAATGGCCTATAAAAAGTCAGATAATAGCAAAATAAAAACAAATTTATATCTTCAGTTAACTTGTTCTGTCTGACCAACAGTGTGAAAACTATCTCATTTTACAGAAAATTAAAAGAAATCTCATTTAAAAAGCTCAAACAGATAAATTCATAAATTCATCATTTTTTCTTAAAACGATTAATTGATTATTAAAAAAACAAAACATCTGCTCAATTGCTGGACCTTAGAAACAGCTCTGTTCATTTTTCCAACTTGTTGCAGGATATAACTCATAAAATAAGAGATAAACAACCGAGTCATCCTCACACTGCGGCTACAGCACTGCATACAGTTTAGCTGACAAAAGATAAAAAATTGCATTATCCTCTTTGTGATTTATTCTTACGAGGAACTGGTAGCATCTCTATTTGTTGCTAATTCCTTTTTTATTTTCTCCTCTGCTCTCCCGCTGCGCTGATTGAAAAATGTTGTCATTTATCTCATTGTTGCTCCCAGCAACAGGGGCAGGTTGAAGAATTCATGCTAGACGAACAATGCAGCTGAGGCGTTTTGAAACAAAGGAGGCGATTTGACGTCAGCACCTCGCCTCGCTGAACAAAGAAATTGCTTCCACAAAGCAGAGAAGTGGACAACTGCAGGAGGCGCAGCTCTGAGCTGGCTCACAGTCAGCCGGAGGAGGGCATGTACAGGCCGGGGGCGGGTTTCTGTATTGTTTTTAATCTATGTGTACTCTTCACAGATTCAGACTGATAACGGAGAACAGGAGCCGCAGCATGTCTGAGATTACAGCTGACGATAGGGGCAGTGATTGTTTATTTTTTATGAATTAGTGCAGGTGTATGTGTGAGCTCGCTGTCTGCCGACTGCTCCCTCACCCACACGCAAATACACACACACCTAAAAAAGCCCTCACCTTCCCTCCCAGTTACCATGGACACAAAAGCACAGGACCTAAAATTGTCACTGCCACTGATGTGCACACCTCACAGGCCTGAATCAGCTAACTGACAAATCAGGGAAAGGAGCTTTTTGACTCGCACTTCAATGAGAATGCAAATGAGCCGAAAGCAGAAAATTCACATTATATAACGCTGTTTTCTTTCTGGATATCTGGGAGGAAAATGAGGCGTCACTTCGTCTCGTTTTTTGAAGGTGAGCTGCATTGAGGAAGAAAGATGAAGCTGAGAGGAGAAAAGTTTTCAGTTTTTCTGCCTGAGAGGAACACAAGTGACTCATGACACATCAGACTCATGGCTGTGCTTCGCGCACTCGGCTGTGATAACGGTGAATCACAGCGAGGCAGGTCACAGACTTTGACAAGGGGAAATCCACATCATTATCCCATCTCCATTCTGCACCATCTTCAGTTCACTGTGACTTTAGTCTCACTGACAGAGTTCAAGTGATGCAAAAACTAAATGCAGTTTCACAGCTTATGAAACAGACAATCAATGAGTCACTGTGTCGACCAAGTCTCTGTTTGTTCTCTTAATGATCCTGTAGATTTGGACTCGTCCAGCTCCTGCTAATTAATGAATGTATCACAGAGGACTTTGCACATTTTTCTTCTTCTTGTGTGATCGGACTAAAATAACTTCGCACAGCAAAGCTGATAATGTTTCAACCACACCTGCTATCTCACATACACATTACAGGTCAGCTCAGAGTTGTGTGTGTGTGTGTGTGTGTTGTGTGGAGTGGAGTACTTATCTATGAAGGACAGGAAACAAAAGACAGCTGGTTAATAACTGCAGAGCTGCTCTTTCTGGTGTTACCAGCAGTTTGACTGTGACACAATAAAAAGATACAATGATGGAAGAACCTTTTCTCCACGGATGAATTCAGGGCAGATACAGGTCAAGTTTTTTTTATGTAGGAATACTAAGTGAATGCACATTTCAATCCACTTCTCTTATGGGATGATTAAGAGATTACCAAAATGAACAACTTTTGGTTGATGATTTTCCAGTGGGTTGCTATTAAAAACACTGTAGAAGAAAAAAAAAGTCAGAATTGTGGAAAACAAACAAACACAGCACTGACTTTGTGTGTGTGACCCATTGAAAATGTCTTTACTGAACAGCATAACTGTGTGTAGTACTTCTGGACAGAACAAGTTCTTTTAAGCCAAACCCATTTTTTTGTCCTAACCTTGAACAAGTAGTTTTGTTGCCTAAATTTAACATTATAGCTCTTAACGCGACCAAGATGTTTAAAACGGTGATCGTCTTGTGTTTAAAGCAGCAACTAGTTTTCCTTCATGAGGATATCTTGACTGAAGAAATCCAATATATTGCTTTTTGTCTCTTCAATAGACATTAAATCACAGGCTTCAGATACAGTTAATAATGTACCACATTTAATCTTTTTTTTTTATCATCTCACAAGTAAGAATGATTTTGTAACTTGTAGCAATTTTTGCATTTCCTTTTCCAGAGTGCATAGTGAACAGGTGCAGGTTAATTCAAAGCTCTGATGACCATCAGATGTTACTGGTTGCAGGGATTATCTGCACTGCCCACCTGCTGCTGTTGGTTGCAGTGTAGGCAGAAATGAGGTGTGATAATCCGCCTCCCTGGACCTGATATAAGAACTTTTTGCCTCCTCTATTTCTTGAATTTCAGTTTGATTAGCACATATTGTGTTTTCCTACTCGGCTTGTTTACAACTCACTTTTGCTCCACATTTTTCAAAAGACTGACAGTCAGTCTGCAATAAAGAAACGCTTTTAATATAAGGGTGATGAGAGCTGTGTTTCTCCGAGGCTCTTTTCCCCAGAGGCAGCCATAGATCTGGGTGCATGAAAAACAACTGTCGTCTTTGTCTGCTTTCGGTTTTGGCATTGAGAGCTGAATCCATAAACGAATGAACTGAAGTGCTTACACATTGCTATAAAATGTGATTCATGGTAAGAGCATGCAAAGCGACAGGCCGTCCTTCCCTCCTCCGGTGCCATGAGCTCATGTGTCTATAGGTGCTGCTAAATGGTGAAACTTTACCTCTAAGTGGCCTCTGATTGATGCCTTTCCTCTGGTGGCCAACTGCAGAGTAAATTCTCTTTAAAGAGAAACTGTCCCTCTTGGCCTCTGGGCTGGGTGAAACAGATCTTGGTGGTTTTGGAACTCGTAAAACAAACCCCACGGAGAGCAAAAGGAGGTCGTTATGCAGGAATAATGAACCGTTAGGAGCAGCTAACAAGCCATTGGCATATTCCTCGTCATTCTTCCACAGGAGTTAATACCGTCTTGACAAAAAAAGACATTTTGACAGTTAATTCACACTGAAATCCACACTGCTTAATTTAGAAAACGGCTTGTGAATTATCCTACTGTGGGATGACCTCATGCACGCCGTCTTAATTGGTTAAAGGAGCATGAAACCTCTGGATGTAAAATCCTTTTTTAAATTTTAATGGCTTTTTAACACAAACGCCTCGTGGGATTTAGTGTCAGGATTGATTTTTTTTTTCTTTATCTTTAATACTGAGAGGGAGGATAGTAGAAAGACTCCATTAAAGCTCAATCCTGCCTTGACTGATGGAGGTTTCATATTTCAAGATTGGACCTTCTTGCTGGATGCTTTCCCAGCATTTAAACCTTGTGTGAATCTCCCATGTATATACTGGACTGATTTGTCTCCTACTATCCTAACTAATCAGAGAAAGTATGTTTGAAAGTGAAGAGCTTTATGCTTCAGATATGTTTATCTCTGGATTTAAAGAGCTTTAGCATCCATATAAACCATCTGTCAGATAATCTTTATGCAATATATTAGTTTAAGATAGTTTATAAAAAGGTATAAAATTCTTATAAAATACCTCCTCAGTCAAGGCCAGTTTAGATGTTCCAATAGAAAACAATAAAATAAAATTAAACTGATTTTCTCCTGGACACTTATATGCAGAAAGCTTTAATTTCTGGAAACAGGTTTTTGTATTCATTCCACAAACAAAAATAATAAAGTGATTTTGCTGTCTTTGGACAGAGCCTGGCTATCTGTGTCTAGTTGTTATGCTAAGCTAATTTAGCAAGACTCTTGCTGCAGCTCTTAGCAAGAAAGTGAAAAAGTGTGCTTCTAAAATTTAGACACATGGATATCCACAATTCAAAATGAAGACCTGCACATTAACAAGTTTCTGTTTTCTGAATGGCATGTTTTATTATTGCAACATCGACCCTCCTGATTGAAAATGCATTTTCTCTTATTTTGACGGACAGTTTATACAATGGCCCGAAGCGCACTGCTGCTTCCACAGTTAATCTGTATTAGTGCTGCGATTTCATGCTGTGCTTCTCGATGATTGTGACTTCAGTAGCTGAATCATTAATACCGTTTGAAGGAAAAACGAGGCGACTCTGTCTAGTTCTGCCTCTCTAGCGCCATATGCATACAGTTGGCAGACAGCTCCCTTTTTTTAATAGGCCAGGCAATGCCTTGGCAATCTCCGAGCCCCTCCGTCCAGTGCAGGCATTCCACAGGATTAGCGTGGCAGCATCACAGCTCCTCGAAGCCAGCCGCCGTCGTTGCAGATCGCCCTTTTGAGTAGAAATCTGTCCTCTGAAGCTGAGCTAAAATTAGACCAGCCATCTGTGATTAAAACAGCTAAAATTCACACGTGTCTGGAGAAATTCATAGCATGTAACTGCCTCTGTTTGGGCCAAGCTAGTGAATAGCAGTTGATCACTCTTTTTTCACAAATGTGTGACCGTGGGTAGTAAAATGGAGAGTGGGGTTTTCACACCTACTGCAACCTTGACAGCAGCTTTTAGCACTTTTTCACAGACCAGTAGGTCCTTCTCACATGTGCGACATGTTAAAGCTCATGACTTTCATTGATCTCCAGGCGCAGTCCTCCACCCGGCCCTCACAAACCGCCCTTCAGCCAGATCAAACGTAAAGCATCCCCTTTCAAGCCCTCCTTTGCTTTCATGTACACAGTGCTGGCTCTCGTGCATGTGGGTACGCCTCCGTTATGGTGGTCTCTTTTTCTTCCTTTTCTTTTTTTTTGCTGTGTACTGCGTGGGTGAGGGTGACTGTTTTGCACTGCATTGCATGAGCTCAGCTCCAGCTACAACTAATGGGACAGACTTCTCTCTCCCTCTGCCCCCACCACCACCACCATCCTGCACCCAGATCAGCAGCAGTTAATGAAAGTGGATTGATTTTCCTGTACCTCCTGCATACAGCGTATAATCTGGGGGATGAAATCGACCAGGAAAACAAAGGATCCTACAGCATTCTATTACATTTGCTGTTTTATTTATTTGGTTGCCAGCCAATCTGTGTATGAAACTGCATAACCGGGATTGAAATCCACATCATGTTGAGTACTTGCATGTATATTTTAGGAAACGTGTTTATTCCTTGCCAAAGATATCAAAGACTGGAGACAGCTAGCTCTTAAAATGTCTCTTAATTTTACCCATCAACACAGTTTATTACTTTAGTTTAATCTGGAAAAGAAAACTAAAGGAAAAAACAAACAAACAAAGCTAGCCGTTTCTCCCCATTTCATTCTTAATGCTAAGCTAATTAAGCAGTTTTTGTGTAGCTAAGTTAACTAGCTGCAGGAGTTACCTGAGAATATATACATTTAAAAATAGATTAACAGTTTTATTTTAACTCTCATTATATCACAGCACAGTTAACTGCAGTTTTACATATACATATA
>JAOWBC010001387.1:18539484-18588880 GCA_028566105.1 Hypoplectrus providencianus | reverse complement strand
ACATAAAGCAAGAGTAGCCGCTTACAGTTTAGTAAATAAGCTAATTAGCTGCTTGTGGTAGCTTTATATTTAACACACTGACAAAAAATGTGTTCCCCTGTTTTTTTGCCATGATTGCAGGAAGAGGTGCAGGATTTACACTATATATTTTAGTAAAAAAAAAAAAAAAAAAGACTACAGTGAGTAAAATGTGACACAAGAAACACGCTGAAACTGCTCGAGGTTCAGAGGGTTAATGAGCTAGTGCTGCTAGGTGGAGTTTGTTTATCTCTGGACAGAACTAGCTAGCTGTTTCCTGTCTTTATGCTAGGCTAAGTTTACCGACAGTAGCTTCATATTTGCAGAAGAACTTTTTCCTTTGAAAATCACTACCAAGGTCCATATGTCTCTAAATATCGTAGGTCTGACTTAAGAGGAAGCCTGACCTAAGTTGTGTTTACGAAGCCCTTAGATTTATAAAGTCAACAGAAACAAACGAAGAAGAGCTGGATTAGCGTTTTATGTTATAACCCTCCCTGCTCTGATAAAGACTCCATGTCAGAACCCGATCACACTGATGGAAGGAGACAGTGTGAGGAGGATTATAAATACTTCTAAGCGCTGTCTCCCCTCCTCACACACTTAAGGATGGATTATGGCATCTCGCAGGCTTGCGCTCAGCCCGCAGATGGCTGCTCCTCCTCCCTCTGACCCTCCCTCCATCTATTCACCCATCCTTCCTTCCTCTCACTCTGTTTGTAGCCAGCATGTCCTCTGGCAGGTGGCTGTTTCCCTTTACGCTTTGCTATCATCGCGTGGTGTTTTCTAAGCTGCACCTCTGGCAATTTGATGAGTCATCCTATTAATTGCTCACAAATTCAAACCGACTGTCTGATTTCGCCTCACCAGCTTCTCTGAGCTACTTTTATAATCACACAAGCAAAACATTTCCGTCCAGGAAATGTAGGTCTGAACATACTGTAATAAACCAGTGATAATTAGCTCTACCAAGCCCTTATGTGTCATGAAGGCAACCTTATTATCATGGGGAAATTAATTCTTTTTGCAGGATTAACAGGAAAGCAAGATAGAAATTGTTGCAGTAAAAAGTAAGTGTGCAAATAAACAGAATATTTACAATAAATGCTATCAGTAAGGTGCAAGTGCACAATGGCAGGAATTTAAGTATTGTAAATATATATGGTACATGTAAACAGTTAAGGGTAATAATGATTTAAAAAAGAAGTTAACGGCATATTCCTAACTGGAAAATATGTTGATGAAGCACTTTTAGCATGTCATATTTTCAGATATTTATTTGTCTTATTGAGGCAAAGAAACAGAAGTTTTGTGGGCTGCAGTATCTGTATTTTTATATTCATGTAAAATGAGTGGGTTCATGTTGGCAGCCTATCATTTTTGTGAAGGATGAGGGTATTTCTAGGTTATATCTTAAAAGCACATGTATCTGGTGCATTTCTACCAGTATTTTGCATAATGTTGATGTTGTTGTCTTATACTGTATTCAGTGCTTTGTCCAGTTTACTTTGTTGTAGGCGTTTGCCTGCAGTAATTTCAGTTTTTAAGAAATATTCATCCTGTGCAATGAGATTATTTTGGAATCTCTTCAGTAGTCTCTGACAAGCCGAGGAATGCTGTTTTTGTCGGGTTGAAATGTGAATAAGCTCCATCCGTCCTTAAACAACATACAGTACACAGTAGTGTTTATCTGCTGCCGGTGCCACTGCAAAGCTGACATTTAAGAAAAACAAACTGAGAATTTGTTAACCTTTGGATGCTTTATAGCTGCGTGAACTCGCTCACAGATGGCTTGTGCTCACAAATGTCAGCACGGTGAGGTGAACTGCAAGGAGAAATGAACATCATTACATAAGTGATGACGGCATGAGCAAGCGTGGCCTCAGGTGTCTCGACCGTCAGGATCTACAGTTTGGTACATTATCTCCTGCATAGGAATTTGAAACAAAAGACAGAGAAACAAAAGCATGAAAAGCTGCTTTCTTTTTTTCATGTTTTGTAGGTAGTATCAGTGTAGCTCATGATAAAAAGATGCTTTTTAATGGATTTTCTATCTTGGTCCACATTTGGTCCCAGTGAGTGTGTTACATGGGGTGCTGGAGATGAAGCCAGGGAAAGAGGCCAGACATCCACCCACACACAAACACACTCTCTCGTAGTAGTGCTTTCCTCCACTTGCATCATGTTTTTTTTCCTGCTTTGGCAACACAATAAAAAAAATAGTATTCGTCTGCGTACGGAAGCATAAAATAGAGATTTTAAACTGCACTTTAAACTTAAGCTTGGCTTGATTTATATGGATACGTGTAACCACCGTTGAGGCGGTTTAATTTTCCGCCTGTCTTTTTAGGGTTGTCTAACACTGAGTCAGATGTAATTTATTTCTGTCCCACTGATGACCATGACCTGGAAACTGTCAGCCATTGTTACTTCATGTGAAACAGCTGTCAGTGGCTGTTACAGTGACCAGCAGAGGAAGTCGAATGGGATTTTACAGGTGTCATATTCTGGATATGCTTCTACTTAACTCAGCAAAGAGGTTCCTGAAATCTACTATAAACCCTTACCATAAAATTATCTTAAAGGGAGCAAGGACCTGTTTCCAATTTAAAAATGTATCCCCATGTTAGAGTAATAAAATAATAACTGAAAGTGTTTTTTGAAATATCTGTCTGACGGCTTCTTTTTGGTAAAGGGATAATTCTATCTGGAGATTGTGTGATACTTAATCATACAGAACTAATACTAAATATCAGATGACCCTTAAGTTTGTTGAAATATGGCCAGTAATAAATGACAGAACTTGTACTTTACAAAGTGAAGACAGGGCAGATTGGAACAAGCTCAAGCACCACTATACATTTAAATAAAATTGCAGGAGTGATAAAGGAAAGAGGATTTGAATATCTGCTCTTTAACTGAGAGGGTCTGCTGGGAGCTGAAATGACAATAAAAGGCTATACAAAAAGAAGTTTCTTATCCTGCATGACTTTGACCTGTTTTCAACGAGAACGATACTTGATATAGGGAAGCATCTAGTAATTACTTTCATATTCTACCACTTATCTTCTGCATCATTCAGTTAGTCTTTTGGTTGATGTGAAATCAGAAAATTATTTAAAAAGATGCTTCTCCTGGAGCTCAAGGTGATGTTGTTAGATGTCTTGTTTTGTCCAGCCACGAAAAACAGCTCTTATTAATTCAAGAGTCTTTTTAAGCCCCATAATGCAGGTGCCTTTAGTTGGTCATTAGCTTGGCCTTTCCATTAGAAGACGCAAGAGACTGCACCACAAACGTCAGAGGGTTTACATGCAATATAATCTGCAGCAATCCACAGGTATGGACAGATTATCTTGTAGGTATTGAATCCCACACAGGAAGCTGTCACAGCATCACTCTGGGTGCGTGTCCCACACACACCGCCTGCGAAAAGCCTGTGAAGGAGCAGTCTATCCACCTGTGGGCGGGTGTGTCATCACACTCTGTGAAAGTAGGAGAGCTGCTCCTCCCTTTTCAGACAAACGAGAGGGCTGCAGGGAGCTCACACCAATGCCAGATCAGCTGTGGGCGAAGGGAGCGCTGCGCTCGTGGAGTATCCGGTTCCACTGGTGGAAACACCACCCGGCCTCGGCCCCCGTCACTCAACCTCGTTTATGGGCCTCTTTACACAGCATCGAATGCTCACATCATCCAGCTAGTCGTGAGGATGAACACTTTCTGCAGCTTTAGTAGCACAGTATAGTATATACACAGTATATATATACACAGTATATGCGCTCTGCCACTGACACAACTATTTAAAAAGAAAGATGACACTAAGCATATTAAATTAGTTTTATCCTACACTGAATATACTGTTGTTCCAAAGACGCTGGAGTAACAGAAACTCAGATGCAGATTATCAATTTTCCTTTGGAAGAAATTACAACAAATTGTGGGTTGTGGTGAGACAGCTCCAGAGACAGCTGCGAAAACATGAAAATAATCTATTTAATCTTTGGAAAAACATTTTGTTTTCTCATTGTGAAGTTTCCATAATTAAAGTGGAAGTTGCTGTCCAAAGTCACACATTATATATAATTTAAATGTCAAGACAAAACTGCCGAATCACATTTATCTTTTAAAATGCCAGAATGCTATGAGTGGGACAGAGTTCATACCGTGTTTTCTTTTTTATTAGTACAGTGTGGAAGTCTCACTGTGTGCTGTCTCTATTACAACTGAAGTCATAATTGTTCAAAATATGAGGCCACACAGTCTTGAACACACAAACTAAAAACCAGATGGATTCGGGGGGGATTATAGGAACTCTATCTGAGATAAAACAAAATTCCTGTTTTCCCTTCAACTTCCTGCGAGGAGAAGCAGGGCGTTTGGTTTCAGCTGTGAGGCCGAGAGCCTGAACAGAGGGCGCTGGTGGAATCTCAGGTTTTGTTTGTGTATATAAAAGCTAATCCTGGTTATAACTTGAAAAGAGAAAAGGGGTTTAGCAGGGGTTGAACATGAAAAGCTGGTGGCGAGCTCCAGCAGGAGATAAGCGGGCAGTTCAGTCAAGTCTCCGGGATATTATCTGAGAAAATGCGTTGTGTGACAGAGGTCTGTTTAGAGTGTTAATGTGCCACAGACTTGACTCTTTAAAGGCCTCATGCTTTTGATTTAGTTTGTTTAGTGTGTTTCGACAGCCCTGCCTTCTACAATGGCAA
The DNA here is from genome assembly GCA_028566105.1 of Hypoplectrus providencianus. Classification (NCBI taxonomy): domain Eukaryota; kingdom Metazoa; phylum Chordata; class Actinopteri; order Perciformes; family Serranidae; genus Hypoplectrus; species Hypoplectrus providencianus. The sequence goes on along the minus strand of JAOWBC010001387.1, from coordinate 18,584,159 downwards.
ACACAGCGAGGTTTGTTTAGGAGTCTTTCTGTTGGTTAATATGGAGCAGGTTTCAAGGTTACTGTCACCAACATGCCCGCTCTGTGTGGCCTGCAGGCTGCTCGCTGTTACTTAAAAAAGAAAAGAAAAAACTCTCTGCACTCGCTCTGCACTGGTGAGATTAAACCTGAGGGATTTGTACTTCTCACCGTCTGCCTGTCAGGAGCCGTGTGCAGAGTGACGAAGCATGTTGTGACGGCTATCCTCGTGGTATTGGCTGGGTGAATGGACGGCTGTTTAATCTGCGCCTGAAAAGAAGATTTGAGTTGGGGCAATAAGAGGGGTGAGGGACTTAAGGCCCAGTTCAATGATGGGTTAAACCGCTGGGCGCATTTCACCTGTAGAGGAGTTCAGTGTGTTCACCTAATGTGCGTGCCTTTGTCTGACAGTGAATTTGAGGTGATTTAAACGTGCTCGCCCCCTCAGCAGAGCAGCTGTAGAGCCCCGGCTGCTCTTACAGTGCGAGCAAACAGAAGGAGGCGATGAAATTTTAATGAGGTGATTGTATTATACTGTGTGCTGTCCGGTCTAAAGCTGCTCCCCTGCGACATCCCAACACGACACTGAAACACTTGTTTATCAACCTTTCGCCCTGGATGTTCACTGGCGAGGGTGTGAACTGCGGCCTGCAGAGATCTGTAGTAAACAAACATTTGTGGGAAACGTGCTTGATAAAAGGCCGACCGTTTGTAAAGCATGTTCCCACTTGCAAGGATATGCACAAAGGAGTTCCCTTTTAGGCTTTGTGAAACAGTTGTTTTCCCTTTAATGACTGCATAAGGGCTGAAACTAATGATTATGCTAACTTCTTATTCTCTCTATTATTTATTATTAATCTAGAGCCCAAGGTGACAACTTTAGATTGCTTGATTTGAGTGTCAAATGGCTCATAATAAAATAAATGTTATCACATAAAAGAGCAAATTGATCCCAAAAGCTGTTTTTGGTTTATTAATCAGCTAATTGTTTCCCAAGGGATTCAATAGATTTCAGCCTTTTGTCAAGTTTGCAGTTACAGCGGGAAAAAAAAAGAGAGTAAATCGATTAGATGATCATCAGCTTAATTAATTGGCAACAAAGGTATAGTCTGCTTGTGATCAGGCAAAGACTTAAGCTTGATCTTGGGTGGATTCTTCTCTGAAATTATGAGTTTCCGTTACACTGCCCCCTACAGTTTGGGAGAATATTGGTTTGCCGCAAAGAGAAACTCACACATAATAAAGACCATCCAAATATTTGTCCAATTTTGTTTGAGTTTACAGCAGTGTTAGCAGCTCTTTAAGGGTGTAGCAAAAGAGGATTGCTGGCGTTTGGGCTATAGATAAAATGATTTATTTGAAAAACTAATCCCTTATTTGGGAAATTCAGTCATTTCTGCTGCTCTCTAGTCTCCTCTAGAAAGCCCCCAGTTGAATGAGAAATCGTTAGAGAAGATGGATATAATTGAACTGGAGCGGCATTTCACATCGACACAACCTTTCTCTGCTAATGCGCTGTCACAAAGCGCCAGTGAGTTCGACTCACGGGCGACCAAGAGAGTCAAGCGGTATTATCAGCAGTGGGGCCCGAACACATGAATGTGTGGTTGCGGGAGCTTCTCTGCGACCAGGAGAGGAATTATCCTGACAGTCTGTGACTTGGCTCTTTTCGCCTGTCTGCCTCTCTGTGCGTCAGATACGGGGGCCCGAGCTGGACGGGGCCTCTGGCTGTCCCCTGTCCCGGGCTGAGAGCCTGTCGCTTCCTATCTGGTCTCGCTGCGTGGTTGTGCTGCTGTCTATAATCCACAGTGTGAGAAGATTCCTCGGTGATGGCGATGAGTACTGTAAATGATTTCACACTACATGTGAGATGCTGACTGGGCTCTCCTAGCCTCTAATCGATTGACCCCCTTTTACAGTCCTTTGTGGCTTGTTAATTGGTCTCCAGCTCCCTGCTGACACAGTGACCCTAATGGAGGAGAATTACTGCTGTCTCGTCATGCATTAACCTCCCTCCTCCACCCCCACTTTCATCAACCCTCCCTCCCTCTAAGGCCTAACCCCCCCCTCACCCCCCGGCAGCACACTCCTTGTTTCAGAGCAGCTGGGTAGACGGGGCAAAGTGCACATGCACTGCCGTCCTGTCACATGTCGCTGCGCCTCTGGGAGCGCAGTCAGGTGACTCTGCAGCCAACCATATTGAAGCACCAAGAGGCAAACACTGACTGTTTGCACACTGTTGTCCCTTAATTAGTTTAAACATAATTCAGGCATGGTCAGGGATATGAGAGGCCTTTCAGCACGGGAGGTCAGATCAGGCTTCAGGGCTCATGACTCCTGAACAACAACACATTCTTTGAGCATCTCTGTTGTCTGCGGTCTCAGTAGATTTCATGTGAAAAACAAACCAGAAAGCTAAGATTTTTGTTATTATCCATGGATTGTATATAACATATAAGAGGCACAAAAGGAGCAAATGCATGGATTTTTTGCCTGAAAAATACTGTTTGAACCAGAAGTAATGAATGTTGAAATGGCCAAATTGTTCATTAAAATAATAGACCTGAAATTGAAATGAGAGCATCTCTGATCCAGAGTCAGCAGGGGGGCTTGGGACAGTCATGACAGCTGACATCTCAGTGGATCAGCCCCTGATTGCCTTTTCTGTGTTTTTTAAGTAACCTTTGTGTGTCAGGATGGTTTTGCTGTGCAGCTGCAAGCTTAGATTCTGTGTAGCGGCTCAGCCCTGGTGGCTGCTGCCTCCATTATTTACAAGTGTGAATATTTCATGATGACATCAGGGTAGGGACGTCCTAATGAGCCATGGCACTCACTCATCTGGCCCTAAAACAGGCCAGTGAGAGCTCCTCTGTGGCGCCACAAAAACCAAGTGGGGGCCTGTAATAAAGTCTTATTTTAAGTTAACTGCTGTAGGGGGAAAATTAGGAAAAGAACAAAAAAAATGTGCTCATTCTCACACAAGCAGATCAGCATATCGACTGTTTTTCCTGAGGAAGAGCCCTGAGCATGAAGGCGAGGTTTGCACTGCTTTTTTACTTTGGAAAAAAAAGAAGCCTGTTGAAACCAGCTCATTGTTATCTAGAGTACAAAACAAGGGCAAAAATAAAAAATGCTCCCTCTGAGCTGTGCGAGGATCTATAAAAGTAGCTGCGAAGTGGATCATCAATCATCTCTTTATGTTTTATAAATATAGTGATCGGGCCACAACTTGTAATTTTTCCTCTGTTGTAATAAAAAATCTGTTTTCTTTGAGGGGGAGAAGATGAAAGAGCCTTTGCTATTAAAGCCAGAAGCTTAAAAATTTGACTTTATTGTGCAATGTGTGTGTCTCAGTGTGTGTTTGTGCCTTATACAGTGTAATGAGTCAGAGAACTTCTCGTATTAAGTGTGTTTGAAGAGACAGAATAAAACTAACGGCGATGTTCTAGCAGACTGTCAGAGAAGTGCCTTTTAGCTCTGGTTGTTCTCAGTCAGGGTCAGAGTTAGTAATCTCACTGAATGCTGACTGTGATTTTAAAAATATCTGATCGTCCTAGTTGAGATGCCTGCAAACAGTGTTTTGAAAAAAGCCATCTTTTATTCTGAGTGATTTCAATAATAACAAAGCTTTTCTGTTGTTTTGTTGCAGTGAGGGAGTCTTCAAGTGTCCAGAGGACCAGCTGCCATTGGACTATGCCAAGGTATGATTAACACCCTCATCCAAATTATTTACTTGTTAACTTTTCAAATATGATAAAAATAAAAATACTGTATTTCTGTAACAGTTCATTAAACAGTTGACATTAATGTTATGTGAAGTGCGCTTTGAGCTGAACATTAGCATGCTAACATGCTCACAGTGATAATGCTAACATTTGCTAAATAGAGCGGAAACAAAATGAGAAATTTTGTAGATCAACCCAAAAGTTAGCATCTGCTGGGACTATCAAGAATTTGCCTATGGGATTTTTGCATTTTATTTTGGATCACTGCAGGAAATAAGCTCTGTGGCAAACACATCTCTCTGATTCGAACACATTTTAATTATGTTTGAAGCATTAATGCAGCCCATGTGAGTAAAAAGCTACGGCTATGCTGTTGAGAGCTTCTCCACCGTTGCATGACTTGATCATCACTGCTGATACTCAAGACGCTCTCCTACAAGCTAATCAGTAGTTTTAACAAGCTAGCTAAACCGTAGCCTCATAAACTGACCTAATCTACAATCTAAAAGAGTTCAAGAGCTGAAAAACACAACTAGATGCTGTAAGGCAGACGTGTGTGTGTTCCTGTCCGTATCCATAGTGATGATATTTAATGTCTCTGACAACCATTGCGATCTAACTTAGACGATTGTTAGTAACTGCCTTTTTAAATTCACTAACGTTTTTTTTGTCCTACAACAAGCTTGTTTTTTTTCATAGACTTTATTACAGGAATCTAACTACCAACCCATTTTGAAATTGAGTTTGAAAGGAGAGACCACAGAGCGCTAACAAGCTAAATTAATTCCTGGTTTTAAGAACTCATTCCAGTGGCGCCCTATAGCACTAAACACAAACTGCACATGTGACTCATAGGAATAATATTATTTTGCTACAATTATGGCATATACAGAAGCATTGAAAAGATTTAAATGTACACCTTTTTATGGTTCCAAATAAAAGTCAGAGAATCAGCTAAAGTAATCAAATCCATCTTGAAGGGGAAATGGATGTTCTTATCAAATTTTCATGCCAATCCATCCAATTGTTTCCAACTTAATTCATAACCACAAATATTCACCTCATGATCAAGTCACAGGATCAACACAGTCATGAGGATTGATCTTTTAGGGGCTGTGAAGTCTCTGTAAAGTTTCATGTGAATCAATTTCAGGCTGAACAAATGTGACAGTAAAAGAATATTTAACATAAAGCTGTAAATAAACTGATCCAACAAGGGAACAACGCAGAACAGAGCAGGGGAAAGGAGACATACATAATATCCTTCTAAATAGGATCTAGTAGAGTTTGAATTGGAATTTTAAATGACAGGAATTAAAAACTATTTTTAGGAATCTGTCTTTGACTTCAACATAAAACAATAAAAAAGTGAACCTTTGTACCAGTCAATCTCTGATTACCATATAAGCAATAATCCTCAAAGCAGAGTCAGAGGTTACATTTCATTTTGTTACAGTAGGAAACCTGTCCACTCATTTTCTTAATCCCACCCCCAAAAAATAAATTTCAACTGAACTCTTTCTGTCTTTGTTTTTTAAATGCAGTTAATCAGATTGTGCCCTGGGGCAGACTAACTGACTAACTGTATTCAAAGTCAGAGGATGTCTCTCTCACACGACATCACCCTCTGTAAAATACCGCAAATAGATAAGGGCTAATTTCCGAACTATGCACGAGACACTTATAAACCAACCAACAGTTAGTGTTTGTTTCTGTTTGTGAGCAGATTCAGGCATCGGCTGAAAGAAAACCGCTGCATGTAATCCTAGCATTCATTGAGTTAGCGATTGCCTGAATATGCCATCCAGCCATGAACCTGGAGCTGCAGCCGTGCAGGTCTGCATGCTGTGCAGGGAGCGATGGAGGCGTCTGTAATAGCAGGGACTCCCCACGGGAAGGATATGCTCATGGCACACCTGTCAGACGTTGTTATTTACCAAGGCTCCCAGTCGCCTGCAAATTACCCCGTCCTGGTGGTCTACTGTCAGGGTTATTGTAGCGCTCGCTGCACACTGTCCTTCAAAAAAACATGCACGAACACAACCTGGCTCCAACAGCACAGGAGTGTTGCAGTCATTAACGGATTGTGCTGCTGCTGTAGTAATAGTAGTAGTAGTGTGGGACTAACAATGGATAAAGCAGACAGAATAAACCCCCAAGTAGGAGCTCCAAAGAGCTTAACCCCCCTGATCTGCCTGGGACTAAGTTATTAAAAGGTCATTATTGCCGTCTCCCTGCAGATTCCAAGACTGGAACAATGAAAGAGTGTTTCAGTTTGCTTTAGAGGTTTTTTTTCTCTTTGCCTCTCTTAAAAGAATGTGATTATGGCAGCAAAAAAAAATGTCTGCTTCTACTGCAAAGTGCAGCAAGTCAAGTATGTTTTTAATGTTAGATTTATCTGTTTCTGTAGCGTATATTTAACACATGTACATGCTTATTTAGTTTGGCAGAAGTGTCTGTCCCCGAACACAATAAGTGAGATGAATGTGGATTGTTTTCTGCATAAACTTTTAATTTGAAGGCAATGGTTCCCGTGTTTCATTGCAGAGCCACGTGAGAGCAGTCGGGCTGTTGCTGAGCTGTTATTTGTTTAGAGGGCTGTTGTGACATTTTGAGGAAGTGGCTTTTCTTGTTTGACCAGTGCTGTGCTCGTGTGACAGCGCGGGGGGATGGAGATGCAGAGCAGAGCTGTAAATCCTCAGGACAGCGTACTGTAGGGGAGGATTTGGGGTGTTTGGGCAGAGAACTGACTCATCCCCATCGCTCAGTGACCGAGGAAAAATAAATCTTTTCCTCTGCTCTTTCTCTGTCTCTCTCAAAGGTCCCATAAACTAACTCATTATCACTGGAGCAGCTGGGTCGACTCACTGCTGCATTTTTTTCAACACAATCTCAACAGTTTGACTTTCAACTGCATGTTTGTCTGTATCATGTAGAAACCAACATGTTACCATCACTGTAAAAGTCTTTAAAGGGACAGGTAACATGCCTATTTATATGATGAATATCCTTACCATTAACCTGTTTATATTGTTAGCAAAATACATATTTTATTGATTATAAATAATAATTATAATAAATTTATTTCAATGAGAATTTTGGCTTGACAAAAATATTCAATACAGTAGCATAAAATATAAGAGAAAAATTGGAAATTGCAGCTCATATATTAGCTGTTTGCACTTCTTTGCTACACAACCATTTCCCATTTCATGCACTCACCTCGTCCTGCTTGTCTTCCTCAGATCTACCCGGACCCGGAGCTGGAGCAGCAGATCCTGGCGCTGCCCATCCGCTGCATCCACAGCGAGGAGGGCTGCCGCTGGACCGGCCAGATGAAGCAGCTGCAGGTGAGAAGCAAGAGTCAGGCCCTTTTTTTCAGCGTCACCTATGGTCAAAATATGTTAACCAGGATGGAAATAACACCGTACTGCTTTGTATTGCTATCATTTTGTTTTGCAGTTACACTCTCGCTGTGTATACAAATGAAGCACAGTTGTTTTTTTACAGGTGCTTGCACCACTCAAAGCTCCAAGTCTAACAAGAAACAACAAATACTGTGAAAGATTTGCTACATTCTGGTGTCTGCACCACAAAGCAACACAACCAATTTGTTTTATGAGCCGAAATTCAATGACAAACTGGTCCCAGATTAAAAAGTAAATGAGCAAAAATTTGAGAAAAGTAAAGTAAAATAGAAGGAAAACTAAATATGTGTTATTATTTTATTGTATGTTGAATTGTTTTTAGAAAATACGCCTTAAAAATTAGTTTTTGTTGCGCAAAATGTTTCCATGCAAAGTCATCAAGTAATCATATAAAATGATCATGATCACAGGAATTACCTGAATAAATTAAATTCAGATTTTTGCTATAATCGAGCAGCCCTATGAGAAGTTTTCATACCCTCTTATCTGTTTTCTTCCTTTTTTATCTCTCCTGTCTTATCAAACCATCTAACTTGTGTATTTCCTAACGTGTGTGTGTGTGTGTTTTTCTGCCTCAGGGCCACTTTTCCACCTGCGCCTTCAATGTGATACCCTGCCCCAACCGCTGCTCCGTCAAGCTGACACGCCGCGACTTGCCCGACCACCTGCAGCACGACTGCCCCAAGCGCAAGGTCAAGTGCGAGTTTTGTGGCAGCGAGTTTACCGGTGAAGCCTACGAGGTAAATACCGACTCCAGAACTGTTTTCTTTCCTGTTACAACACAGCGGGAGCTTTACATAAACAACCCAGAGTGACGCCTCATAATTTCCATGCCTATATGAATGCCATCTTTGTGAAAAGCTGCAGGAGGAACTAATGCACGTGTGTTGGTCTGTTTTGAAATAACACGTGTGTTGGCAGGAGGAAAAGCGCTGTGACTGGGCCTTTCATGCTGAATGTGTTTTCCCCAGTGAAGTACCTCAGTCTCCTCACTAACACCTCTGTCATTTCCCCTGTTTACTCTGGCACACGTGGTCCCCTCTGCACTCACTTACAGGGGCAATCATCCACCTTTTCCCCTCACACTGGAATTATTTACAACTGTGTAGTTCAAAACATTTTAACACCACCGGGGAAAATATTGTCATTAATAATTAATCTGCTGATTATTTTCCCAGGTGATGCATGGTTTGTTTAGCCTGTAAAATCATAAAATAGTGAAACATGTCAATTTGGGTTCCCAGAATCAAAAGTTGTATAACCACGCGTCTCCTCTCTGTCTCAGAACCACCAGGGCGTGTGTCCACAGGAGAGTGTCTACTGTGAGAACAAGTGTGGAGCGAGGATGATGCGTCGCCTGCTGTCCCAGCACGGCATGGCCGAGTGTCCCAAACGCACACAGCCCTGCAAGTACTGCGGCAAAGAGTTCGTCTTCGACACAATCCAGGTCAGTTTCACACACAGTTTACCACCAGAATCTTTAATGAATGCTTGAATTAGTTCCGTTTTGCCTGATTGAGCCAGTTATTTTATCCTGTGTGTATTCCTGCATCCTGCTGGTGGCTCACGGACGGTTTGCAGCCTCAGTGGAGCAGGCTTTGGCTGCAGGACGCTGCTGTTCATGGTGTCTCTGTCCTGTGGCAGCTGGATGTTACTGTGAGCTGCAGCACCTGCCTCTGTGCACATCTGGCCAGAGGCTGAGCAGCCAGTGTCGCTCCCCCCTCCCCCACATCTGGGGCCAAGATTTAATAATAACCCAGTCTTGGACTTGAAGTGCATCTCAGTGTGTTCATGATGTGTTTTTTTCTATCCCAAGTCTTTTCAGTTGAGTTGGAGGGGCTTTTGCTCCCCTACATAATGTGTAGGGATTCTTTTTTTTACTTTTCAGAGGTTTCAGAGAATTCATGATTTGATTTGATAATTAGTTTTATCGAAGTTGGTGTTGACAACTTCAAAGGTAGCAACTAGTTATGTATAGCTGCAAATATTAACAGATTAATCAAAAAGTCAATTGTCAGGAAAAAACATTGGCCAGCGTCTCTATAATCAATCAATAGTTTGAGTGTATTTTTAGCAAAAAAAAAAATTACAGATCTGACGGTCCCAAAGTGTTTTACAAATACAAACAAGTAAATAATTAGATTGAGGATGTGACAGTATTGATTCTTTTTCTACAAGTGATATTACACTGAAGACAGATTTCCATGCGATACTAAGAACATACAACTTCAGGTCTCCTATCTTGATCGGTCTATTTTTGCAGCCTTTTTTTTTGTACTTTGAAGGACATCTTTTCCTGTGCAACCATTAATCTGCGCGCCCACTGTGCAGCACATGTTTTTATCACTCCTGCTGTCGGTCAGCAGTGCTCACATTAACTCTGCCCCTGACTCTTCTGCAGAACCACCAGTACCACTGCCCTCGGTTTCCTGTCCAGTGCCCAAACCAGTGTGGCACACCCAACATCGCCCGAGAGGATCTGGCTAACCATGTGAAGGACAACTGTGGCAGCGCGCTCGTTCTCTGCCCCTTCAAAGACGCCGGCTGCAAACACAGGGTGAGACTGAACGGCATAATTAGAATTAGAAAGAAGAAGAAAACTGAATCACGTTTTGTTTGTTAGCTGTATTGTTAATAATCGACTGCCAAACTTGTCCGTCTTTTTTATTTGCATGCATTTTTTTCATTACATTTCCTTCAAACCGTTGCTCACTGAGTCCACAGTAATGATTCTCCTCTCTTCGAACATACAGTACTCTGCCTGTAGGGCCTATTTTAATGAGAGCAACACTTCTATATTCTGACTGTGCATTCCTGTCTATTTTTGAAACTGACGTCGATTTGAGAAAATGTGGACACGCTCGAGGAAGAGCGGCAGATGAGCGTCATTCTCGCTGCTCTGTGAAGAATTACAAAGCATCTGGAAAAGTTGATGAGTAACATTTACAGATGGAAAGCAAAAACATGCCTCTACAACAGCAGAGGGACCATTAAATATAATAACACACGCCTTTATCTTATTCAGCGCAGGGAAGAATGTTTAGATACACTGTGAACTGAACAGCATACGCACTTTAGCAGCTATATTTTCCTTTTCTCCATCACTGTTTCCCACAAAGGTCATAATTTAGTCAGATCCAAACAAACAGACGTCACATCACATCATACACAAACGGAGACGCACACAGCAGCTTCACATAATGTCCAAATGCGAACATAAAGGCTACGGGCTAAAAGCTTACAAAGATTCACCCTCAGGAACTACAAAAGATTATTATGGCCTGAAAATGATGTGTTTTTATCCTATTCTTGTATTTTCCCACATTTAAAACCATCCAATTTATCATCAGCAGCAGTTTAATGAAGGTGTAAATGTAAATGCTTTATTGTTTTATTAATTTATGTCCATGGTTAAACTATTGAGATGTTTTTTTTTTTTTTATTGGGATGCAGTTTAACTAGGCTACATCAATCAAATCAAAAATACTGTATTAATCCCCAATGGGATATTCATTTGTCTGATCTAGCTCTGTAGATTGTACAGCCTAATTAACTTACTCGCCCAAAAAATGATGAAGACAGGCTAGATGTGTAATAATCACAATCAGACTGTAGTTATTTGTTACAACTCATAGAAATGAAATTCTCATTGAAATCAGCATAGCAAAGTGTCAGGAGCAGCGGCCATTGTGCCATTGCAGTGAGCCGTTGTCACAGGCAAACTTATAACAACTAACAATAACCGCCATTTCCATTTTCAACCAATGAAATGTGTACTCTCATGTAGTTTCTGTATTAATCTTGTGAATGTATTTGTATCTCCTCACTTTATATTATATGATAAATCTCATCCTCTCTCTCTGACAGTGCCCAAAACTGGCTATTGGCCGTCACCTGGAAGACACCACCAAGTCTCACCTGACTATGATGTGTAACCTGGTGGGGCGTCAGCGGCAGGAGATCCTGGAGCTGCGGAGAGAGATGGAGGAGCTGTCCGTCAGTCACGACGGCGTTCTCATCTGGAAGCTCAACGACTATTCCCGCAAACTCCAGGAGGCCAAACTCCGAAGCAACCACGAGTTCTTCAGCCCACCCTTCTACACTCACCGCTACGGCTACAAGCTGCAGGTGTCGGCCTTCCTGAACGGCAACGGCAGCGGCGAGGGCTCCCACCTCTCCGTCTACATCCGCGTGCTACCCGGCGAGTACGACAGCCTGCTGGAGTGGCCCTTCTCCTACAAGGTGACTTTCTCCATCCTGGACCAGAGTGACCCATCGCTTTCCAAACCCCAGCACATCACGGAGACCTTCAACCCCGACCCCAACTGGAAGAACTTCCAGAAGCCCTGCAGCAGCCGCAACTCGCTGGACGAGAGCACCTTGGGCTTCGGCTACCCCAAGTTCATCTCTCACGAGGAGATCAAGAAGAGGAACTACATCCGAGACAACTGCATCTTCATCAAGGCTTCTATAGAGATTCCCCAGAAGATAATGGCTTAAGATCCGACCTTTGTTTTCTTGTCATGATGGAGAAAGATAGGTTAAAGACTGGAACTGACACTTAACCTTGAAAACTTCGACACACATACCCTTTAGATACTTTCTGCCCTTGCAGCCTCTCCACCACAGAGCTTGAAGCGAGTCTGTTTGGCTGTGTGAGCTGACTCGGAGGACCTTGATATATCACAGAGGAGAAAGTGTTTGGTCTGCAGAACCATCACTCTCTGGTGTTTCTTTTTATTATTTTTTTTTATCTGTTTGCTGACCTTTTATCACATTCTACAACAAAAAGCCTTGGAAATCAAACAGTGCCTAGAGAGTTTATCTTAAGTTATATTTTTGTTGTTATTTCCGCAGTACAGATTTTAAAGATTATGGAAAAGATATTAAGTAAAAGGGGTGAAGGGCCTCGCTAAGCCTCTGCACTTAGAGTCGGGAGAAAGTTTGAAGCTGGCTAGAGACATCCCGTCGAGGTGATCTAAAGAAGAGGGAGCTCAGCAGACTCAAGCTGAAGCCCAACTGCCTTTTGTTTACATGCTCATACAGTATACTCCCGCTGATCCGTTAACAAACACAGAGCTTTGGTAAGAGACTGCTCGGGTGGTTTGTGTACACACAAACATCAAATCAAATTTCAAGTCAGAAACTTGCAGCGTCAAGCTTGATCATTTTAAAAGAATAGTATTATTTTTTTGTTGAGTTGAATGAGAATATCAGAATTACCCTCATTCATATCTCTACATCTATTATAAGACTACAGTCAGCAGCTGGTTAGCTTAGCTTAGCATGAAGACTGCAGCCAGTAACATCTACAACCCTAAAGCTATGATAATAATAATAAAACTTATCATAATGTTATATTTTTGTGTTTATTCCATATCAACTGCACACAAGAAATAGCTTTCGGAATTATGGCAAATTGCAACTTTTACCTGTGTTAGTACAGATAAAATAAATTAAAAATATGCTATATGCTAAGTAGGAGCTATAGCTTTGAATGGTTAAATTAGCTTAGCGTAAACACTAAACACAGCTAACTCTGTGCAAAAGTAACAAAATCCACCTAGTGGCACCTGTAAAGCTCAGTCATGAATCACTTTATATCCTGTTTGTTTATTCCTTTGAAGAATTTGGACAAAGCCAGCCTTGCAGTTTCCTTCTTTTTCATGTCTTTATGCTAGGCTAAGCTAGCTGGCTGCTATGGAAAGATATGACAGTGGTAATAATCACAGCAAAATAACAAATAAAAAAATGTCTCAGAATGTCAAACTGTTCCTGTAAAGGAAAACTTCTCCCTTAAAATGACTATTTGTACATCTATAACTTGTGTTTCCATGAATTCCTGAAGAAAATCTTATATTTTCAAATGCATCCTCTGTGAATGGAGAATACAAAAACAGAGAAAATCCTTGGTTATTTGCCACATTTAACAGCAAAGAAAATCATAGAATTTTGTGTAACATGGGATGTATAACTGACAAGCAACTGGGCATGTTAAGGGTGAAGTTTTATTTTGAACCAAAATGTCCGACCTAATACTGAAAAGAAATTGTTTTTGGACACTAAAAAGCAACTGTCAAGTGCAACCAAGGCTGTTTTCTTTTTATGTTCAAAAGTTTTTACCCGACAACATCAAAGTTACATATCCGTCTGTTCTAGTTAGCCTCCCTTCACAGGAAGTTTCAGTGACTTGTGTTTGTCAGTAGTTCGACCCAGTCGTAAACAGCTTCAGGAGTGTGTGGATGTACCAAACACACACCTCCTAATGACCCTATAAAAGCTTTGTGTCTATCGTGGAGTCCACCAATAGGAAAGAAAAAGCACCTTTCGTCGGTCTTTGGATGAGCAGAGCAGACAAAGAGGCCAGTTGTCGGAGATCCTGTGCATTTAATAGTGAAGGAAAAGCCATGTGGCCTTTTTATAAAGTATGTCTTCGCATGAGGGTTTTAGGGGTGAGCAGGGCAACATTAACACATGCATGCTTCATGTGCTACCACCTGGACCACATTTTTGTACTGTAACCTGTATTCTTGAAATCCTCTCCCGTTGATGGCTACTTTGTCTCTTTTTTTGGACCGTTTGAAAGTTGACAAATTGTCAAAAAAAGTATGTTTTTTCATTGTTTTTTTTATATACAGAAAATGTGAACGCTGTCGGTGATATAACCTACAAGGACAATGAACACTTGGCTGTGAAGTGTATTGTTTTACATAGCCTGGGCATGGGAGGGTGTACTGTTTAACATGATGGGTGTCTCGGGACTGACTACACCTTCTGCTGTCACCACGGTGTCTGTCTTCAGCTCGGCACACAGAGTTTTGATGGAAACGTTTGGACGTAGCTCACAAAGCTCCATCAGAGGTGTGGAGGACTTTGATGACACAGTACACTCATGACGTATGTGAATACTAATGTAAAAATGCAGAAGCACATTCTGTCTTTTTATTATTATACATGGAAAAAAAAATCCTGATTTCTTGTCATAATACCAGCTGATATTTTACAGTGATTTAAAGAAGTGAGAAGATTAAAAAAAAAACCTTTTTGTAAGATTCTGTATTTTTAAAACTACTTAGCTGTTTTATACAAACACTTTTCGTTGGAGAGTCGGGGTTGACTTTGGGAATTTTCAGACCCTTTCGTCTCTTTGGACATTTGGATAATTTGTTTGTACTTGTGGTTTGAGCCTCACATATTCTGTCTGTATTATTTCCTCTTAAAAGTATTTATTTTAAGGAGCCGTCATGTGAGTTTGAACAGATGGCACAAATGTTTTAATATGTTGATTGATGAGTGCTTGTCAATTTCTTAATTGAAATAAAATACCATATATTATAGTTGTTTTACCTAGTTGTGTTTCCTACATTGCAGACTCTGGAGAAACCAAACATTTCAGCAAAATATTGCCCCCTTTCTTAATCCTTGGAACTTCATTACATTAAATGATACATAATGAAACTCTAGAAATATATTTGTTAATCTGACCTGAAAAGAACTCCTGGTATCCTTGTTAGACTTAATGATTACCTTCTTTACCCAGAGATCAAAAGGAGGTGCCAAAAAGAAAGAAATATGCTCTCTTCCATAAAGCCAGTCTTTTAACTGCTTTATCCCTCCACCGGGATATTTTTTTAATGAAACTTAACAAATCCAAAGAAATAAACTGAACGGAAACAAATTACTTTCTTGAATCCAAAAGGGCCTTTAAGATACAAGTCATATTAACCCCTGTTTAAAAAATGGGGCCATCACAACCCAAAGCACCATAACATGACTGATCATGACCCAGTTAGACTCAATGGGGAAAAATGGGACGGCTTCCATCAGGACCAGCCAATCAGAAATCACCTGGTGCTCTCTGCACATGCTCAGTCTGAACCTTTTTCCTCATTTCAGGAAGTAGCAGCCCAAAGAAAACAGCCAAGACAAAAATGATATTCTGGTAAAAAGTGTTGTTTAGTTTTTTATTTGTTTGTTTTTATAGTATTGCTGGATTTTTTTTTCTGATGCCTAGGTCTTGGAAGAGAAAAAGTAACAGAGGAGTGCCTCTTAAAATTTTGAAAAGAACACAAAATGATGTAAAAGCGCAGGGAATGTCCATCAGATCCGTGGTTTGGGAAAGGCCATGTTACACTACAGATTCTGTGAAGAGAGAAGATCTAAGAGGACGGATCAGAGGGAACTTTCATGTGAAGGCTGCCACAGAGGAAACAAGGACTTCACTGATGAACAAGAGCAGAAGCTGACAGAAGACCTGTTGAGGGCTGCTGATGCTTATTATGGACGGTCTCCATGAGAGGTAAGGACTCAGCAGATAGAGACAACAGTTGTGCTAAAAGTCAAGTGGCACAAGTTAATGAAAAGCTTGAAAGCTTTTCTTCATAATTGCTTTATCGTTACATTTTCATTTTTTACATTACAACTAGCCCAAACTATGGGTTGAATTGCAGTGGTTGGGGTTATACATTACAAAGTTACAATTTAAAGTACTCAGATTACTTTTTGTCAGAAGCAGCAACATAACAAGTATTTCAAATGAAGTTGTTTAGTTAAGTTTAAAAATATGCAACTATACTTCTAAACTCGTGCATCTCAGCTAGTGAGATGACGTGAATATAAGCTACCGAGCCTAAACTGGACTTATTAACTGGCTGCACGTTGAATCATAATATACCATAAACTGTACGATCTGTGTTGTATTATTACAGCCTATTATTATTATCACCCTTGATGTTATATTTTTAATGTCTTGTACTTCATATACTTCAACTTCAAATCCAACTAGTTGCAAAGGAAAGTATACATTGTGTGATGTGAAAAGTAACTTTACCCAACACTGGTAAATTGTAACCTTTCACTTCCTGTCATTTAGAGCAAGCCATGCCTTTGTGGTTTTTGTTGCACTTATAACAGCAACACCATTTAACAGCAGACACGTGTAACTGGGTTTTCTTTCACTGTTTGAACACGCTGGCTTAAATTAGCTACAAGATACAGAGAGAAATGTCAAATCTTTCCCTTAATTTGGTGTCTTCTTAACCCATCCTCCAAGTCAGACCAAAACTTTTCTTCTCTTTATGGATAAAAAATGTGCCAACCTAGAAATATTTTTCTGATAAACTTAACAGCTAATATTTACTTCCTCAGCATTACTTTTTAACTGACTTTATATAGTTTTGCCACTATGCACTTGAAACATTGCCATGAACATAAAATACCAGTGAATTATTGATGAAATCTAATATAAGTATTAATTCTTAATGATGCAAAAAGACTATAAAGCCCCTCTTAACATTCATAGACAACTCAGAGTATAACGTTATTTGTGTTTGTTTGCTTTTTTTAAAAGCTTGTCTCCTCTGAGGAAAACTAACCTTGTGTCCTGCCTCCTCCACTCATTAATATTCAGAACTAGTTGCTTGTGTAGGATTTGTTTTAATAGCATCAGCGCCTCAAGGTCCGACTCAATAATCCCGCTCAGCTTTTCTGTAACTTTTGCAAAGTTTGTCCTGCATGAAAATATTGTGGATCTGGTGACTCCACATCAGCCCAAGTGTTTTGCTTCTCTTGCTTTATTCTGTGATCTAGGTTAGAGGTCAAGTTTCTGTCCTGCTTTTTTATGCACTTTCTGCTCGAGATGGAGGGAAGCAAAGGAGCAGAGGAAAGGGGGCAGAGGAAGTGAGGCAGACACCAGCCCAGCTTTGAAGCGATGCCAGGAGTTTGCATTAGCTTGCAGTTTGGATGATGTTCAGTGCAGCAGGATTTGGGGAAGAGGAAAATGAGCTTTTAATGTCAAAGTCACTGAGAGGTCCCTCAGGAGGACAGTCCTGTTTTCTACTTAGTGTACAATAGCTGGCCAAAGGCTTCCTAAAATGTATAATCTCTGCTCGCTCAGTCTACTTTTTTTCCAGTCAGAAAAATGAAAACAACATCTGTTTTAGGAATAGAGCACAAGTTTTCTTTGCTCCTGTACAATGTCTTCCTTTTTGAGGATATTGCCAGAATTCTTGGAAAAAATGAACTTGTTTTTCAATCAGGATGGCTGTTTTTAAGTTTTCCCCACAGTGAGAGGGATCATTCATTTCAGGGAGGGGTCCTCTGGTCAGGACAGTCCTCTCTGTCTCTCCTCAGACCAACACAGAGAGCGAATAGATGAAGTTGAGGAGTGTAAGACTGAAAAGCCAGCCTCAAACTTTCCTGGCGTGGGGTGTACAACCAACAGCCCTGTGCTGCTTCAGGCCGATGCAGAGTGAAAATAGTAACAGCTAATTACATGTTAGCAAAGCTCCATGTTTCCCATGCGGATCGTAGTCACGTGCAGCTCGCCGTACGGTGCTGCCCTTTGGCTTCGCTGTCTTTCAAATGACCCTCTGCTCACTTGGTAAATGATTTGCAGGTACAATGAAGTTCTCATACACAGTGTGCACACATCAGCGTCGTTTCTGTGTGATGAGCTCACCCAACCTTTGTTCAACGTATACTGGATGTCAGATGCCAGCTGGGTTACAGGAGGGGGAGGAGGAGGTGGTGGCGGTGAAGGCGGAGAAAGGCCCAGCCCATGAGGCTTTCCTCGCCCATAAAAAATAACACATCAAAGAGGAGCTGTGGTTTATGAAGCGGTGCCATGCTGTCGTCCCTCATGCTGAAGCTGAGCAGTTCTGCCTCACAGTGCAGGAGCTGATCCGGGGTGGTATGTGAGTGAGGCAGTGGATCGGTGTCTGCAGTGAAAAAACACTTCAGGAGTGGGGAACATCTGAGCTGCACAGCAGGAGTTCACTCACGAGTCGGACAAATCATCTGACAAGAAGCTAACTGGTTTAGCATGACAGCTCAGTCATGGCCCTGAAAAACAATAGTTTGAAAAACATTTTGTTTTCCACTGATGCAGACTTTGACATTGTTTAAAAAAACTACTTTTTAAATACTGGTATTTGGTAATATATGTAGAGGGGAGGAAGTAGAGGGAATTGGGGGCCAACATCTTGACTTGAGTCAGACTTGAGTCAATAATGTGATGACTTCAGGCTGGATATGGCAAAATCAAAAGACTCGAGCCCACTGAGCCTGGACTTTTTTTTTTTTTTTTTACCAATGACTCATGATTGCACTTGGATTTGAGATCTTGACTTTGTTTTAACAAATTACTACACATTTAAAATCATTCATGACTTTTGTTAGCATAATATATTAATACATGTTGGTAAAATGGCATTACATGTGGCCAGAAGCCCATTATGACTTCTTTAATAATGGTCAATCACAACCTGGAACATGACTTTGGTTTCTGTCTTAACTTGACCTGACACTTGGTGCCACCTGTATGGGGCCAAATCATTTTATTTGAGTGACATAAAACCTTTAGAAACAGTACAGATACTTTCAATAAACCCCATGACACAACTTGTTGTTACAAGAACTGTTTAATATTATTTTTATTATTATTTAATACTACCCCCAGCAGTGATTGATTGATTGATACCACATATATGTGTTCTGGTTACGCTGTGGGCCTTGTTGCATGTTGTGTCTTGGATTATCCAAAATCTAATCTTGTTTTACTCACCGGCAGCTCCACCCATCCCTCCAAACCAGAAGGTATTAACCATGAGTCATCCATATAAATCCACTTACCTGCAACAAACAGCAATGACTGTACGTCAGTAGTGAATGCTGTGACATCAGCTTAGCTCGTAAGTAACACATATTTCATACATAAATCATAAAAAATTACCCATATCATTTAATGATAGCACTGCTTATGACTGCGTCAGGCAATTTTTCTTTTTCTCGCACCTTTCTCCACATTACGTTCATGATAAAGTTGTCCACCCACATTGACCTCACTGACCCGGCTTGCTTCACTCATGTAACATCTGGACTGCATAGCATCCAAAAAAAAAAGCAGCTGGATGACTTATTATTTGCAAAGAAAAAGCGGCCACTCCTGGTTATTGATTTATGCATTCCCTCTGATGTACATCCATCCAGCAAGCTTTTCAAAGCCAGTCAAGTAAGACCAGAGGCAGTGACCTGGGGCCAAAGGTCAGTCCGACTGATCGTGGCTACCTGCCTGCAGTACGAAGCTGCTGGGCGTGGATCAATCACTGCCCTGGATTACTGGAATAACACTGAGGCCTGAGGGGGAGGAATCTGGAGGCGTTCACAGGCCATACAAATCAATAAAACCTCTGATTGATCATAATAAATCTGCTCCTAATACTCTGTGATTGATTCTCCTGAGCAGGATTTCAACAGTAAAACCTCATAACAGATAAAACACACATGAATGGATTTTTATTAGGAAGACTTACTTCCTGAAACATCATTGCTAGTTAATTGAAAATGCCAGAAGCTGTTGTACAGCTCCTGTTTTGTTTGTGGTGATCCGTTTGGTTTTCCTTTGGCTTAGTTGTTTAGATCTGTATTCCTTTTTTTCTCTATCACAGTCATGTCTGCCAAGTACATGTTTGAGCCCGTCAGGTCAAGCCTGAGCTCATGATCTGGTAGTAATATTGATCAATCACAAAGATATTCAAGTTTCAAGATCATGGAAATGCAGGCTTTGAAACAGGCCTGTTTTCTTTTCTCCTTACACCACCTCTATTACCCAGTTATATGTTCTGTATATTATATTTCACATTGTTCTCAATTCATTTAGGAACATCAACACTAGGTAATGTTCCTCTCATTTCACACGTTCAATAAATAGCACTTTTGGCTGTATAAAATAGGGATCTAGTCTTTAAGATATCACCCAGCTCAAGTTAACGAAACATTAATCTCCCTTCTAGTTGTCATGATTGGGGTAAGAGGCTGTAAACATGTTTATTTCTGCTTTAAAGTCTGGAATTCTTACATGGGTGTCAATGAGGACTGACACACTTTTGGAGCCAGCTACGAGTGGCCAGTTGAGCACTTGGACTTATGGCACTTCCATATTATCTTAATTTTTCAGCCTCTGAGCTTTCTGCTTAGAAACCACTTGAAAAAGAGCCTCCTGCAGCATTTGAAACTCGGCTCTCCTGATGCCGCAAAACAGCCAGTATTTGACACCTCAGTGAGAATTCTCAGATGGCTCTGATGCAAACATCGGGAGAGGTGTGAGAGTCTGCCAACCTCTGTTTATGTTCGGCTACAGAGAAAGTGTCTTTTTGACATATGGTTTCTGTAAATCTGTTGCTTGCATAATAATTATGATATTTGCTGACTGTATGCACAAACATATGCATACGAGTGAGAGAAAATTCTTTCAGTTTTGCAGTGAGAGAAGAGCACTGTCACATTTCTGTACATATTTCATCAAAATAAAAGGAATGTGTCATTTGTTAGTTTGTAAACTGAAGACAAAACTCCTGCAGAGGCGGGTGTCTGCTGCTGAAAACAAAAACTTGAATAAGTACTTTTTTACATATTTAAATTATCCTAATAATGATGTCGATCTGTATGTTTATACATATATAGCTAAAAAGCTGCACTAGCTTGCCTCTATGCAGTGTGTGATTTTTTTTTTTTTTTTTTTTAAAGCTATTTTTCTCTGTGTTTGTCTGAGAATAGAACTCACTCCCCTAGTTTGGCATTTTAATAAGCACCTTCTCCAATATAAAAGTGCATGTTTAACTTTCATGGTCATGTGTGCAGTGTGTACGCGGGAGGTTTGCGCTTTGAGGCGGTGAACCTGAAAGGGCCCTTCAGTGACCGTTGCTTACATGAGCCGACATTCATGATGACAAATCCTCCCAGCAGCGTGTGAACCTCTGGAGGCTTCCTGGTCATCCACATCAAAACCTCGGTAGAAGAATGTCACTATGACTGTACTGTCCCTGCGGCTCCTATTCACTACTTTATTTTAGAAATTCCCCTGCTACACAGGCCCATTTCGGTCGTATCTCGAATGAAAAGGACACCCCTCTGTTTAGAACTCAACATAAACTAGGACAGCGCTTTAACTTATTCTGTCATTTAAAGTCATTTTGTTTCTCGTTATTTGCAGTTTGAGATTCAATTCTTGTTTTTTTTTTTGTTTTGTTTAGTTTTAGCAGCTATATAATTAATCTTAATTGTGTTGATACACTTTCACTGTTGCTTTTGAGACTAAAGGGACAGATTTTATGGAGACCAAAATTGTACAAAGTACAATTATCATGTGAATACTAATAATGACTTTATCCTCTGAAATTACATTTTCCCATTTCATATATATTTGCGGAGTACTGACACAGAAGCTGAGCAATGAATGTCTTTTAAGCCACATTTAAGATAAGTTTAAGTGTTCGCTATAACTAGATAACCTTTCTCGCTTTGCTTTGTTGTCTGCAGCCCTTTCAGACAGAAAAAGCTATGATTTTTACTCTTCAAAGCCACCTTCAAAGCAATCATTTTACCAAGCAGATCATGGAAGATGCTATTTTACCATTGCTACCACTACCATGTGTTACTGTGTGACTTTGGTGAACAAAAAATAAGCCCTTTCAACAGTAAAGTCGCAAAGTAGCACAAACCATCAAATCAATCAGTCGGTCCAGCAACTCTAGTTCTGCAAGGTAAAATTACTGTTTTTGTCAAAGGAGTCTGTAGAACTCAACAACAAAAAAGATTTCAATTGTCACAAATGTCACTCAAATAATGTAACTACCGTAGTTGAGCTCAGCCAGCCCCTCATCTTCAGAGTGCTGTACTGATTATCTAAGATGGTTATCTTTCTTAGTGTAAAGCTGAAATAAACCAAACCTTATGCAGTTTATTATTTTGACTGAGATAAAGTGATAATCATTCATAGACATTTACATAGCATGCCCATGAGCCATTGACCTTATTTTGGAATATGTTTTGGTCTCTTTTCCCCCTTTTTTTCTGAGTGGAAAAAGCAACTAGAATGCTCATCCACCAGAATTAAATTAGCTTAATCTTGGATTTAACCGTTGCCACCCCAGAATCCTCTCACTACTAAACACAGTGTTGTGTTGTGCTTGTGGAAACAAATCTCTTTGGC
The DNA here is from genome assembly GCA_028566105.1 of Hypoplectrus providencianus. Taxonomy (NCBI): domain Eukaryota; kingdom Metazoa; phylum Chordata; class Actinopteri; order Perciformes; family Serranidae; genus Hypoplectrus; species Hypoplectrus providencianus. The sequence goes on along the minus strand of JAOWBC010001387.1, from coordinate 18,562,000 downwards.
CTGAAGTCCTGCAGATAATCTTAACTCCAGCCTTCAGCCCCTAAGTAATGGCTTTCTGTGGCCCCAACCATGCAACCCCATAATCTGGCCGTATGGTAAAAGGCCACATGGCAGATACATGAGCACAGCAAAAGACTTTAAGATCCTCAGTCCAGACTAAAATACACATTATATGGTATTTTGACCTATTTTTATCACATTGTTTCTGGAATTCAACTGTGCATCTAGAGAGATAACTAGCGGGTATCAGCTGGCTAAAAGTGGTATGAAGTTGTTTTTTAAAACAAGAAGAAGCTATTGTCTCACACATCTATTGAACCTAAACCTCTTACCCCAAAGATGAGGCATTAGTCTGATTAGGCAATAAAATTCATGTACAGTGAAGCAAATAACACATTCATCTTGATTATGCCAGCAAAACTGACAGCACAGCAAATTAGATTGTATATATATGCAATCTTGAACAACAAAGAGGTGAACAGAACAGAAAGCAATAGGTCACTGAAATATTGTGAAAATTTGATAATAATGGTAGAAATAGTATATATAATGTGCAGAGTAGCTTAGCTGATTTTTATGATTAACGTGGGGACATATACCTGTCCTTCCTGTATTTGAATGACTGCAGTGCGTATGGTAAATACAGGGCAGGTTGCATCCTACAGTATAATTCAGTGCTGTGCTCATGGAGTAATGCCCTGCAGTAGCGATGTCACACTCCTGTCAAGCCCAGTTTAATCCTATTACAACCACTTTCATCATCACCAAGATATCTAGATTAAATTTCCTATGTCAACAGCGATTATACTGGGCGGGCAATGGGATTGCTGAAGCATCCAGATGGGCAGAAGCAACTGGAAGTGATCAGTAATAGTGTAAGTATAGATTATGTAGTTCACCACTGGCCTGGGATGCTGCACACACCTCTGCCCCTCTTTTATCTGCAACAAATGCCGCTCAGTTATGCATCTGAAGAAGCAATATCAAATATATACGACTCTTCAGTTGCATTTCAAGACAACAGAAAGATTTATTTTTTTATTCTTTCGTGAGAAAAAGAGAAAATCTTGACCAGATGGTCCGGACGAGATTATCCTCTAAACATGGCTTCCCAGTCGCTCTGAGCCCCTAATGGCAACACAGTTGTTTCAAGAAGTGGAGGAGTAAACACATTCAGCTCTGTGTCAAGCAGGTCTCCCCACTGGGGGCCTGCATGTTTAGTATCTGTGTGTGTGTTTGCTGTGACACGGTCAGGGAAGGGTTACTCAAATAAGCGTGGTTTGTCTTTTGACCCAGCTGCATTGAAACACACAGCACCACCCACACTTGTCTTGAGCTGTATTCCCACATCTGTGCTGAGGCTCAAATATCACTGCCCCCCCTACAAGCTGCTGCTGTAGGCAGATTGTCTCATGTCTTACTCATTTAGAGACACCACCCTCAGCCCCTGAGATAACCTCACCTCCTGATGTGAAATAATAGCCCTGGTTTATTAGGAGGAATATGGTTTTCCAAAAAGTGGGATATAGAATGTAAAACACATCCTGTGTGAGGTCGGGATTACCTCATCCTGAGCAGCAGGGAGAGCCAGTTTCACCTCACCGGTGGGTGTTGTTTTGACCATCTGACGGAGACGGAGAGGACGGTGTGAGGAGTGTCAGTGAGCAGAGGTAGAGTGGAGCCGTTGCCACGGTGAACGTGCTCTGTTCCACCAAGCCGGCCTCTGATTGGCTGACGCAGAGACTGAGGGAAAGAAATTCTGCCAATTGGAAACAATTGATGTTTTGTTGCCGGGCCAAGCTGTCCTGACACAAAGCTGACATTTATTGGCAACAAGGTTGCTCCCCAGGTTTGAAAAGGTAACACTTAAAAAAAAAAAAGACTCACAAATATGGTGAGTAGTGGTGCTGTTTGAGTCACAAATTTGTTGTTGTGTTTTCCTTAATGAAATGACAGAAAAACCAATATCATTGGCGGTATATTTAGAATCATACACACTCCTTCCTTAATATAATTCTTTTAATTATATTAAGAATTATACGAATATATTTTTTTTATATACAATAATATAATGTTATAAATTCAATATAATTGTGTTTCTTTATGGGGGATCAGGCCACTGCAGGTTGAGATAGCAATATTATTTTGTATGATACACATTTCTATTTAAAATCTGACTCATTTTCCCTTAAATGGACCATTACATTATCTCATATGCAATAATATTTGCTTGTGATACTTGAAGAATATTTTACTAATAATTCCCATCTTTCACTCTCCTTTTCTATTAAATCTATAATCATTTATGATGTATTTGTTGCCTTTAAAATATCAATAATGATCTTTTTTTTGTGTGAAAAAAAAAATTATAGAACTTTTTATTTCAGATCTGCAAGCAATTTTTGTATTCCCTTAGCTCTTTCTGGCCTGGCTGTCACTCTCTTTCTGTGATCATCAGACAACAAATGACACACTTCTCTGGGAGAGCAGACAGCAGCTTTTGGGACTAAACTTCAGTTAGCACCTCGAGCAATTTGACTTCAGCCTTTGTAAACGTCAGTGCAGGAGTTATCACTGGGCTGTTGGCCAGCAGCCCCAGCACTGGGGTTTGCACTGGATAAACTGGAAAACAGACTAGGGAAGCACTACATAAAGAAAATGAGCAATAATGTTGCTGAATATAACTTCTGGACAAAAAGTGTGCTTGGTTTTACCTACCCAGCTGATGCTTGTATGAAATATAAACATCATTATAAAATGTTCAGTGTTGCAGGTTTATTGAGATGCTGATCTCACCATTCTCTCTAAAAATAACAGATAACCTTCAATTTCAGCTGAACACATCAAACAACACCACACACTGACTGTACATTTCAGGCTCGTAATATGCACGATTCAGGAATTATTTACTTACTTTATTAAATCTGAACAGATCTGCTCTGCTTTTAATACAATCTCATCCCTCTATGATTTCAAGCTGTTTGAAGCTGTGGGACGTGAACTTTCTGAACTCGATGCAAAAGATGAAAAACAATGAGCTCACTGTGCTCCGTGGAGGTTTCTGTCACTTCTAAGGAGTCTTAGTTTTTATTGCCTCTTTTATAATGTGGGTGTGAGCAAGAAAAAGTTTTTAGCAAAGACTTTTATTTCCTTCTCGCAATGTTAAACTATAAAAAAAGAAACACAAAAATTGGGTTATAAAACCTTCTGGACTTAACATTATATTAAATTCTCATTTATTGTGTTACACATTCAAGACAAAAATTACAGCCACGTTAAAACATCAAAGAATACGTGAGGCTTGTTCAACCCATTCATCACAGGAATATTTTAGCTGATGTGACAGATTTCTCCATGTGCTACTTAAAAGGAATCCGGCGTTATTTTGAGGACTGTGTCTGTGGAAACTCAGGCGTGCAGTAATGCAAGGTGGCAGCATGTCCTGATGTCATCCATTAGTCGTGCATCTCAAACAGCCAGACACTGATTGTCAGCTGCACGTGAGTAATTGAATCGAGCGGGCGTGCTTAAACAATTGGCTCTAATTGCATTACTCTTCTGGACCATGACAACCATTGTCAGGATGAAATTTACCCCTCCAGCAATGCTAATTGCATATGTAAATCAGAATATTCGGCCTCTAACAAGAGGGGAGAGTTAATGCGATAAAAGGAATTTGTCCACTGCGGTTGATCTACAGCGGGACTGGCAGGCGTCCTCAGGAGAAAACAGAGATCTGTTTGTGACTTTTCTGTACACATCACTGTATCATCACAAGACATGGGTTCATTGGCTTTGTTTTGGTATGAAAATTATAAGGGAGGGAAGAGAGGTCAAAGAGGGGGAGGGGTGCTGTCATTTTTGGCTGTTTGTGGGAAAGAATGGGTTCTCATTGGTAGACTACTTTTATTCAGGTCCAGCCTTCTTTTCAATATGAAAAAAAAAGGTCAACACATTTTTTGGTTGATAAAAGCATTTAAAATGTAACTTTGAATGTGTGCATGAGCAGCCTTATTACTGTTCCATTTAGATATAAAGTGCAGTAATGGAAGGAAGTGACTAAATGAATGTATCTGGCGCAGTGTCAGCGATATGAGGCAATTAGACCCCATCATGACTCATTTTTCTAAAATGGAAGTAGTTGTTAAATTAGCTGTAGAGGGATATCCCTCTCACGAGTCTAGGCAGTGGTGGTGGGGAGAAGTGTTGCAAAGTGTTGGAAAATTTCCAGTGACTTTTTGGAAAATTCTAAATGGATTTTTAACTTGGGGAATATAGCATTTCAATGGAAAAATCTGATCTTTTAATGGTGAACTCAAAAAAAATATATGCATTCAAAAAGTCTCTCTTACCCCACAAGTACACATCATTTGCCAGCATCCAATTATATAGGAGTTCAGCTCATCTGCATGCACAGTGCATCACATGTGCAGCCTACACCACAGCACTGCCTGAGCCAAACGCCTGTATGCTTTAAGTGTACTTTGATTAAAATACTATGACATTCAACACATAAAGTATCTTAAAAACCACAGACTTCTGCTAGATATGAAACCATTCAATTACTTGTTGTTAAGCATTTTACCAATTTCACCAAATGGCAGTATAACACTGCTATGAAAAATAAATGAATTTATTTAGCCTTTCTATTTGGATTTTGCTTGTTCATAGTAAAGGGGTTAGTTTCTATTGAACATTGCATGGTGAATAGCTCTCTAGCTTGATAAAATAACTTGTGTTGTTCCTGTTATTTACTGTTAATTCCCCCCAAAACGCCCCATTTATTCCCATGGACATTTTCTAGGTGGGTCACCAGTGTTCTCATCTTTTTCCCACGAAGTTATAGAATTAAAGCCAAAGGTCAGCATATGATGTTGTACTTTTCTTTGCATAATGGTAACATCACTGCGCATCATGTCAGTGGTTTGGTTGGCTGACTGCCTGAGTTCATGGTGCAGGAAGGAGGGAGAGTTTCTCACCTTGTACTGTTGGCAGAAGAGCCATGGACTGATTACTCTGTGCGGAGATAACTCCCTCATAGAGGTCATGTCAAATCTGGACTGAAAAGTGTGAACGCCCTCAGTCAGCTTAAGCCCAAAGTAAATGTTTCAATAGCAGTGGGTAGGGTCTTGTTTCTTTGAAAAGTAAAAGCTAAATTCAAGCCCCCTTCCATACTCACATCATTTCCGCACATTCCCTTGAAAGCTCCTCAGAGTGAGTTATGTGACACGCAGGGCGGTGCAGGGAGCGCTGAGGACGACGGGTCACATTTCAGTTTCCCTGCAGCGCTCCCTCCTCCCCCTCGGTCCTGCTGTGGACTCTTCCTCCTCCTCCTCCTCCTCCTCCTCCTCCTCCTCCTCCTCCTCTTTGGGTTGTGTTGAGCAGTCGTCCACATCTGGAGCAGCAGCCATGGGGCCAAACATGGCGCCAGCCCAGCGCACAGCCTTCACCACAGAAACACACACACAGAAAAACACACTCGTCCCTGTTTGTCCCAAAATGTCGCTGTGTGGTGGCACCAGAGACTTTACTCACTTTTAACTCGTTATTTATGCGCTCTGAAGTCTGAAGTCGGCACTGGATGTACAGTTTCAGGAACTTAAGGTTTTTCAAGTGGCTCGACAAAGCGGGAAAAAGAGTCACTCTACTTTAAAAATCCCTCCCACTGAAGTGCCCTTAAAAGCTTCTTAAATTAATCCTGAGAAATTAACATAAGCAGATACCATTCCTTTCTCATTGAGGCAGGGCAGACCCTCATGCATGTTAATTGTTCACAGCTTTTATAATCCAGTCTTCCACATGTGGGACCTGATCCAGTCTGCCTGTTTCTGATTAGGAATCAGCCACGTGGGACGAGAGATGCTGAGAGAGGGATCTGCGGTACATTTTTCTGGGTTTGCGGGATCCAAAACTATTGTCTTGACTGGCCGGCTGAAACTTCGCTGTCATGCTCAGAGTTGTGATTATTGCTAATTTTCCCAGCCGAATGAAAATAATACACGCCAAATACGACTGGGTAATTACATCTGTGGAAAAGGCGGGCAACGAAGTGAGCAGATCACCACTGGTTGATTGTGTCTTTCCTGAGGGAATATTTTGATCCTACACCACCCTAAAACCTTTAAGCTGGAATCTTGCATGAGAACACATTGTTCAGGGACAATGTCCACAATTGCCCGTATGAAGATATAAGTGTGAAGGCAGAAAATGTCTCGAATGATGGTTAACACATGATTGCCCTCGGGATGCTCACTTCAATACAATGCCTCTCTTTAGCACTGAGACAGGGAGAAAAGGTGGAAATGTCATAGACTAACACAGAGTCAGCTCCATTCACCAAAAAAAATGAACTTATGTAACTTGTTGTCTGACTTTTTAACCTTTCCTTCCTTTTCTTAAGACATCCAACAGTTTCAAACATTCATTATTAAGTCATTAGCTGTCTGGTTGTGTTTCGTGCTGTCGGATCTCCTTTAGAAAACCTGAAATTTTTACCGCAGCAGGGCCTGACTCCCTGCCCCGCTCAGTCTTGGTTCTGGCTCTCCAGTGCCCCCCTTTCCTCCAACGGGCCCAGGAACAGGACATGGGTTTCAAACAACGAAATATCTGTATTGTTTCCCATGAAGTTTATTCTGAGCTCGAAAGCCTTCAACCTCTGAGGCAGCTTGTCTTGGTTCCCCTAAACACACGGTTGAATTTCCCACCAAAGTCGATGTATAGGTGATTTTCAACCACATAGAAGATGCTATCAACCGCCTCCTTGACTTTGTGTGATCCCATCTGACCAAGTGAAGTGATAATGATGTTACAAGACTCCTCACCTCTGACTGCAAGTCAGGGAGTAATGAAGTCTGATCCCATTCTGATTTGATCTGATTTTACCAGAATCTGATCCAGTCAAAAATGTTTGTTTCAACTCCAATCATCCATATTCAGAAACGTCTTGAAAGAATAACCTTTCGGAAACATACTGTACGATCCAGTGATGCCTGGATGCTGACCCTGTTAGGGTTAGGGCAGAGTTGGCCCCTGTGGTCTCTGTCTTCAGGCGCTTGGCTGTATCCGGCATCATGGAGCAGACGAGGCTGCAGGTTTAGGGGTGATGGAAGAAGAAGAATATGATCATTAGGCGGTGCTGGTCTATACTGATGGGTCACCAGGGAGCCCTCCATCACTGACAGGGCCATCCACCCTGTTGTGCCTCCCCTCTCAGTCAATGTGTCGGGTTTCAAACACATGGACTGAATTAACTCTATGTGCCACTTTACCGGGGCGACGTCCACCACACCCTGACTAAGCAGTGGCTGGTTTGTTAGGAGGTCCTGCTTTGTTTTCTCTATAAACACAATGTACATTTAAGACTTGTTGTTGCAGGATGGTGTCCCTTTACTGCAGCCGAGGTCGCTGTTGTAAAGCAGTCTGAGGAATGTTGCTGGAATTTGGCACCTATTGTAGACAAGAGTAATTAAATTAGGAGAAAAGCGCGGCTTATGTTGTTATGTTGAGATTTTACTTTTGTAATGTAGTGATTTTCTCTTTTTGAAACCACTTATCAAATTACACTGCCAATAGAGGGATGTAAGAAGCTTAATGCAGGATTAATTGATTTTTTTTTAATATTGCTTTTTGGTCTCAAGGGGCAAGAGAACAAGCTCAAACTACAACATTGACATTTCCCCTTCTCTAGCTGATATGGCAAACATGTTAGCAAACAGATGGCTGTTCACTCATCCAGCAAACAACAAGCAGCAACTTTTGCATCTATTTAGATTTTTATGTCTTGCCAAAAGTCCAATATTTGCTCTCCTTTTTGGCTCTATGTTAACTGGCCCTGAAACTGTTTGTTCTTTCATGCTTTCATGCATATAAGAAGTATTTTGTTAAAAACAGTTGCCTTTTGTGGTTGTATCCAAAAGGGTAAAGTTGCAGCCGTAAAACCAAAACATAAAAGATGCTTCAATGCTCTGTAGCACTTGAGGAAACTGCAAATTTAGGTGATAATTCTATGTGGGTTTACTTTCATAAAACCCTCTAATGGTACACACAAATGTTCTATTCATTGTTTATATAGAAGGAGCATTTAGTTTGGAAACCAGTGAGATATAGTGGTCAAACCATGGAATTACAACTTCTGATGATGCCACAAGGCCCAAAATGACTTTTTTCCTGTGTGCATGTGTCAGACCTAGAAATCAATGAGACCCTTTTCTTTCTATACATCCATAAATATAACCTATGAAATGTCCTCTTTTGTGAAACATCCTCCTTTTCTTGACTTTACTTCATGATAACACTTCAAAAAATAAAAATAAATCCACCACATATGTGAGTGATTGTTCACCCCAAGGGAAATTCAGTACATTAGATGGATTAAAGCGAAGGGTCATTTACAAAGCAGTGTACCAGGACTGTGTGTGCTTTGCTCAAGGACACTTCAGAAATCCTGTGAGACTTTATTGAGCTTGTGTACATTGCACACATCCTCCAGTTTGGACGGCACTCAACATTCCTGCTTTTCTTTTTTTAAATACATCGCACTGACTCCAGCGCCCTTTGTGCCATTGTCAAAGCTGCTCCACATGATTCACACATTCCACTCAAATAGACGCAGACTTTTACAGCCAGAGGAGGAGTGAAACATTAAACCACGTCCAACAGTCAACAACACAGGGACTTTCGGCTTGCATCATGAGCGACCAGTGATAAACCACTAGAGCCATTTATTAGCCAAACATCAGCAGACTACTCCTTTTAAAGAATGCTTGGCTGCTGTCCCAGAGCAGGACACAATGGACTGAAACTGCAAGGTGCTCTCCCACTCATTACCACATTTTTTTTTTGTTAAATCCAATTAGATAAAACAAGGTTTCTGTAAAACTCCCATGAAGAAATGGGGAGGTGATGAAACTGTGAGAGCTGGTTGGTGTGAAGCGTGTAGTCTAGTTTCCAGTTTCAAGCCATTTCACACACTGATCCTTTTGCCTGCTTGGCTTAAAACCAGTGAGCTGTTGTACAAAAGTAAAGAGCACAAACAACACTAGGATCAAGGTTCTGTTCAACTAAATCATGAAATAAAAACATGCTTTTAATTCTGCACAACTTTCTTTGTATTTTGTCAGAAACTGCAGAAACAGATACTATGAAACAATCGTTTTGGGAGTTCAAATTATTTGCTTTCTAGCTTCAAGTTATATAAGTGGACGGATACCTCTCTGTCAGTTTTAAACTAGAAACCTGTTAGCTTAGCATTAGCAAGACGACTGGGAACATTCAGAAACAGTCCGTCTGGCTCAGTCTGTGGTCTGTGGTTTTTATTCTTTAAAAAAACAAACAAACAAACCAAAAAAAACCCCTATAAATAAAATATATATCTTATTATCCTGGATATACTTTCTCAAAATTATTCATGAAGTCTCAACTGAAGTGCTTCATAAAAGAAACCATGTAAGCAAATTTTCACCTGATAATTAACAAAAAAAAAAAAAACTCATTTAAACCTGGGGTGATTTCATTTGCAGCAGAAAGAAAAGTAACGACTAGATTCACATGATAAAACAACCGAACTGTGGCACAAGTGAATGTGCTAAAAGTGTAGCTGGTAGCCTGGTTACACTCCAGATTATACATGTAGATTTAAACATCTGTACAAAAGATGGAAAGTAGTTGGTCAACACTGAAGAGTTAAAGGATAAAAATAACGTCTTTGTCACTTTCCTGTCTATAACCCCACTCCTCCACGTCTCCACACTGCATACATAATAACAGCCTAGACGCAGTTAAGCCGCCTGAAAATAGATAATGATGTGTTATCTCAGTCACTGAGGCTGTACGGTACGTGGAAAACGTCAGCGTGGATGTCTCACACTTCCATCATGTTCCTATAGAAGCAGCTCTGCTCCGCTCTGGTAATATTAGCACTGTCTTATCATGTAACAGTGTCATACTGACAGGATGTACATGTGAGGGAGGGCACAGCTAATACTCTTCTGCCGTGGGAGCTTTGAAACATGCCTATGGGTGACTCAGATGGTTATCTTCAGTCTGCAAAGTAAACATTAAGCCTTATTTCTTCTGCAAATGTGAATCTTGTTTAGTATGAAATCTATAGATTCATACAGATAGTTTTACAGAGAAAGTGTCCTGATAAATCTGAGTAATCCACAGAATTTTTTAAAATGCTTTTTTTTCAAAACAGTATGAGAACCCCTAACTGGGTGGAGACCAATACTTTGATGGATAAAACCAAAAGGTCAGATATGACTAAATGTTTATGGGGTCAAAGCAAAGAGTTGAGGTAAAAACCAAATACTTGTCAAATGTTAAAGTGCAGGGTTTGTTTGACCCATCCACCTCAACTCCACACCCACCCTGATGGGAGCTTACGCTACTCATATATCATCATTTTTCCAACATATATAATATTGCCACAGATTTGGTTTACATTGCAGTCAATGAAAAGCCTTGGTATGTTGGTATCAAATGCAGAGGGCCTTGACAAAACGTTGGTATGTGATGAGTTTGAAGCAAGACTGCACTCTTATCACAATATCAAATCCACTTATTTATTTAAGCCCATTTTTTTTTCTAATATTGGCTTTTACTGTTGTGGATAGCAAAAGCAGATGCAAATTTTAAACACAGCAGGGCGACATTGATTCTATTGTGTTTAAAATATTCAAGAAACCAAGTACAGGCTTTAAACAGTCCCACTGTTATTGTCTTACTTACGGTAATATGTGATTTTCAGTCCCTTGTCACAACCACAAATTGAAACGATGCATTCACAGCCCTCTGAGAGAGGGAAAAAAGAGACAGCATGCATTAGATGTCTTAAAGCCACAAGAGAATAAGACACCCTCTCAGGCTCAAACAAGGAATCTACTGTAAGTGTCTCTTAACTGGTTTGTGGTGGAGGATGGGTAATGCTCTACACTCACCGATCAAACAAGTATATGTCAAAAGTTGTTGAGAAATTAGGGCGATAACAACGTAATGGCCTTGAGTGGGTATAAATCTAAGTCGGCTGAGCCTTTCGAGACAGCTGAGGATGAAGGAGCTGAGGCTGGAAGGTCGTGAACTGTCTTTATGAGCTTTGTGGTGACAGATTAAATAAAGATAGATGATAGGTAGAAGAGGTGACTCACTCCTCTGCCCGTGACTCAATCCATCTCCTGTCACTATCACCAAAACACACCGAGAGGAAGGTGGAAACCTCTCTGCCGGAAAATCATCCTAGCTGGAGAGGAGCAGCAGAGTGAAAAGATGTGAGAAAAAAGGGACTCGCCGTGTGAACAAACAGCCATGTTTGAACAATAGACACCAGTGATGGAGGAGGAAGAGTCGAAACCTAAGCTGTAGGTTTGATTTCAGCTCGCAGATGGACACTGTCCTCTGTTAACTCTGACCAGCAGGGAGGGCCCTGACCTCTGACCCCAGCTGGATGCCTATTCTTGTAGAGGGGAGGGGTGGTGGGGGGTTCTCCCTGTTGCCGGTGTGCTCCTGTTTTAACAACATGAGGAAAAAGTCTTTCATCAGGGGAAGCAGCCATATGTCTTCCAAACCCCCGCTTAAAACAGGGGAATACCTCACATCTTCATCTGCCTCCGTCAAGACTTTATTGATTCTCTTTGGGGAGATTTACATCACGTGTCAAATGTGAGGAAGATATACGTACGGGCAGTGCAGTGGCCGCTGACCTCTGCTGACAAATACATTTCACAGCAACACTCACATGGTCCCCGTAATCTCCCAGGGAAATATTGAACAACGGGGTTGGGATTGAGGAGATAATGCCCTAATCCCCACCTGCAATTTTGAAATCCACTTGATAATCCTGGTTAAAATGTGGAGCTGCAGTTTCGTGTGAGCGCATCAAAACACTGCTATCTGCTATGTGTTTAATCAGAGAAATACTATTTGTCCCATGGAGAAAGTCATCATGTGGCCCTGATCAGCACGCTACATGTTTTAAAAGTTGGGAACACACATCCACATTTCAGCGTATGTCATACAGGCTGACAACCCCATAGATATACGATGTCTATACAGTATTATGACCTATAGCATAATTCAGGGATTACGATTCAATATATTGTGACACATTTAGCAAGTTGGTGTTCAGATTTTCCTTATTTTAGTAAAAAAAAAAAATAAAAAAAAAAACAAGCCACCATATGAATTGAGTAAAAACATTTTTACTCAGTCAAGGGTGAAGATTGGTGCAGTCTGAGTGTCACCAATCTTTGTGTGAGAACTATTCATTAAAAAAAACTGGTGCAGTGTTTTTAAGACGTAATACAGTATCATAAAATATAATAAAGTTGTATAAACTATGTATGCTAGCATATCTGTCAATCACTAATTGAATAAATATCACCTGTCATTTATTACTGACATTATTAGGAATTACTTACGTAGTGCACAACAATACATCCATGAAAGCTGAATTGTTTGTTATAGTGTTTATATCCACTATAGGGTGGATTGGATTAAGAAATATTTAATTTAGGATAGAAACTTCTGTTATTTTACATAATTATAACCACATAATAAAACACAGGCACCGACAAGCTGTTCTTTGCTGTGTGGGCAGAGAACCAGTGTTATTAGAGCCACAATGTAAAGAGCTGTTCTTCCCACTCAGCCAGATCTATTTATTTTATCATAAAACTGTTGAGATATTTGATAAAATGTTGGCACAATGTAATCAAAGGGATTCTCATTCCTGCTTCTGCGGTGGACATGGAGCACCGACCCGAAGCCGAAACACTAAAACTTTCACCTTGTTTTCCCTTTCTCATTTGATGAAATCGATTATAGCCGCTTTCAGGATTTAAATTTCCCAAATGTCACATCAGTAAACCGATAACTAAGCCTGTGTTCCCCGGCCTGACCGTGTCCCCACCTGAATGTGTGTTCCGGTAATCTCTGTGTGCGGTTTATAAGGACCTGAAGCTGCACGATTACCTCCTGTGTGAAGCACCACTTCACATGCACTCAGGCAAAGTGCAGCGGCTCTTGCTGAATAACATCACCGGCCGTGGATGACGGCAGAATGTGTGGCAAGAATCAAAGACAAGCTTTTACACAAAAACCCACTACCTTCATGTGTGCAGCTGCCTTGTTTTTTTTTTCTTTCTTAAAATGCTTTTTGTGCTGGCAGCACTTATGTCACCGACCCCCGGTTTTAAATAATTGAGTTGGACACATTTTGTAATGTAGCAATGTAGTAGGGGAGTAACTTTTTCTCCTCCGATACATTTAACTTGAGCATTAAAGCATCAGCGGGAGTCGTGGCCTCTTCATGAATTAAACATCATGCTATCAAAGCCCAGAGGGAGTGTTACGTTGTCATCCGCTGCAGAAGAACATCAGCTGGGTCTGTCTGTACAAGACTCCCAAAACTTTAAAGTCACACATAGCACTTTAGTTGCATCATCTCACAGACTTTAGTATTTATAACTCGCTGTAGAGCATCCTAAGGCTGATTTGAAACATTAGGCTTTATGAGCAGTCTCAGCACTTCTTCCCCCTGATTAACACACACCATCAGCACTTTGTACACCACACTCACTTTTGGCACACTTTCTTTCTCTCTTTGTTCCTGCAGTTTGCCAGACTGAGTTCTGCTGCAATGGAGGAGCCCCTGGTGGTCCCGGGAGGCCTGCTGCCTTTCCTGATGGCCCAAAAACCAATGGGGTTCCAGTGATGGCAAATGATAACTGAGAGGCTGAAGAGAAGTAAACAAGAGACAACACAGCTGCCCCAACTGGGAGAGCTCTGTCAACACAGTGGTAATATGTCCGTGTCACCGGATACAGGAGCCACTCAGCTGAGGATGAAGAATGATGAGCACTAAAAAGAAATATTCTATACATGGTATGTGTGTAGGTGTTTGTTCATCAATAAGAAGTCTTATTTCTTTTGTGTATATAAATTCATACCATCTAGCAAATCAAAAACATATCAATATCAATGTTTTCCACAGTAATGTCAGGAAACAAAAAAACCCACATACTTTATCACACTATAATGCACTTCCCCAATAAACCTTGTTTGTGTTTGTGTGTGTGCATCGTTGAATCTGCAGCCCCTCTTTGTGTCACTGTGTGCCGAGCAGATAAGAAGGCCGTTGAGAGATTCAGTGCATTGAGAGTGTTGGGACTGAAGGTCTTTGGCTAGTACAGGAAGCGGAGCTGGAGTGCAAACAGGAAGTGAGTGACGGATTTCAGGTTTTGTTGCAGTGAGAGAGGAAATGCTTGAGAGTTCCTCAATCGCTCCAGCACATGGCCCGGTTATTAGAAAGCTGTTAGGTTGTTGCAATGCAGGAAAAGGAGCTTCAGTGGCTGATTGAGAGGGTCACAGGGTCATATCAAAAGCAGTTTCGTTTCACTGATTAGAGAGTTTTTAAATCACAACTTGAGATATTTAACTAACATACACCTTTTTTGGCCTTCTTTAGTTGAATTGAAGAAATTAAGATAAAGGGATTTTAACAGTGACCTATAAACAAGTGTTAAAACAGGAGAAGACTTCAACATTGCTATGTGTAATGTTTGCAGTTCTTGGTGGTCTAGAAGCCGTGGCCCCCCTGTGCTACAGCAGAAACAGGTGCTGACACATTTTTCTCCTGCTGCTGCATCTGCTGCAGGCAGAGAGAAGCAACTTTCACACTGGATGCTGAAAGTCAAATTCTCGCCTCAATAAAACTTTTCCACAAGTGTTTCATATGTTTGTCTAATAGTCAGCTGTTATAGGTTTTTATAGGTTTTGTTATATGAAAGTAAAAAACTACAGTCTGACACTGAAGAAGCTGTGAGGGAGAGGAATTATAGTGGAGAAACACCAAAAGCAAGAACAACCAAGAGTGTCTGGATTGCTCCCTTTGATTTGAATTTTATGAGCCTGGCATTGGAAAGTTAAGATGGAGTCGTGATTATACAAAGTCAGACAAAGTTACACACCGTTGTAAGTCAGCTTAGGAGGTCGTAACCATGATGCTTTGCACATCACCCACTCTCCACAGAATATTAATGAAATCCATTTTATATTCAAAACAATGACTGAATCTTAACCTTTAAGATCTTATAATATTGATCTTCAATTACTTAAAATAAATGGTATGAAACCACAGAAATTGTTGAAATATTGTAGTTTAAAAGCAGCTAGTAAATAAAGTAACATTAACCAGTTGAGTCTAGGCTACCACTCTCTGCTTTTCCATCCATTCCTTTTTTGTTTTCTGCTTAAACAAACAAAACCTTTTCATTAAATTTAACACCAAATGATGCCGTCCGCCAAACGGCTTCCTCTCAATTTCACAGAGTCGATTGTTGGTGATTCATTCAGAATACAATTAAATCTACCTTCTGTGTGCCTGAAAAGGAAGCAGGAGTCTGAATAGAAAGCTGATGCTGTCTTTTTCACTGTGAGGGTATAAAAATAAAGAGCGCTTCGCGAGCTCTGTTTCACAGGATCAACTACTGAGCCAAACCTGCTGATGAGACAAACAGAGCGCCTGGAGGTGGCTGGAGGCGCTTGATAACAGCAGAGCTTTCATCCTGTTTAATGTTAAATGCATGCATTGTGTTTGTACACACGTCTCTATCCCTTGACATTCATCGTATTTATGTACTTATATGTTTGCAGTCGTAATTCGTCTGGAAAAGAGAGGCACTGCACCATCAAGCATGACATTTTCTCAGGCCTACAGGCAGACACCTGTGTGGGAGCTTTTTGTCCGTGCAGCTGATGAAGTCTTTGAGCAGTGCTCCTCCATGGCAGCGCTTTTTACCCTCAGCCCGAGAGGTCAGAGGTCAGATTCATTCCTCTTTTTTACTTACTCTGTCTCTGGTGTCAGATTCCCCTGAAACTGATATAGCTGACACAAAAGATCAACTTACTTTCCTGCCACTTTTCTTACGCAGCTGCAGACGTTCAGAAATAGCAGCTCCATTCACAACTGACATGCTGACGCCAACGTGAAAATCACTGACTCACTGACACGTAGGGCCTTTCAAATCCCACAGCCTTAACATAGCAAACTAGAGCTGAGACAGCTTGAGAAAAATTGGCTTGTTATTTTTTTTTACAATCAAGATCAAAAGCAGTAGATTTTTTTCTTCTTGATTATATAAACATAAATAAAGAAAACTGTTCCAATATCCAAAGCTTATTATTTAGCATACCAATAGAATATGTAAAAAAATATGTAATATGTCCAAGTACATAGTATGTCAAATGCAAAAGAACAAAAATGTTTCATTACATCAGGTCACATTTGCAACAAGCCAGCATTCCTTTATAGCTATTGGCCCACAATCCTCTGCAGTGCACAGGCCTTTATATAAGCCGGAGGTGTAAAGTTTAATGCCCCATGCTAATAAAGTAGCATTTCTCATCTGTGTGCATGCTGCATACAACTGCACGTTCTTTGTAAAAAGAAAAAGTGTGCAATTTGGAATGCAGCAGTGCCAGTATGGCAGCTCTTCAGTGTTCAAATGTAATTTTGTTCACATGACCTGTTGCTATCATTGTCCAGGAAAGCAATCTACACCGAACAATACAGCAGCGAGACTCTACCCACCATCCTTTTGCAGTGAGTGGCATTATAATGACTTTGAGCGTATCTGTGGCGGTAGATGCACAGCCATGCTGTCTCTGACACAGAGCAGGATGTATGTGCATGCCTGTACAGTCTCCCTGTAATCAGCACCCTGGCTGCTGGAGATAAGGCACAGTGACACAGTGTGAGGCTGCAGCTGGCCCTCTGCCAGGACTCTTCAGGGCCAAACATCCACACCAGCAACACCAGTGTGGACACCTCTGCTGGTAGAGATGGTCGGACACTATTTTACTTCTCCACCATCATTAATCAGTTCATTATACCACCCAAACATGTTCGCTGTAAGTGGTTATTAGTGATAGAAACTCAAAATACAAAAATAACTTCAAATCAGCCATCTAGGTCAGTGATTCCCAAATCCCAACCAGGGGTACGCTACAGGGTACTTCTCTAGCTGCCAGGGGGGCAGGAAGTGGCTGTGTCTAGTATTAAAGAGACACAAAATTTGTTTTGATTAAAAAGAAATATATATACACATATATAGAATTAGTATTATAACTGCAGTAGGATGAATTAACAAGCATTCAAGCAGTTAACAGCTCAAATAAATAAACAGTTAAAACAGTTTGAAGCAATGGAAAAACACTTGAAATAATTAGCTAAAAGAAATGAATAACCTTTGACGATAATTACCTAAATAAAATGAATAAACTGATAAAATAGTTACCAAAAAAATTATACATATGCGGTTTAAATAGTTACCTGAAAATAATAGATGAAAAAATCACTAATAATAGTCAATCAAAATTAAAATAATTACTTCAAAATAATACAAAAGCAGTAAAAAAAAAAAAAAAAAATCAGTTTAATCAGATGAACAACTGAAAAAAAAAATGTTCAAAATGGTAAATAAACAGTTAAAATAATTATCTTAAACTAAGAGACAAGCAGTTGAGATAATAAGCTAAAATAATGAATTTACAGTTAAATGCAAAACTGGATCTTTGTGGAGAGTTCAATTGTATGTGTAAAAAAAAAAATAACAACAACAATATCGACTAACTTTGACAAAGAAGATCTGGAATCTGATCTGAAAGCTAAATAGGCAAACAATGAGTACACTAAGAAATCCATACACAGCAGAAAGTTAAGGAAATATAAACCAGATGCAGACTGTATGTGTCATAATGTTTTTGAAACGCTTGACCTTGAATAGGAGGTAAGGAAATCATCTTTCCCAAACGAATAGTGGCTCTGTAAAACATCTTTTCACCTCTAAACAATCAGCTTTCCTCACGGTTTCGACCGTAATTCACTTTTAATAACTTCCATTCTTCACTGATTTGCTGCTGGACTCTAAACTCAAGGAGGGCTTGTAGAAAAACAAAGCCCCTCTCCTCAAGATTCATTTCAACAACAGTACTGTACTATAAATCAGCTCCAAAACCCCTGAGTCAGGAAAAATACTCTCCATGTGGAAGCTGTACTATGTTGCATTAGCCAAGAGAGTGGAGGAGGGAAAAAAATGATTTTAACATGCAAAGAGGGCTCTGTGTGGCTGTGTGAGCCAGGGGCTGCTCTTCAGCCAGAGCTCCGTCTTTACGAGCCCGCAGACACAATCGCACTGGAACATGTGGTTTTGATCGGCTCACGTGCAAGGCCAGGGCCAGTTAAAGCACCAGTACACAACCATCAGTCACTAGCTGCAGCAATGAGAACCACATGCCAGTTTAAACCCAAACGCCCTGGTCCCGGTCCCTGTTTTCAGTCATGTCTTGTCCCGTGGGAGCCCCGTTCCCAAGCTTGCAAACAAAAGCTCTGTTTTCATTCAACTTTTCAAACGGTGGAGTCCCGTGTTTTTATTGTAATACTGGATTGTATTGGCTGGTATGTAAAAATGCGAAGGAATTTTCTTATTTGTCCACCATAGTTTCACTGTTTCTTGAACATTGCCACATTTTCTTTTTTTTTTTTTTTTTTTATCAGTGCTGAATCTCTGCAGCTGTAGGAGAAAATGATACGATAATGAAAGTTAAATCAGCATGTCAGCTTTAATGCATTTGCCTGCGTTTATATTCTCACAGCAGGAACAGTAAATGAGACACAGAGCAACTTTAGCATTTATTTGGAGTCACTTTTCTGTTTCCACAAGTTTAAGTCCAATATTTACGCTGTTTTAGCTCTGTTTTTGGTCTCAGTCACCTCCTGAGGGGAATATCCGTCTCTTTAGCTACCAAGTTCTCCACTACGTTCATCAACTACTCCCTAACTGTTCGTCTGCTGCAGCCAATACTGGAGGACAATGTCTATAAAGTGATGCACAAGACTTCAGGAATGATTCCATTTTATGAAACAGTCTATAAAATGAAAAAAGAGAAACTCTTAGAATTAATATATTCTCTTTGTAACATTGTATAGTTGCATTAGAAATTCACTACAAGCTGAAACAGAATACACACAAATCTGCCAGACAGTATGGAATAAAATTATTTTCCAGCTTTAGAACCACATAAAAGTGGAAAACTGAATGTTGGGGCCAGATTCCAAACATTCACTGTTTCCAGTTCAGTTTTCTTTTAGATCTGAGTTGTCTTTCATATTCAAAACGATCTGAAGATGATTTGGGGCACTGAGAACTTTTGATATTGTGATAAATCGCTGTGAGGTCAGACAAGATAAGAGGGATTAGTGAAAAAAGCACGTAATAGGACATTAAAAGGGCGTAACATAGGCTAAATCAGACTCTACAAAAGCACTATGAGTTCTGACTTTTTGCTTCATCTATATATCTTACCGTGCACATGAACAGTTTCTTAGAGCATGCTCATTTTGTTTCAGAATGTTTTTTAACATATTCTTCTTCAAAATGTGATTTGGATAAAATCAAGTATATAGATTAAATAGTTGCGACACGTCCTCATATGCTTCTCCCTCACTGTCCCACTGGGATGTACTCGTGAATTTACCCCGTTTGCCCCTGTCTGAGCCTGTCTGCTGTAATCTGCGTCCCTCTGCTGCTGGGTGTCATTACTCCGTCCACTGACCACGATCAGACTGTTAATAGCACACTTTGTACTCTCGTGAACTGTTAACTGGGGAAAAAAACCTTCGAATTCCCCCACCCAACAGCTGGCTAATCCCCTCCAGTGATCTGGCCCCACAGAAAACCCACAGCTGAGTTCATATACGTTTCTGCTGTGTGGTAGAAAGTGGCCAGGTCGCAGCCCTGAACTGGTGGCTGCGTGGGAAACCTGGGGAGGTCTGACCATCATGCATGTGTCTTTATCTCTGTGTCTGTCTCTCTCACTGTTGTCATTGCATTCCTGCTCTGACCCTGATGGCCATTCATTGCTCCACTTCTGAAAGAGCAGGTGACAACCAGGAATACTTTCACTCTGTTGACTGCTGCATACCACTGTGAGAGGAGAATATAGTGATGACATGACACATTTCTAGCCACCCTGTAGAGAGAAGACATTATAGATTAGAGCAAGTCTCTCTTTAGTGTCCAATGAGGTCATCCGGTCACGCTCTGAGGATATTATTCTTCTCATAGAAGCTCCAGGGCTCAAGGCCATTTATGCTCCAGCTACAACAGATCAGCCTTTTATAAAAAACTTTTTACATTGTCCCGCGTGACCCCTCGCTGTTATTTCTGTCCATTCTCCCAAACGCCACGATAGATAATGCATAATGTGCGTCACCATTCTTCCCCCAGATTAAGCCGAGGGGGATATTGTGTTAGGGAGCCCTCTGCAATGTACTGAGACCCGGGCAGGCTGAACTGGCTGCTGGGAGCAGGACTAAAGCAACAGGCCCGTGGTGTCTCTCCGGGGCGCCACTGGGAGAGCCCGAGTGTGGAAGCCGTCAAGGCTCCAGCAGCTGATGTGTTCTGACAGTGTTGTGGTAGAGCCGCTCTGCCGTAAGAGGTACATAGGAAACACGGTGCGGTTCACATGGGGAGCTCTTTTTCCATCCACAGCTCGGCCTCAGTGGGGTACATCATCTATGTGTGTGTGTGTGTGTGTGTGTGTGTGTGTGTGTACGTGTGTGTAAGGCAACATTTCCTCATTTCAGCCACAGAAGTCTTTTCTCTCTGCTCTCTAAATATTTTCCCACTCTGGTCACATCTTAATTATTCCTGCAGTGGAAGAAAGTAACACTGTACTTAAGTACAATTTATAGTTACTTGAGCATTTCCATTTAATGTTTTAAATTTTGCACTCCTCTACATATATTTAAGAGAAGAATGGGTATTCTTTTTAATATTTAAAGTCACAATAGGCAGGTTTTGTCTGTTACATTCAAAGTATGCCGCTCCTTCTGTCTCACTTCGCATTTTTCCTCAATGTATTTTAATACATTTAATACCTTTTCCCTCATTTTTCCTAGCTTACAATCCGGCATCTGTTTACTTTACATTTTTCAGTTCATCCAGTCCTCACACCATGCATCCTGTCACTATACACTGAGTGCCCACAGCCTGACGCTCGGAAAAGTCCCAAACACAGCAAAACAAAATAAAGAGCATACAAGTGCAGCAGCTACAAGCAAGACCACACACAAGTCACGAGTCATAAGTGAGGAAAATCCTACTTATTGTCCCTTTAAAATACATTTAGCTAATAATACTATCGCTGCCCTTGACTAAAGAACTAATCAGACAACTATCATTCATATCATTTAGTCAACCTCTAAAAGCATTTCTCTATAGATTTATAACTGACAAAGAATCATTTAAAGCAACTATTTCAATCTTGTGTTTACCAGAGATGTGTGCATGAGATTCTTGGATAAGGATCTTTCACCATTGGAAAAAAAAAGGAATAAAAGGATGAATGAAATGAAAAAAAATAGTTTCTTTAAGTTTGACCAAAGCCTCCATTCAGTCATCCAACTGGCAGAGAGAGGACAGTCAGATAATATTTCTTCCTCAGTGTGATTTTGAATGCAGCAGTTTTGACTTGAAGTGGGCTATGTTATTCATTTTAATTCAGTAAAGCAACGGAGCACTTCCTCCTCGCTGTTTTGCTGCTCCCCGGATTGTTTGGATGAAGCGGATGTCTCCTCAGACCCTGTAACCCTGTGGTTCAAACTTCCGGGCAGACCTTGTGGATTTTTACCGTGCTGAGGCCTGACACGTGTTTTCTCAGGGATGTGTGTGTCGAGGAACGCCGCGTGGGAAACACTTGCATTCCTCACCCACTTGTTGACCCTCCTGAACTCTCACTGTGCTGATTCCTCGGTGTTACCTTGGCCGTGGGGAGAAGACGTCCACCGAGCTCACGGGGAGGAGGAACATATGTAGGGTGAAACTCTCGTTCAGCAAAAATAAACTGATGACACATTTGTGTGGGAAGCATCTGTTTTCATTCATTTATTCACATCACACCGACGCTGCTGGAGTACTTTGTAGAAATGGAAGGAAGTCATTCTGGATCGTAAACGACATTTATGTGACACTTAATGCAGAGTTGTCTTATTTTTTCTAACACTGCATGACATGTGCTTATATTTAAATCAGCGCTGTCAAGTTCTGCAGGTCAAAAGCTTGACCCCGGCTCAAAACTCTCCACTTAACACGAAACCGGTATGAAAGCAAACACGCACAACAGGAAAATTAAGTTTAACAGCTGCTCCTTACTATGACAAAAATGTGATACTTATCTGCCTTTCAACAACACAGGAGCTCTCTGTTTGAAGAAACATATTTGTGTCCTGAGTCACTTTGCCCCACGTGAGGATCTGAGAGTGTGTAAACTTCTCTGTGCGGCTCACGTTTGCCCTGGTATCATAAAGATCTTCTCACACAGCAAAGATTAGTTTATGATTAACAGCCGAATCTTGGAGTATTATTGTAATCTCTACACAGTGGTAATAAAATGAACCTCAGTTTTTGTCACTTGGAATTTCATTAATAGATCTTTGTTTACTCAAATGAAATGCTAGTTT
>JAOWBC010001387.1:18509871-18525142 GCA_028566105.1 Hypoplectrus providencianus | reverse complement strand
TTCAGCTTGAACTAAGCAAAATAATAAATACATTTGTTGCAAAGGGATTAAGGTTCTGTTTAATATATTAAATGGACAGTGTAAAGTGTTCAGAGATACCAGGAGTAAAATAAATGTAGAGCTTCATGCACAGTTCTGTAAGTCCCGAGACAGCAGATTTACAAGTTCATGATACAGTGCTGCCACAGAATGACTGTGATAATCGATGGCAGTAATATTGACATGCATACAAAGCCAGTGTTGATCCAGAGCCGGTGATGGAATAGACGGTGCTGTCTGTGGGAAATCAGGCAAACAAAAAGGGAATAAAAGCCTGCACTTCTTCCCCAAAAGCATTAAAGTCACATCAACCATTGATGTGTAAAAGTATCTAACGGGCTGGTTTTTCTTTCATATTTCTGTGATATTTGTTTGTATCTTCTGCCCACTCACTTCTCTCCTCTCTCTTTCAGTGCTGGAGCGATGTTACCCAAAGGAAGTGCAGGAGCTGTATGATGTCATGAGACGATTCGCCAGAGTGGTTGGACCGATTGAACATGACAAATTCATTGAAAGTCATGCACGTTAGTATCTGGCTGAGTACACATGGATAAGCTCTGAGAATCAGCCACAAACACAGAATTAATTTAACCAGTTTCTGTCAAGCTGCCTCGGCTTTTCAGATCATTGTGGCCTCAAAGATTTCTGTTTTTTAATGTCAGACTGCCCTCTCAGTGTTCGGTCTGGCTCTTAAGTGTCTAAATGCTTCACTTTGTTCACCAGCTAGTCACTAACTGTGTGTGTCTGTAGTTTATTGCTGAGGAAGAAGTTTTTAGAAAAGGTTTGGGAACTTTTTTGTGAGTAACAACAACCTGTTGTAGCAAAAATTAAATAAATTTGAGGGTGAGAGAACAAACATTGAGCTAAAACTCACAATAAAGCTCAGTACAGAGAATCAAATGGCAATTATTTTCACTCAAACTGAGACAGACGAGCTGTGTGTGTCTCTATGCTAGGCGAAGCTAACAGCCAACAAGTCAGTTTCCCATAATGTTTGACTTTCTTGAAATGTATCTTTAATGGTAAACAACATGCACGCTGCACATGTATGAACGTTGATGGCTTGACATTTGTATAAACTCAATGAACTGCAGAGCATTTATTCAATGTATGAGACTTGTGCTGTGTGAGACAGAGTTCAGGGTCTGTCTCTGTAACAATATGTTCAGATTTACCTTCATCTCCTTTTCCTTGCAGTGGAGTTTGAGCTGAGGAGAGAGATCCGCAGGCTGCAGGAGTACAGAAAAGCAGGGATCAAGTCTTTCTGCAGTGAGTCGAGTTTGACCTTTTCACTCCGCTGTTCGGCAAAACTTCAGTTTAAAAGTTGCACGCCTCAGCAGGAAAAACGTGTTTATGTGCAGATTTGAGCTGAAGTCTTTATTTTGAGTTTGGCTTTGAAATGTTTTAATGATTATTTTCAGCAGAAGCAGAGTGTATCAAGTCTTTGGATCATTTTTGGGAATCTTAATGTTTGGCTAGTTTGATGATACATGGCACACAAAGGAAATGAATATTTTATTGAGCTGCACAAGCATACCACAGAACTTCTGGCACACTTGAATATTCCCTTAAGCCTAGTGGATTATTTAAGTGAATCAAGTCTCACTGATTCATTGAAAACAACCTGAAAACTGCCCAACCTCACTTTCAGGGCATTTTTACACCACCTTTGTTTCTCATCTGGCTTTAAAAGCCGTTGAGCTCAAACTTGCAAAATACAGCTCGTAGTTGGTTCAAATCAATGAAAGGATCTCTTTTACAATACAAAGAAATTGCACCAAGGGGAAAAACAAACTACAGTCAGAGCTAACATGCTGCATTTAAACTAAATGGTACAGCACGGCCCTAATCAACTCCTCACACTATTTTTTTTTAAAGCTTCCCATCAAGATGAGCTGATATTTTAAGACAAATAAGTGTCTTAATATATATAATATAACATTGCAGACCACTGATTGGTGAGGGAGAAGTGTTGCTCACATGACACGGGTTTTTATCATGTTTAACAGCTTTACTTGAGAAAGTAGAATAGAAGTTCTACAATTATTTTTCTCAATGCATTTGAGGCTGTTATCACCTATTGTATACGCACTGCCACCTCCCTCCACCACGCTGGATTGCAATGCGAATGGATGCTAGTATGAATGTCCAAAGGTGAAATGCCGAGCAGAGCTCATTACAGTACTTTCGTGGAGCTTTTGCAGAAACGCAGTCTGAAAGTGTCTCCAGTTTGGCTGCGATGAAAGAATCCAGCGAATGTCATGTTGAACTTGATGTCACAACGGCTTTATGCAGCTTGGAGATCACATTAACTTTTACCAACACAGGAGATGGAAATAGAGAAAATGACCTGATACCTACAAGTGAGTGGATGTGAATAGAGTTGATCTGAACCACACAGAAGAAATAAGCCATGATTCACTGCCTTAAACCCGTCCTTAGCACAGCATACTTTTTTAAACCCTTTTCTCATAATGTCTGTGCTAACGATCTCTCAGGTGCCAAGGTGTATGAGCGGGTGAAGCGGATGCGGGAGGAGGAGCGGAGGAAGCGGACCATGTTGTGTGACGTGCTGCAGTACATTCAGGATGGCAGAGCCTGCCAGCAGTGGCTCAGCAAACAGGCTGCAATGTGAGACTTCCTGCTTGTTATCCAGGGTGTAGTAGAAGGGCTGGGGAAGTTGCGCTCCCTGGAGACGCTGACCTCCGTCATCACACTCAGCACCAGCTAAGCTGAGACGAATAGAGCAGACGTTTATGTTGCCGTGCATCCCACTTCAGCCTCAGTCTCTCCGGTATTTTTAGTCTTTTTAATGATCGCTGCTCTTGTTTTGTCATCTAGGGCCTTTTCTTTGGGTGGTATCCAAGTTCCTCTAATTATTCCACCTTAAAAAATCTTGAATGCAGTGATTCATCTTTTTTGGATGACGATCCTGGAGTGAGAGTAGTGAACAAAGCCCAGAAAGGCTGTGTGTAAGTGGGACGAGTGTGTGTGTATAAATAAGCTTGTAGGGATGCTAACACTTCTCTTTGTGATTACAGAGACGCTGGCATCACTCCAGCTGTCACAACAATCACAGTGTCAGGTACGAAGCTTCTCTCCACCTTTCTCTCTGTTCCCCTGCTCTCTGTCGCCTTGGCATAGCCCCAGGCACAGTCACATTAGTGCAGACGCTCCTCCATAAATACACTCGAAAAGTAGGCCCCATACATGCTTGCTGTTTTTCCATTTCAAATAAGCTGCCTTTTCTTAACCCCAAGAGCAAAAATGGGACGCACACTCCCACAGGGCTATATTTACACAATTTGCACACCATCAATATTTGTTCCCCTGTCTCCTCTAAGCGAACGAATTAACTGCATGTTGTCAGCCTGCTATTATGTTATTTGTAGCGTGGACCAACACTGAGATGCTGCATGTCTGTTTGATTGTTTTTGAATTTGGGCTCCACAGCAACAGGTAGGCGGAGCGCCCCTCCTCTCAACCTGACCGGACTGCCCGGAACAGAGAAACTCAACGAGCGGGAGAAAGAGGTACAGCTCCCTCTTAACTTTGCCTGAAGGCTCATACCGAAAGACATCTGCATGTAGTTTTGTTATGTCTCATTGAACCAAAAGTAAAACTGCAAAAACATATCCTGTATGCAAGAAGGATCATGCAAATAAACAAACACTTTATCATGGATTCCGCTAGTTAAACTCAATTTAGCATGAGAATTCCCGCCTCTTTAAAGCGGGGGTAAAAATAGAGCAGGTGGGATTTACACAAGCTGCGAGTGCAATACAGACAGAGTCGCACTGTATCCAGAATCCAGAAAGCAATTTGTTAATTTTTAACACCTAAGGGGTGGGTGAAACCCCACCCCAGCTCAAACGGCCTACTGATACGAGACACAGAGTTTGTAATAGAAAAGGGACAGATACTAAAAATGTAATTCTTTCCATGGGAGGTTCAAATCCATGTTATTAGTCTTGTTTCCATGCGTCTTTTGAAGATTTGCATGAGAAATGCTTGATCAAAACACCAAAAGGCTGATAAAACTTACCAAAACGTGCCTAAATTTTTTTTACGCTTGCTTAAGAACGGGAGATGGAAACTCTTTCTGAAAACATCATGACAGTCAAAATTTAACTCACATTCTTCCTCTAGAGATCACGAATGTCAATTCAAAGTTCCATGAAAGTCAGTCTTGTAGCTCCTGAGATATTTCAGTCTGAACCAAGGAGTGGACCAACCCACATTGACATTGTATTGCATTTTAAATATCTCTTCCTAACCCTTGTAATTGTTTTGTGCTTGCAGTTATGCCAGGTGGTGCGGCTGGTGCCGGGGGCCTATCTGGAGTACAAACAGGCCTTGCTGAATGAGTGCAGACGGCAGGGTGGGCTGCGGCTGGCGCAGGCCCGAGCGCTCATCAAGATCGATGTCAACAAGACACGCAAAATTTATGATTTCCTCATCAAGGAGGGTTACATCACTAAGGCCTAGAGCGTTTTATCTGACCGTCAGGGAGCGTGGACTGTGGTTAGTGGTTACTTTTTTTGCTAATCTTGTAACATCGTAAACCTGTTTTTGTAAGCCGTTCAGATTGTGCGGCCCCCTTGAAGTTTTGTAACATTTGTAAGGTGTTTGTGCTTTGAGTCTAAAATGGATAAATATGAAATATCTATTTGTATAATTCTGTAGGAAAACAGGTGATTATATTGAATTGAGGATATATTTATTTCTCATGTCATAAAATGTTTATGGAAAAAAGACTCAATGTGTATGTTGATATTTTGGCTTCCACTGAATTGGTTGTACCTGGAATGAAGTTATTTGGTAACACTTTATTTAACATGTCAAACAATTCACTTGAAATTAAACGATAAGCTGCTAAAAATTCCTTGCACATTTTGTGGAAAGATTGCTGTAATTAAACTCATTAAGTAGGGAAGAGAGACACTGTTTAATTGCTGCCTTTCTAATGGAAGAATTAATTAATTCAAGCTATTAATAATGTAGCCTGATAATCTTTATGTCACTGCTTGAACTGAACATGTAAACATGAAATTTTGTCTCCAGGCAACATATATTCCAGCATATCCAGAGGATAATGTGTCAAATAATAAACTGATTTTTCATTGGAGAAGTTCTTTAACAAAATAAAATCTGGGAATAGGCAACTGCTCATAAACGTAACTAATCCAACCAAAACCTCATAACAAAAAACAAATTTGTGTCTATTTCCCTGTAATTAAAACCAAATTAGAGCCAAATTCTTTGAAGAAACTTCCTTCAAAACTATTGGTAAATTGTAAGCCTTCATTAAATTCATTCAATCAAAAGTTTTGAAGGCAGACTTGGTTTGCAAGACTGCACAAATTATTTTAATGTAACTGATGAGAGAAAGCAAGAGATTAATTTGGAAATGGATCAATTTTGACACCAGATAAACAACTTTATGAAGTTAAATTTTTACTTGCTGGCCACTTCATTAAGTACACCTGTTGAACTGCTCGTTAACTCAAATATCCAACCACATGCAAGCGAATCAGTGGATTTAAACGTGTACACAAGGTGAAGATGACATGCTGAACAGAGCATCAGAATGAAGAAGAAAAGTGATTTGAGTGACTCTGACAAGGTTGGGTTTAGGGTTAGTGGTGCTCAAATCTGCTAATGTACTGGGATTTTCATGCACAACCATCTCTGGGGTTTACAGAGAAAGGTTAGAAAAGAGAAAATATCCAAGGAGTAGCAGCTCTGTGGGCCAAACTCCCATGTTGATGTCAGAGGAGATTGGTCAGACTGGTACAAGATGATAGAAATTTCCATGTAATTAGAGCCAAGACAGCTTTTTGAACCCACAATATATAGATCCTCTGTAGCTCATACATTTGTCATGGTAGAGTCATAAAACTCAGCCTGATCAGTGCTCAGCTGAGTTCTGTCAGCGTTTTGCTTCGATGCTCCACAGTGACACAGACAGTTAGTGGCATCAGTGGCTCGATCCTTTCTGTCTCCATCTGTGGACGTGTTTGCCTGGTGTGACGTGGGAGAACTGTGATGAATCTAGCACCGGCAGGAGGCCACCAGCCTCCGACAGGCTTATCTGAGCGGAGAGCAGCCGCCGCATCAACCTCAGCTAACAGCCTGATTATAACGGCAGATTCAACCTTTGATGATAAGGGCGAGACGACCGTGGAGGAGCGTCTGAGATGAAATACTGAAATGCAGGGATTGGATCTGGATTTAAGAGGATGTGAAGGAGAGGAAACTCAAACTTTTTTTTTTATGCCTCCATGTGTCTTATCAAATCAAGGCTCCGCAACAAACGAGAAGCAGCAGAGTTAAATTACTCCTTTCACTTCTGCTCATTTCACAGGATACAGTTTTCGTCATGTCACACTTGACGTCTTTACCCGAGACTCTGCTCCAGACTGCCTCAACAAACTAGGCTTTGATCTATCCTCTCTCCCCTTTTATGTTCTGTTTAAAGCTTCAGCTCTTATGGCTGCAAATAGTGGCAGTTGGTGTTTGGTCTGCGCTGAAAGCAGATGAACAAATGTGACCTGAATTTTACAGATTCTAAAGCGGGGCACTTGAATCAAAACAAACTCAACCCTGGCTGAGAGGTCGTCCATATCACTGACAATGAATCCACTGCAGCTTTTTGTTTGTTTTTAGGTTTATATTTATAATATATGAACTTAATCTTGCTTAATTATGTGCCAACCCAATTTATAGTAAAGTGGAGGTTACTGGCACAAATTCAAAGTGCATGGAGAACAGACAACTGTTTCAAGTGTCATACTCTCACAATACTTCTATTAAAGCTCTGATAGGCTTTCATGAATGTGTTGAAAAGGTTTCTTCTCTTTTGGTTTAATTTGGCAGAAATGCCATAATAACCGTTCTACTTTCATTCAAGTGTGCTCAGAGAAAACTAGGCTTTAACTCAAAACAGGGACAATAAATTGAAATGAAACACGTCATTGTGAAATGTTTCAGGAGTGAAGAGAAAATCTTGTAAGTATTTTAGCTTTCAGATAACTGTATCCAAAGTTTCAGCGTTACAAATAATTCAAGATACTTTTATGAAGCAAACTGGAGACAAAATGATAGTCATCTCAAGGGGCTCTACAGGCCACATGTTTGCAAAGAAAAGAGGTCAGTATTTCAAAGAATTGCCACTTTATAACAGTATCAAGATCACCATAAAGTTTTGTACCATTGAAATGAACGATAAGTAATATTATACTAGTATTGTATGAAGCATGTGCATATGTATATGCTGGTCTGGTGGGAGGCAATTAGGAAGGAGGGGGGTGTCAAGCTTTATCAGCAACTTTATATTGTTACCAATACATTTCAGGCTATGGTTCTAAAGACGAGAGAAAACAGATTATAATGACAAATTAACACGCTGGAAGTTACTATGGATATTGACATGTCTTTATTGTTTCAGTTGAAATCAATTAGCCTTTTGCCTCGATCTTCCCCGTCATTGAATACATTTTTAAATGTCTTCTTCAATTCAGGTTAATGTCTTTTTAGAGGTTATTTTATGCTGCATAATGTAACTTTGGCTGAGTATATGTTTTCTTGCTTAAAATATTTTTTTCACATAGAGTTCAGCTTCTTCAGCTGCAGAGGCCAAGTTGAGCTGAGTGTTATATTAGTCTTGACAGCTTTATTTCTTTCTCCAAGGACGTGTGTGTCTCTGTGTGTGTGTCTCAGTCTGTGACTTGCTTTGTGTCTCCTCTGACTCGAGGAGAGGATGTTAATGAAGACAGCACCTTCAGATGACGGGGGCTTTTTCTGACATCTGTCAAATGCAGGAAAACAAAAAATAATCAAGTGTTTTTAGTCTTTTTTCCCCACTGATCACATATTTTCTTCACCATACAAAATAGGTGTTAAATTGCCAGTCAAGCTGAGCCAACTCCTCACCTGTTTCACCCTGCACATGTTGTGGCATGGCCCCCTCTCTGTCGCTGCAGAGTGTGTGCTGTAGTGGCAGGAGCAGCAGACGGAGCAGATGTTAGTGTCATCGCTCTGCATGTGTGCAGAGATGCAACATTTCTCAACCCTCCCACACACTCTCCTTTCTCAGACGCTGTCTTCTCTATTTGCCTCCTGCTCCCTGCTGGTCTCGGACTCTCTGCGAAGGTAAATTGCTGCTGACTTCCTTTAAGAGGAAACTCATGTATCAGTGTTGATCTGAGAAACATCACATAGAGATAAAAACTCCAACGCATTCTGACAAGTTCTCAATCTTCTATCCTCGCTGTGCTATTTTAAAATCTCCAACACATTTCAGCAGAAAGATGAATAATTGGCATAATTTGAATTGACAATAATCTGCAACAGAGTTAATTATTTAAAATTATTTCATTATTTGATTACCAGGATTTTCAATTAAAAAACACTGAACAAGACAAATGCGCTCCAGATGGGGGTCTTTGTAATGAAGATGATGATTTTATTCACATTTTTCCCCCATCATTTTATTGTCTTGTGGTTGTTTATGTGCCTGCAAACATTAATACTTTGTGATTTAAGAGAAATCCTCTGGCCTCAAACAGCTACAGAAATAATATTTTTTTGTGTGAAGGAAAAAGAATGTTAGTCATTATTTAATAATTGCACATACACAGCTGGAGCTAAATACTACGGGGACATATTTATTAATATTTTCCTTGGCAATATTTAAGTTTTTATTCATATATATTACTATCATTATTATTATCAGTGTGTGTTCTCTTTGCATGTTTGCTTTTGGGTGTGCATGGATAATAAGTTGTAGAAGTTGTTCTTAGAGTTGTAATGATTTTTATCAATCCTTTCTGAAGAAAGATAGCTAATCCGGATCACATCAACTAATCAGGATTAATTATTTTTCATAATTTGATTTTTCTTTTTTTTCTTTTTTATCTTACCGTGCACAAAGAGGAAGGACAGTAAACAAGATGCGGAGGAAATGATCTGATCTCCATTAAGATATGTTAATTCGCTGTCAATTATTTGTCTTTTTAATGATTTTCATGGTTGCAGTATTAAGATTTTCCCTCACAGTCATGGTTTCTTTGATTAAAACAGTGAAAGTAGGCTAGCATGTTTTTTTGGAAATTAAGAGGAAAACAACATCTCCTGAGAGAAATCGATCCATTGGTTTCAGAGCTTCTCGTCTGCTGGTGTCTTATTGATTTCTAACTTTGCTGCTATTCAGGGAAAAATGGAAAAAGATGTCTCCCACATCTTTCCTCTGTGTTGTCGTAACCCTCTTGTGAAAGGACAAACTCTACACGAGCCTGCTTTAGTCGGCCATTATTGCTAGGTAGTGATTAACACGGAGGTGAACCCATCAACATAAGAGGTTACCTTGGCAACCAGGTCTGTGGCATGCTGGAGGAGAGGAGGGAGGCAGGGGGCCAGCTCGCCCTGTTGCTCATGCTCATTTGCTGGGTAGAGGAGTCGTGACTAACCAGAGGCTCCCCTCGCCTCCCCCCCACCCATCTGCGGACGTGCTTCTTCTCACTGACTCACTATCATGGAAGAAAGGGAGCAAATACACGCAAGCCAGTCAGCACTCACTGAGACGTAATACTGGGGAAAAAAGATTCCTCCACTGTGTTTTTTTTTTTCTCGTGGATGACGTGTGTGTGAGGCACCTCAGGTCTCGTTCCTTTTGCACAGCAGCAAATGTGTTTGTTTGATGTCAGAGCAGCCCTGATCAGAGCGGCGGGGAGGGGGCTCCATGCTGCGCTCTGCCACCTTCCTGCTCTCACATGTTGCCACAGCAAACACTCAGATCCCATGTCTATTTGCTGCTGCCACAGCTGGAGGCGCGCGGGCACCTGTGGGATCAGCAGTGACTTTATTTAGACCCCCATTCTGCACCCCTCCCCCCTGCCTCCTGCACCTCCACCATCGCTGACCACAAAACACTTTCCGTTCTCCTCATCTTACCTCCCCTCGGCCCGTCGGTTTCACACATCAGCAGCACAGACTGAAATAAACATCTCTAATGTTACAAGCCAGCTGGACATATTTACAGTCTACCTTTGATTTACTTTGTCAGGGATAATCATTCATCAACTTATTAGCACATGACACTGATAATGTGAGGAAGTTTGGGCTTTCCAGATCCAACAAGTTCTCTAATTCATAAGGCCACATGTTGTGTGTATGTGGCCAGGAGTGTATCCTTATTCAGCTACCAACTGATGCTAGGTTATTAACTCACCGTAATTCCTGAATGTAACAGATGCAGTTTTGAAAACGTGGTCAATGTTGTGAAACTGTTGCAGTTTGGTTAGGTTTAGGAAAGAATTATGGTTCTGGTCATAAAGAAGTACATTCATTTTCTTGTGTAGGTACTTGACAGAACATGATATAACATAGCAATAGGAGTAAATCAGGGTCGACTTTTTGTTTCATATAGGACAAGACAAAAAACTCGATCTTCTTGGTAACAGCCATGTTAATTTCACCATGTGTCAACACTGACCTCCCTTTGCGAACTTTGTCTCTCTTTATAGTACCTAATCACCCTTTTTTTCCCCAAAGGGGATGGGTACCATTAAAGCCACTTTGCAGCAAACAGGATCCAGCAGGAGAAACGCAACTGCACATATTCAATAGGCCACATAATGTGTAAGGAAGCCAGAAAACTTTTTAAAGCAATCCCCACTATAGACTCCACTTTTGGGTCAAGTATCCAGTACTGATAATGTATCCATGGGGATGCCATAAAAGATGGGAGTAATTTTATCCACTGAAGTCAAACTTCTTGGCTTCATGCTCAAATTTTCACAGAAATGAATGGGGCCCCGCCTCCACCTCTCTATCCAGTTCTTTAACTGTTATAATACGCTGCTTGTTCAAGTGACCTATGAAGTGTTTTTTTGAAGGACAGTTTCCCCAGATCATGTTTTTGTGCTCGCCGTCATCTTTCAGCATTCTCCCTGAATGATTTTTTTTTTTAACAGACTGAATGGGGATCACTTTGAGCATAATTTACTGTATGGAATGATGGATCTCTGCTGCCTCTCACAAAGTGCCATCACTGAACAGCACAGGTTATTGAGTGTCCATATGTTTGAGAGATGTGCAAAGGATTTTTACAGTTAAATCACAGTGGCACCCTCTGCACTGTGGAGCCCATCAGTTATCTTGTGTTACAGGCGGTCAGGGTTAATCAATGTCACTACCCGCTCCATTCAGAGCAGACAGCTCCTTCAGAACGTGGCTGCAGGTGCTTGTTATTACTGTGATGGTGTCATTGTAAATTTTCTGCCTCCATGGCAGCCATATTAAACAGGAGCGTCTTCCCAGAATGCCTCTGACTCATCTGACATTTCAGTCTGAACCCCAGTCTTTGTCTCTCCAGCCTGAAGCTCTGTCTTTCTCCCTCTTATCTCTCTATCCATCTTTCCCTGGCATTTCACTGATCAAATTCAAGGTTAACACTTTTTAAACATCAACCCTCCCTTTTTGTTTTACTTCTTGCTCATTCCCTTCACAGGCATTTTGTGTCATCAGTTCCTCGTCTCTTTAAACATTCATCAGGTGAATTTCAATCAACAAGAGCTCTCATCTCTGACGCACAGCTTTTCAAGTGCATGGTTGAAAATCAGTGTCAACGGCTGCCTTTTTCCCCTTCTTCGTGAGGAAACAGTCACCCTTGCACCAGTTTGCGCCGCCTGGTACTGCTGCTGTTTGTTTCCAGTTGATTGAATTTGCAATGTAATTAGGAGTGACTCTGAGGCAGGGGCCATGGGTTTATGGATAGCGTAATATCTCCCCCAGGAGCCCTTTGAAATAGGATTGACTTTGGAAGGCATGTCTAATTATGGTTTTGTACATGGTTATATTCACGAAGGGCTGCACAGAAAGCCCTGCTGTCATCTTGAAGGTCTCAGAGTTGCGGCCATATAGGTGGTCGAAACATCCATGAGGCTCGAGCTCTGCGAGGACGTCGAGCTGTTTCCTCCAGGGCAGGGCATAATGAGATTTGAAATGACAAACCTAAAGAACAGACAGTATATTTGTTTTCCATTTCCGCCTGTGGTCCACCATGCTCGGGCAACATTTAAATTAGTAATGCAAGCGTTTGTCTGTCCATTAAACAATCAGATTACTTCTGAAAGGGAAACATATTGCCTGAGCCACTGAGGGGTGTAAACTTATAACTGACTGTTGAATCTCCAACCCTGAGTTTTCTCACTAGGTTTTATAGGTTCAGACCTGCAACATGATCACACAGATCTCTGCAGGCATTCAAATAAACAGTTGGATGTGAAGCTACTGTCAGGTGTTCTCAACTGTCACTGTTTGTGTACTCGAAGGTGTGAGGATTAGGAAAAAACACCGCAGGGTTTTAGTAGCAAATATAACACATAAATGTCAGTTAGGTTTGGAGTCCTAACGCTAAACACAACACGACAACAAGATCACGCCCTCTGATATTTCTGGGAATTTGGGGGTCAAGAGACAAGACATGGCTGTTGTATATATGGCAGGTTTCTAAAAGATGGTTTCAAAGATTTTATCACCGGTAATACATACATGGTGGCTTGTCAAAATGACTTTAGATAGGTGAGTTTCAAATGGTAAGACCTATACTCGTGACCTCTGTATTTCTAAAATACTGGCTACAGCCTTGCTCATATGTTTAATTTAATATATTATGCTTCAGTGGCTTCTGAGAAAAAAAACCATAAGAAACCTTTTAGGAAAACAAACGGCCTCTTGTTTTGGAAGAATCAGAATCAAAATTGCATTTCAGTCAGGCTTTGATGATTCTTCTACAAGACAAGAGGTTTGTTTGTTCTATAGTTGCATCTCTCCACTAGTTTTCAGCGTTGTGCTCTGGGGAGGTGCCTGATCCCCCCTCCTCCCTCAGTATGGAGAGTTATTAATGCCAGAAACGAAGAAGAGGAGAAGCTCACTGATTGTGCCTGTGCTGATATTAGCTGACCTGTTGTTAGAGAGGCTGTTGCGATGCAGAGATGTCATTAATTAAACGTTTTGTGCAATTCTAAGGACATATTTTAGCTGCAGGTTATGATTTGTGCAATATGACTGACGTTATCTTGTTTTTATCCATAACAAAGACATTAAAGCCAGTATAAAACCTCAAAAGACTTGCAGTGATAGAGCGTCTCACTGTCCTATCCTGACCCTAACCCAAGGTCTGAAGTTTATACAACTCATTGTTTGCTTAATTTGAAATAAATGAATAAATAAATTTAATGACACAGAAACATTTTGGATATTACAACTTATCATTGTGAGTTTTCTTCTTTACCATTGCTGCTGGTTGGTGCGTGTTGCATCATGGGAAACTGTAGACCAGTAAGCCTCGTACATTTCACTGGGGATTTTTTTCCCAATCATACCCAGGTATTTATGTCCGACTGTAGATTTTGCTGTTGTTTACATTCTGCATCTCTACCTGCTAGAGTTTGGCTCAATCAGGTTATATTGCTGATATCATATGCAGCCTCATATGAAGCCAATGCCTCCTGTAAAGAAGCAGCTGCAGTATGCATCCTTGACAGCAAAGATTGCCTTCTGATATAAAACATATATGAAGATGAAGTTATGTTGAAGGTCTCAATCAGAAGTTACCATGACATTTTCCCCTTATGTTGATGAAGAATAGGCAGCATTAAATGCAGTGTTTTACACTGAAATACATTGGAGAGCACCCTCAGACTTCCCTTTAAAAAAAGATTAAACACTATGCCCTTGAACAAAAGTAGAAGATACAAATGCTGCTGTACACTGCTA
This sequence comes from Hypoplectrus providencianus, assembly GCA_028566105.1. NCBI lineage: Eukaryota > Metazoa > Chordata > Actinopteri > Perciformes > Serranidae > Hypoplectrus > Hypoplectrus providencianus. The sequence continues at coordinate 18,511,321 of JAOWBC010001387.1, read as the reverse complement.
AATCAGCTTTCTGTGCAGCTGTGCAGTAAATTGGAAACTCAATGTGAATGTGTTTATCTTACAGTGATAACATATAAAACACATTTATTTCACAGTCAGTAGGGATTTTGCTCTCATTTATTTTTTAGCAGCAGACAGGGACGGGATGCTGTTTGACTGCAGTGAGTGAAGGACAGGGACAAAGGTTAATGGCAATGAAATGTTTGATAAAAAAAGATGTTTCATTTGCTTTCTGCCACGCCGCATTGGTACATTTCTTTGGTCTGACTGCAGCTTTCGTCTACAGCCGTTGTTTGGGGAAATTAAATGTGAGTCCCTGTGCATATATGGATCCAAAATACAATCCATGAACTTTATAAAGGAGCTTCTCTGCCGCTCTGGATGCAGTTGAAATGAATAAAAAATCAAGTAGTAAACAGAGAAAAGTGCAAAATAGTTTTGATTTCTTCTTTTCCTGTTTAACTGGCAGCCACAGTTTGTTTGATAAGGATTTGGTTGTTTTTTTTTAGACATTCTGTATAGAAATAGTAGGTTATCTGGCTGGAACAACTTGTGCTTCACTCTGATGTGATATCATAATATTGCGGGTGATGGATGATCCTGAGAGGTCATGGTGCTGCAAATCGCACAACACAACACATTAAGAGAAAAAGTGCTGCAAATCGCACAATAAAAGTGTTTCTAGGCTCGGTATGACAGTGATGCATACAGGTCTCTAAATCTGCAGGCAGGGCGATCCCAGTACAGAAAACATCAGGGGGTAAGTCTAGAATGTTACACAGGATGTAGATTTGTCGCTGCCATTTTCATGACTTTAAATGGCATTTTTTATGACAGCATGGAGACAGGTGTGCATCACTTTTAAGTGTAACCTGGAAACACCTCTGTTATGTTGTGGAATTTGCAGACTGACCTCTCCAAACTGTAGAGCCACAGATGTGATCTTGCCTGCCTTCCATTCAACAAAGTCCCGATAATTATAAAAATACTCTATAACTAATAAAAGTCCCACATTAAATAATTCACTTAAGTAAAAATGTATTAACAGCTCAGTGTACATTAAGTATGTGTGGGACTGCAGGGAATATTTGTTCAGGAATATTTTTATGTTTGAGCATATGTTTGTGAAATCCTAGTCTCTGTCATGTTGAGTAACTAAAGCTGTTAAAAGTGATTTAAAAAGTAGGCTACTATAATTCTTTCTTTTCTGAATTCGATGTAGTAACATGGAAGTGAAATACTCAAGTAAAGTAAGAGTGCATCCCTATCGTAGGACTTGGTAAATGAAGCCTACTTTTAAACCACTGGGCGTCTATTTTAACAGGTCTCGTGCAGCCTACATGTCCGGCTTATAGTGCGTTTAAAACAATTTGCGTCCTCCAATAGAAGAGCTGCTACTCCTCTGTGGAAGTGGACATGCTCCTCCCGCCTCCTCCTCCTCCTCCTCCTC
>JAOWBC010001387.1:18494964-18509771 GCA_028566105.1 Hypoplectrus providencianus | reverse complement strand
CGTCCTCCAATAGAAGAGCTGCTACTCCTCTGTGGAAGTGGACATGCTCCTCCCGCCTCCTCCTCCTCCTCCTCCTCTGCCTCCTTTCCGCGCGGCACTGATCGCTGCTCATACATTCAGAGGCTGCCCTGTGCACGCCTCTCCTGTCAGCGTAGAAGCATGCGGATGTACGGATGGCTCGTATTTCTCTTGACTTTCACATTATGTTGTTGCGTGTCGCGGTTTGTCTCCTGCCACCTGGCCTCTCTGCATCCCGCTGGACGTCTCTGAGAGCGGACTGACTGAAGGTGCATGTCCGGAGTGTGAGAGCTGTCCTCCGGATTGCTGCAGGCGGTGAAGGCGCTTTGGAAAAACCTCCATCTCTGCCCGACTGAGAGTCGACTGGTAAGTTGAGTTTTGCATCTGATGGAGGCAGTTTTAACGGCATCATTCCGACCGAAAATAAGATGCTGTTTTAATTTAGATCAACACAAATCATGTGCGTGTTTTAAAACGTCTTTTAAAGGCGTTTACGTCCAGGTGTTACAATGTTCAGTTTTCTGATGTAAGATGGGTGAAACTGAAGGAGCGCACCTGCCTCACTTCTCTTTAAAGAAGCCACGGGGATTTATTTCGTCGTGTTGTGCAACCTGAGATGAAAACCTTTCTCAGCTTTTATATTTCACTCTTAAAAATGATCTATTTGCTACACCTGAACTTGTTGACGCACGCGCACGAGGACGAGAAGCGCGTGCGCCAAGGAGCAGTCCTCATTCACACAGCTCAGATCATAAATTATTAAACTCGTGGAGTCATTCACTTAAAGCTGCACATTTCACACACAGGGACAGTGACACAGTTTGTTTCCATGAAGAGGAATATTTTAAGTTCACACTCACCGGCAACTTTATGAGGCACCCCTGGGACCCCTTTGGCTTTGGAACTTCCTAATTCTTTATGGCACCCATTCAGCAAGGTGCTGACACAATCACAGATTTTTTTTTAAGTCCATATAATGTGATTTTACCAGACAAGTTGCTGCAGATGCTGCACATCTCCTGTTCACACACATGTTGGATGGAGATCTGAGTGGAGGCCCGTTGACTACAATTAGCTCATTGTCTTTTAGGGCTGCAACCAGTGATTATTTTAATTTTTTAATCATTCTGCCAATTTTTCTTTTTCATTTGGTCTGTCATAACAAACATACCAGTCGAATGTGATGTTTTGAACTGGTTCATTTTTTTAGTCCAAACCAGAAAAGATTTAATATGATAGCAGACTGAGACAAACAGGAAAAGTCCACATTTGACACAGGACAGGTCGGACCAATGCTGTTACGTAGTTTACCCCAAATTCTGACCCTGCCATCCTCAGACACTGGCACTCATCACACTGACAGGAGAGGCACACAGCGTGGTCTCCTGCTTGTAAACCTAACAAATGGTTATTTGAATTATTGTTGCCTTTTTATTAGCTCAGACTTGCCATTGTCCTCTGACCTCTGACCTCAACAAGTCATCCTTCCCCAGAGAAATGCCGCTCCTTGGAAGTTTTTCTCTTCTTTGGTTCATTCTCTGTTAACCCTAGAGATTATGTGTGAAAATCCCAGTAGATCAGCAGTTTCTGAAATACTCAGACCAACCCATCTGACACCAACAACCATGTCATGTTCAAAGTCACTTAAATTAACCTTTTTTTTTTTTACCAACTCTACATGTCTAAATGCACTAATCAGTTTTGTAATCATCAAATGATTTGCTGGTTATACTCCTGATACATCGATGGTATGTTATTAATAAAATATTAATTTAAATTTATCAGTACCCAGGGTGTAATCTTTAAATTGCTTATTGTATCTGAAAAAAAGGTAAAAAAAAAAAAAATAATTCAAAGATATTCAATTTATTTTCAGAAATGTCAAAGAAAAGAACATGCAAGAAGCGAAGCCTGTACTTTTTTGCATTTTTGGTCAGATACTGATTAAAACTCTGTTTTCAAAATAGTCACAGATTAATTTTCAAATTGAACTGACTAATGGTGTCATCTCTATTTGACATTCACTGGTTGTAGCACCAATTATAGGTAATTAGTGTGTCTCATTAGATTTTGAACCACGTCTCATTGTTTAAAAGTGGAGACGTTCCATTTATCTGTCTCATCCATCTGCTTTCGTGATGGATGCAGTAAAACGTGGTCTTACAAACTCGACTTTTCAAGAAAATGAGATTCTACGTCTACATACAAAAGGCTTCTTTGTGTTGAAATGTGTTTTCCCTGTCATACGCAGTTGTGTTTTGCAGTACATTTGTACATTCATCATCTCCCCCTACATGACACATGACCTTGTGTCTCCGGCTCTGTTTGTGTCTGAGGTGTAACGTTGTGGACGCAGCGAGCGGCGCCCAGTCGTGTTGCTTGCAAGAAGGTGCCAAAGCCGATCCCTGTCCTCCAGAAGAATTTGTCCCTAAACTCAAATTGACCCTTCTCTGTTTTGAACCCTCTGCAGTCGACTTTGTTGTGCAGCAGCAGCGTTTGTGTGTTGTAGAGCTGCACCCAGTTGTGTTTGGATGTATTTGAGAAGCTGTGTCATTGCCGCTCATTTCTCCTGATAATTATCCAGACTGTTGGCAGCAGAGTCACTTTCAGAGATCACTCAGACTGTATAAATGGATTGCTTTTGATTTAGAGACACTGATGAGAGCGGCGTGTCCGCTTGTGCACCTTTTCCAACAATTTCCCTGTTTTTCCTTCAGATTATTTGATGTCAATTTCAGCTCAGATTCAGTGGTCGTTGAGGTTTCACTGTTATTAGAGCTGTGTGTTGGTGCTCGATAGGGTTAATCATCCATTACTGAGCCCAACGCTGTGATTTAGGTCCCTACATCCAGGCCATCATCAGGGCAGAGGTTTGTGATGGAGCAAATGGCATTCATTGTGTAGAAAATAGAAATTAGGGACGTTTTCATCCACTGGTTCAGAGGGAATAAACAAAGCTGCATTAATGTTCTTTGGTCAGAGGGTGGTGTTGTAATGTGTTGCTGTTGGCTAATCTGTCAGTAAACAGTAGAAGTATAAGTCGTGCAACAGAGAAAAGGAAAAACCAAAAAGAGGTTTCTAACCAGAAAACTTTGGCCACCCACAAGAGAAAATGCAGAGAAGTTTTCAGGAATATTATTCTATTAGCCAACTTATAATTGTTCTTTCATGTCAGCCCTTTTTGCAGACACAGCTGATCAGTCATGTGAGCTAAGTGTTCACTATGACAGAACTTATTCTGAAAAAGCATTTCCATTCCGCTTTATTGCATTAACTATTTTCCGTCAAGCTTTTCTTATGGGTCTGAGTTTGATCCAAAATCAAGTTAAACTCCAAAGTATGACAATTTGTTCAAAGTAATGTCATCATTATTGTAAAGCCTGAGGCTAAATATTAATACAAATAAATGAATCAAGCAATTCAATTGGTAGAACTGTAGTTTCTTTTATAGGAGTAAGACAATCCCCAGAAATGGTCAATTGTGATGTTTCACTGTGGAAACCATTTGGAAACATCAGCTAACCCAACCTGATACCTATAAGGTATTGACCATAATTACCAAAGTGAACGGAAACTTCTCCAGTCCCCCTTTGTATGCAGATCAAGGTAAAAACTGACTATTTGTATGGTTTCTCTAGCAGCCAATCACCACAGACATTCTTAACTTTAAAGCGTGTGATTGGTCCGTGACAGCAGCAGCCTCAATCCATTCAGTCTGTGAGAGGTGACGTTAAGCACATAGTTGGCAGCACAGTGTGTAAAGTATTTGTGTGAAACTTATTTTGCTAGTGAGGGGGAGCGTTGGTGGTATTTGATGCAATTGAATGCGTCCATTTACATGATGAGTATCATATGATGTAGGAATAAAAGGTATCAAATGAAATCCCATCTGTGTTACTTTAATGGGGCTGTTAGTACTCGTATCGTCATTTTCTAAATGATACCCGGCCCTAAGAGTCGTGGGAGCGAGGCTGCATTCAGATTTATACGCTTAGTTTTTGCTGGAGGTGGGTCACGTTTCCAATTTGTGTTAGCGGAGGTGGAACCGGACCCCTGAGGAATCTCCCCACGGAGAAAGAGAGGGAGGGAGATGTGCGAAAGGAGATTTGTGAGGTGGGACCACCTGTTGACAGATCCACCCGGCATGATTGAAAGGAAGGGTTGTTTTCTGTAATATCAAGTGAAGAGGAAGGCATGACGGGCTGATTTATGGAAAGATCTCCTTTGTCCTGTCTGCCCTGACCTTCCTCAGTTTTTTTTTGTTTTTTTTGTTTTTTTAATCCTCACAGTTAATTTGATTGACAGCGGGCTGCAGTCTCTCCACTATCTCCAACATTACACTAGATTTCTCTCTCTGCATAATTCTCCCTCCTCCGCTCTCCGCAGCCTCACTGCTGCCCTGCCCGGGGTATAAATAACCATGTGGATGGAGCAAATCTCAGCAAAGCCCGGCGCTGTGGTACATCAGCACTTTGGAGAAGGCCAGGGATTATTTGGTTCTCTTATCTTCCACATCTCTCTGTTGACTGTCTTATGCTGTGGTCAGTAGGTTGCCACAGCAACAGACTTTGTACTTACGTCAGCTGAAGGTATATATATATATATATACACACACACACGTATATCTGCTATCTATCTCCATAAATTAATGCATCCACTGTGCATCCCACTGAAACACAAAGTATCTTGCAAGCTGGACATCTGTTCGTAATTCACTTTTAAAGCTTTAGCAAGATGTCACAGTTCTCGTAGACCAGTACCAGACTCTGAATCACTGCCCACGTCCCAGATTCTGCCCGTCTGGATGATGTTCTCATTGATTTCTGTTTCTCTCAGTTTATAAAAACAGTCAAGCTCATCAGAGATTTGTAGGTGAGATACCTAACTATAACAACACAGGTATATAGATTTTAAAGTTGATTTAGGGCTATATAAACCTCTAAACATACTTAAATCCCAGAGTACATTAATTAACTTTAATTGCAGTGTGCGACAGAAAGAGCTAATGGTACCCAGCGTGCTGTACGACCTCAAAGTCATATTTCCATCAACATTTTCTCTGATCATTATAAAGATTTGCATGAGTGAACATTAAACTCACATGCTGATTACAACAAGCTGACATGAGAGAATATTTAGAAGTTGCTAAATCAAATGCAATATTATCAACTTACTGATGGATAAGACAAATAAAAGCAAAAAAGGGAAATCTTTGGTATATTTTCCTGAAAATGTCCCACTAGATTAATTTTCTGGCAGTCATTAACCGATTATTTGTTTGTGTTTGGGTTAACAAGAAGCTTGATGCAAGCCTTGGTGCAGAAAAGCTGTTTTCATGGTGATCCAGTGGCGCTCTGAGGTGCTGCTTGTGTCTCCTGATGTGATTTGACGGTAACACTCACTTCCCAGAGTTTGGATCGCTGCATTTGTTTTCTCATCACCACTGGTGACAGTGTTTTTAGGAAGGAGGTTCATCATAGCAACCGTCTCAGAGGCAAAGTGCAGGCTGATCTGTGCCCAGGCCGAGCCACAGAAACAGTGCCTGAACAGGGAGGGAGGAAGGCTTTATTTTAGCCTCTGATCTTTATTTTGGAAAGGGAAGCAGACCATGCTGAGGTGGCAAAGCTGCGATCGATTGGCGGGGAAGCTGGAGAGAAAGGTGATGATGAAGCTCCAAACCTGCTGATGAGGATTGAAAAAACTGTATTTTTGCTTGACTGGACTCCTACTTTTCTGTTATCATTCAAACTTTACCGCAAAAAATTTAACATAGAGCTTTTTCTGAAGTATTTTTTTGAACGTTTTCTTGTTGTTGGTAGAGATTGTGTAGGAAACAATAACGGCCTTTTGGGACCTTCATTTTAGAACGCTTTTTTTCTCCAACGTATTTGCATCAGCTGAACAATAATATGATCTCAAATTAATATTTTCAGAAGCACAGGGATAGATATATCAGAATATCCAGTAATTGGAAACTTGCAAAGTCTGGAAAAATATAAAATTTTGTGAGTGGATATATTTTTTTGGTTCCTATCTTCTTACAGTTACAATCACACTTGCCTCCTGAGACCTGGAAATCAAAAAGGTTCTAAGGTTGACATGTATAATTATAATACTGTCAAGTAACCAAGGCGTAAAAAATATTTTTTCTCAAAAAATGTAATTTGTTTCTTTTTTTTTAATATCATGTCCTTTATCGTGGACAGCGGTTTGCTCTTTACAACAACAAGCACATAAGAGCACATGACATGACAACATGAATAGATTCACTTGGAATAATTAATCTAATAGCATTAGGGTAATGTCAGTACATATTGTGAATGCTTTAACTGTAGTAGTAGTTTTTGTGCACACGTGCAACAATTTTCCTCCTTTTTGATAAATGTATAGGAAGAATCCCAGCTGCTTCGGACAGTCTCTCTGCAGGTGACAGCAGGTGATCAGGTGTTTTTTTCTGCAGGTTGAGTTCCAGTTTAAAGCAGTTGACCCGTGTGTCTTGTTAACCAGACTGTAGCAGAAATTGGAAGAAAAAGACCTGCCGGCCAGACTGGTGCACAAGGTGTGGATGACGCACGACAAGTGCAACAGTGTGTGAAGTAGCGCCCGGAGCTGTGGGCTCACTGCTGATAACTTAAGTACTAACACAGGAGCCTGTTTCCGTCATATACAGCGCAGCCACAAATTTTACATTATAGTTCACATTATATCTTCTTCTTCTTTATCTTGCATGTTTGTGGTGCAGCCCATAAAGAGGAAGATCATCCTCTTCTGAAAATAAAATAAAATAAAATTAGAGGAATAAACTGTAGAGAACGTGCTTAAATGAAGTGTTTTATAAGCATCCTTTGGTGTGATGAGGCTGTATATGATTACTTTCCACCCTGCCGTTTGCTGCTTTCCAAAATGGCATCAACAGCAGCGATAGCCAGAGCGAGAGCGATGTAATCTGTATGTGCGGCCTGTGGATGGATGAACATGAGATGAGGTGAGTGCATGCCTCCAGGGGGTCCGCGCTCACATGGCAGAGGCACATTTCAGTGTGCAGCACAGAGGCCATTCGACCTGAATGTACAGACACATACAGCGGAGGCAGACAGGTCTCTCTGGCCGAGACAGAAACAATTTTCATCCCTCTGTCGATTCGTGGAAACCCTTTGATGCAATTATAAAGTGAAAACTGAGGATCAGCGGGTCACAGCTGCATGTTTTTGAATTAGTCAGCTATTGTGTCTGGTCTTTAACAGTTTGTCTGTTTTCTCTTTTTAAACTTTGAAGACTGCAGAATAACATTAGCTTGAAGCAACTGTCTCAAGCAACTGCCATCCAAAGAAAAAAAAGGTTTTAGCGCTCTCATTTTACAGTCTTTGCAAACAGCAGAGATGTTCCTCGTCCTTGTGAAGTGTTTGTATGTCTGTCAGCCTGAGCGTTCTGTCTGTAATATTTAATTTAGATTGAAAGTGAAATGTGTTTGTGTGTTTCAGGAGCTGTCTAGCTGGCTGCACTGCTATGACTCTGAGCTCCTGAAGTGTGTTCAAATAAATTCACCGTCCTTCCTGAAGCAACTTGATTCCTCAATGGGTTCTCGCAGCCAAGGTTTCTTCCACCACCACCACCATCGTAGCTCCATGGTGCCCACCGTGGTTCCGAGGCTGCTGCCTGAGAACGGCAGCTTGCTGGGGGGCATCGCGCAGATCACCCCCAACCTCTACCTCAGCAGGGGGAACGTGGCGTCCAACCGCAGTCTGCTGCTGTCCAAGGGCATCACCTGCGTGGTCAACGCCACCATCGAGCTCCCCAACTTCAACTGGCCTCACATGGAGTATGTGAAGGTCCCTCTGGCGGACATGCCACACTCCCCCATCTCCTTGTACTTCGACAGCGTGGCCGATAAAATCCACAGCGTGGGACGAAAGCGAGGGGCGGTGCTGGTGCACTGTGCGGCCGGGGTGAGCCGCTCGGCCTCTCTGTGTCTGGCGTACCTCATGAAGTATCACCGTGTGTCTCTGGCAGAGGCCCACGCCTGGGTCAAAGCCCGCCGCCCCGTCATCAGGCCCAATGGGGGCTTCTGGCGTCAGCTGATCGAGTACGAGAGGAAGCTGTTCGGTAGAAACTCTGTTAAGATGGTGCAGACGCCCTACGGGGTCATACCTGATGTTTACGAGAGGGACCGGAGGAGCCTGGCTCCGTACTGGGGCCTGTGAGATCCACAGTATTGAGAGCAAGGAGGAAGTGAAGATGAGCCCTTTTGCCCTCCTGGACTGCAGCTCCAGGACAGGCGAAGTGAGACGCGTGTGAGTGTACATCTGTGTGAGGCTTATTTAATGAATACTGCCGTGTTTGGACAGAAGGCGCCTTACCCCAGTACTGGGTGTTGATGCTGTTCGTCCAACCAGTTGCCTCCATTTAGTCTTTGAGCGGAGGGAGCGAGGTGACTTCACGCCCGGAATCCTTTGGACCAAAGGGGCGATCTGGACCACAATATTAGACACCAAAACAAGATCCCAGTGTGGAGGTCGGTGCTGTCTATCTCCTGGTCTGTCTTTCCAGTTCCTTTGGAGGACGATTGTCAGTGAAGGTGTTAGCTTTGCTCGAGACTCTGCAGCTCTGACAGTGATGTGATTGAAGTCCTTTCTGACGTGATGATGTCATGTGGTGGTATTGTGCCAGTTTTGCAATAATCTTTAGTGTGAAGGGCAGCAGCATGCTCTAAATTTATGGTAGCATATAAGATAAGTGTACAGAAAAAATGTATTAGCAAATTATTTTATTGGAATCTACTGAGGGAGAAAAATGGCACAGAATGTGAACATTGGAGGATGTTCAAGGTTTCAATCTAAAAGATGCAAGGTTTAGGGAAAGCTCCTGTGTACCACAGGGTTGACTGTCCTGTGACCACACTATGTTATTGTAGTGCTATTTGATGCTGTATTAAAAAAGAAAACCTGCTGCCTCAAAGGGAACTGGTAGCTCTATGATAGATGCTTGGAAGATTATTTTCTATCTCACTATTTTTGCTTTGTGTCCATAGGTTGCAAAAAGATCAGAGCAGTGCAGGAAACCTTTTATTCCTCTATGTAACCTGGCCTAAAAGAGTGATTTCACACAGGATGAAGGTCTTACCTCTGCTTGTTTGCTGGCTGAAATTTTCAAGTTGCTGCACATCCTGTACCATGATCAGAATGTAGTTGTAGGGGTAAGAATAACAAATCAAACCACAGTAAAACACAATACAGACATCACTAATAATATTACATAGAAGTAAACTAGTAAGTGAATGTGTGCTGTAATGTTTCCTTACATTCAAAGTCAATGAAAGATGAGCATAGACCCGAAATTTGAGCTGGGTGACATGAACTGCACAATGCAAAGGAGGACTTACATATTCATGTGGGCTGAAAACTTTTTATTCTCACAGCCATAAAGGAATCAAACTCTATTCAGAAAACGAGCATTTTACAAGTTGTTCACTTGTTGTCATGCCCACAGACCTGACAAAGCATTGATCAGACATTACCAAAATTTGCCTAGTCGTAGTCATTTTTGCATGTTTTTGAACTCTTTATTGAAAGAGGATTGTGTATCATTGGAGAAATAACATCATGAGTGATTTAACTTAACTAAATAATAAGATAATAATGAAACATACTCATCAAACGCAAATCGGCAGCATATGACATGCATGAAACACCTGCATTGTTTCAGTGTAAACCTGCACCACAGTAGCATATTAACACACGTCCTTGCAGGTTGACATATTATCCATTGATGTCTTTAAATTCTTGTTTTGTTTGACAAATCATCCAAAAGGTGGAAAGAAAAAAAGGCAAAAAAGAAAGCATGACAGATAAATGATTATTCAAGTTGTTTATGATTGTCAGTGAATTGTCTCTGTTGAAGTCATTGTTTAAGCTTTAAATGTTTGTATTGTGATTTACTGCTCACTGAGTCTCACCCCTACACTATACTGCAGTATAACATCACTGCTGGTGTGGCCATCAGACATCCAGCAGGCCACAGGCAGCAGAGATGTTTGATGTGAAGGAGTTGACATTTTTGACCTAAAGAGAATAGTGCAACAATGTTTTTCTTAAATAATAAAAAAAAAATGCCATAATAGATTAAATGTGATATTACAATGTAAAAGAAAAATAATACGTCCACGGGCAAATAATTGTGAGCAGGATAAAAATGATCTGTAATCTGATTCTTTTATGCCCCAAGACAGTCATATTAAAACCAGATGAAAAAAGATCTCATGTCATGTTTGTGCTCAGATGTGTATGAATTTAATAGACAACTCTAACACACAACATTTCAGGCTTTTACCCAAATAAGAATTAACATTTCTTTTCCAACTAGGTATCTGAGATTGTTTTGCATGAATGGACTGCAGAGTTTCTCTTCCAAACGCCTCTTGATGTGCCGTTCTGCACGGCCATTTTCCCCCAGAGACATCTTCAGATGTCAAAGAAATGTTCTGTCATTCATTTTCATTTTGCTGTGACTACAGAGCAGCAGGCAGATTATTGATGAGCGCCATTTATCTTGTGCCCACACTTTCTGAGGGACCTCCGGAGTGGTCTCTACAATGAATTCCATTACCCAGAGAGACGTCTGATGACGGGCCGACCTCCGCGGAGATGCACAAGTGATGGGCCCAAATTACACACTGCACACACTATTTTCTCACAGCGAAATAATGCATCTTCCCCTCTTCTCCTCTCCCCCAATCTTTGCTGCGTCAATGTGCAAGCGTCAGGTTTCCAAGCCACATTCGAGCAGTAAAAGTAAACACATCTTTCACCAGCAGCGGGATATTATCATCTATCATTAAAGCAGTAACCAGAGCTATTTGCATCATCCTGAGCATCAGAGGCAGACCGGGCTCCAGCGGTGCAGGCCATGCAGAACGAACAGCGCTGATGAAGTTTTTGGGAGATGACATTCAGGACTGCAGACATACTCAACAGGATGCATCGGACACTAGTGAGCTGCAACTTCTCTGTGTTACTCCTGTCTTTGTTATGTATTAATTTGTTGTTGTTTTTTTAATTAGGACATTGGTGTTTTGTTAGTTAGGAATGTTAGGAAGTGCTTGCTGCTTGATTCAGTTTAAGATGCTATGAAACAGAAAGATCCGTAATATTCGCAGGAGGCCCAGGACTTAAAGGTGGCCAATCATCTTAGAACAACGCTGCAAAACTAAAACCTCATTTCATTCACATGCATTTATGGCCAGAAAATTTAAGTAATAACTATATCATTAAAGATTGTGTAATTGAGGAAATATTTTCAGTCTGTAGATTTTCCAGATTCAGACTTTTAGTCCATGTTTGCATACAGACAAAGCTTTTTACAGCAGTTTTCAATTTTTAACAAAGTCCCTTTTACATGTGATTGTTTTTGGTCACAAATTAAAATGTAGGCCAATGAGGGATGGCTGGTGGATTAATAACAGTAGGACCCGGATTGAATCTGGCTCGAGGTCCCTTTGCTGCAGGCCTTCCCATCTGCCTCCACCTCCATTCTCTCTCTCTCTCAAGCCTGATTAAGGGAATTATCAGCTTATTTCTCTCTACCAAAATTGTATTCTGACAATATGAAAAGGGCTGGAAAAATTATGAAAGTAAAATATACAAAACATAAAAGGGTTAAAAGAGAAGGTAATATTCATATTTCAGCATTAGCTCAGCGTTGCATGTCTGTCCATGCAAGTTTTATTTCACCTGCACAAAGCAAATATGAACATCTGCTCTGGCGCCAATGAATTACTGAATCATGGCTTCTCTGGGCTTCAAATTATCCAGCTTTTAATAATTCACTATAATCGGCATGAGCTGCAGCACCACACCCGTATCAATAGGTGTAAATCCTGCATTTCCATTTTAACAAGGCCTCATGCACAAGACCATTATTACCACCGTTATTAATGAAAACATGCTTTCACTGCTGCTTCAATTTCAGGCTCGCCGCCCTCGTTATAGTTATAATTTGACAACCTGATTTAGCCACACAGCAACATATGCAGTTGGATGGGATTCAAAGTATGCAGTTTTTATTTGGAAACACAAAGGGAACTGCCACATGGAGAACGCTGATTGGCCTATTTGGCTGCCAACAGCACTTGGAAACCTTAATAATGTCTCAGAGGACAGTTTTTAAATTCTGTAAGTGCTTCATGTATAAATCATGAAAATGTAGACTTGAAACTGTGATATAAAGATCCCGACACTGAGATCAACATGTGAGACTAAGAGTGAGTAAAAATAAAGCCTCACAGCCAGAGTGAAGATCATCTAAAGCACAGTAGGATATGTTGGCTGATACAGTTTGGTCTGTAGTGAAACAAATAATTCTTCCTCAGTGAGCAGCTGAATGAGTGTGTCGTCTCTGCGGTGTAACACTGACTCATCCTGTCCGTCGCCTTTTAACGCCTCGACTGTCTGAACTGATTGATAGAGTGCACGCTGAGGCAAAAGGCTGTGAGCCACGGAGCGATATTCAATTTGTACTGAACATCTCAACAGTGAAAATGACTAATATTTGTGTCCAGGTCCATTAATGGTGAAATTGAGGCATCATAAATCTGCTCACGTGTCCCCTTTGAAATGGTGGAGTAGGTTTGTGTGAAAGAGAGAGGTTGATTTTCTCATTTCTTTCAAATCCCATGAAATGGTCAAACAAACATATCCAAGTTTTGTTAGCAAAGCCTGATTTAGTTTTCATTCTGAGTCATAGAGCTTTCTAATTGTCCCAAACTATTAAAAATGCAACACTGCTTCCCAGCATCCCATGTTACTTCATTAAGAACACAGGCATTCTGGTTTTATTTTACTGTAAATAATAGAGCAACAAATGCATATTAATCCGCAGCTGAATCTAGTTCCCTGCAAATGCACTTTTTACACCTGTTTGAGTCACAGTTGATAAAATGCAGAGTCTGTTTATTTCAAGATTGTCCTTTGCTTTTTTAATGACCAGAAATCATCTTAGGCTCTTTTAAAAAAAAATTACGCTTTATAGGTGCAAATAAGGGGTCAGAAACAGAGGTAGAGAAGTCAACGTGTATGTAGGAAAGACTGTTTTTTCTCATGTTCATTTATCAACAAATCTTACAAAGCAGTTCCATAAATGTATCAAAACGGGTGGTTTTATCAGAGGGCCTTGTTTCTACTGGGTTGACCCAATATGCAAAAAAAAAAAAAGTGGTATAGAAAAGGCAGTATGATTGACATAACGTAGTGGAGACAGTTTGTCCATTACAGCAGTTATTCCCAGAGACAGAAGATTTTATTTCAATAGTCAAATGCATTTGCTGAATTTGTTCTCCAGTGCAATACCAAAAAGCAAACCCACCTTACACATGTTCACATGGTGTTATGATTAATAACAGACCATTTAAATAAATGATTTGCTGCATGTATGTGGGAGAAATAAAAGCCAGTGATACCAGTAGTTTAATATTACCCAACATGTGCAGAAGAAACTAATTTCTTAGATCTCTCTCTACTCTAAGAGTTTAATCACTTATAACAGCAGGTTTCCCCTTTTTAACTACCTTTTAAAATCTGAAGATAAATGGAAATGTTATTGGAAGAAGGCAAAGCAGGAAGCAACTCTATTCACAAGGGTGAAGGCAATCTTAACGTGCAGAAGCAGCTGTTTTTAATCAATAAATGTGATTGACTATGGCCATGAAATACCAGAGAGCAGCAGTCAATACAGCGTAGTATCACTGCAATCTCGCTTCTCCCTTAGAGTGATAATTTCAGCACTGCAGACAATATGCGTGGAGATGACAGGCACAGGCAGTCTGCATTCCGAATTACAGAGCTTTATTCGGAAACTTATTTCAGTGTTTGTAATTGGGCCCGAGCACCAAACGGGTGCGAATGACAAAAAAGTTTTGTTCAGTCCCTATTCCAAACATTTCACCATGACATGTGCCATACGAAAGTATGACATTTGTCAGATTTAGAAATATATCCAAAAATTTTGTTTCCTTTTGTCCGTTTTCAAAACTAAAATAACACTAAAATAAAGCTATTTGGCGAATTTGAGGCATGGTTAAAATTTTCGCCCGTTTTCGGGAAAAAAGACGTAAACCGATAGGTTAACCCTAACCCTAACCCCAGCTCTTCCCCCAACCCTAACCTAACCCTAAACCCAACCCCAACCCCAAACCTAACCCCAACCCTCCCCCAACCCCGACCCTAACCCTAACCCTAACCCTATAGGTTAACCCTAACCCTATAGGTTAACCTTAACCCTAACCGTATAGGTTGGTAAATATGTCTTAAAAGAGGATAATCTGTCCATTTTAAGCACTTTTAAGCATTTTAAAGAATTTAATTTTTGACCAAAATCGCCACTTCAGTTTTTGAAAATGACAAAAAAATTGGTTTTTCTGTCCGATTTCAAAAATCCCCCCACTGACGCATATCAGGACACTAAAATAAAGCTATTCTGCGAATTTGAGGCATTTTTAAAATTTTCACCCGTTTTTGGGAAAAAACACGTAAGCCTATAAGCTTACGTTTTCTTTCGTCGGGTTAAATTTTGGACATCCCATAATATGGTTTGTTTTGTCATTTCTCAACTAATTATGCTCAAATATGTCTTAAAAGACTATAATCTGTCCATTTTAAGCATTTTCAAACATTTGAAAAATTTTCATTTTTGACCAAAATCGCCACTTTTCAGTTTTTGAAAATGTCAAAAAAAATATATATATTTTTTTTTTTATAATTTTTTTTTAATTTAATTAATTTTTTTTGTTTGTTTGTTTT
>JAOWBC010001387.1:18475938-18494864 GCA_028566105.1 Hypoplectrus providencianus | reverse complement strand
ATTTGTTGATATTTTAGAGTCATTTTTATTAATTACAGAAGGAAATTTGTACAAAATACAGTCAAAAATCTGCTCTAAAAAAACATTGATTCTAATTAACAGCAACCATAATAAAAACACATAAAATCTTTTGAGTAATGAGAAACCTTTCAATAACTTTTGATCCCCTGTGCCTTATGACCACATGAAATCTCTAGGACAAGTTCGTTCACGAGCCACGTCCAAAAATGGTGAAAAACGGCGAAAACGCCAAAGGCAGGTTTGGGCGAGGGCCCGTTCATTGCTGCTTGCAGCTACCTTTCTTTAATCCTGGTGTTCACCGTGAGAGAGGAATTCATTTTCTGCAGGAAATGAATTAGGGGATGGCAGGGATAAAATGGATGTTGGAGAGCACACCTGAACACAAGTGTAAGAACGATAATGAGACTGGTTTCACAGAGCCCCCAGACATCTCATTTGATTGGCTGAGCTCAACCGGCGATGGCCCTGCAGACTTGTCGAAGGAGAATCTATTCCATTTTGTCGCAAAGTGATGGAGATGAGGCCTCTCTGGCCGGAGAGAAAGTACATTATAGAGTAAAATGACGCCGTGGAAATGTGCAGATACGTTCATGCATATGGCAGGGGAAGTTTCCCGGGAAGGAGGCTTATATCCAAAACCATGTGAATTAAATGACTAATTTCAAGGCTGTAATACACTTGTACTTAGACTGAAATGTATGATAAATTAATCCACAAAACCAACACTCGTACTTCTTTCTACACAAGTACAAGATTGCTGATTTTAAAGTGTGTACAAGAAAAAGGAAATATGTGGAAAATATAGTTTACTGTTTTGACTTGAGCTAATTTAGAAGACCAATACTTCTCTTTAGTCTGAAATGCTTAATGTGAAGTAAAGACTATTTAATGTTGTGACTCTTTATGTAATAAAAATTCCATAGTGTATGACAGGAGAGGATATCATGCCATAAATCGTATGGTGTAAAATATTAAAATGAAAAAAGGAGATTGTATAACCTATAACAGTGTTGTTTAAAAAAAAAAAAAAGTCAAAGTAATGTCAAAAACATTAGATTAAAAAAGTTTTAAAATTTCTAGTTTAGTATGTTAAAAACATCATAGCATAGTATGGCATCTAAAACCTTGAGAAAACGTTGTACCTTAGCATGTAACTTTAAATTCTTAAACACCATACTACATTATGCTGTCAGAAATCTAAACAAAAAAATTTGTCATAAAAAAGGTCATACTAGGGTGAATCATAAAAACTCTCATACAAACATCCTACAATATATCAAAAAAATAGTGTATATAAAAAATATAGTATGGTGTAACATTGAGAATTTGATGATTTTATTAAAAAAAAACAAAAAAAAAACATTCAGTGTCATCAAAGACTTGATAAAAACTTCAAATTTGTCATGACATCAGTTGTCACAGATGTCATCTAAACGTCAGATTAAAAATCAGATTATTCATAGAAAAGTCATACAGTATGTCAAAAAAAAACACTGAAAAAAGGCCTTACTATAGTATGTTGTCTGGCATCCCAAAAACATTGAATTTGTCATAAACTAAATTATAAACACTATGTATCATGCAAAATGTGGAAAAAAACAGCTCCAAAAGTTGGTGCTCATAAAAACATCATACTTTAGTATCTCATCAAAATTCTCATGAAAACATCACTACACGTCCAAAATCTCGCCAAGAAATGCAGTAAAATACAAATGTTATACAAGTCCTAAATTTCATGAAAGCGTCATAGAGCATTTAGTCAAAAATGACTTTCTGAATAATAAAACAATCCCACACTATATAAACACTATATATTTTATTTACATCACATTCACATTACAGTTAATCATACTTACAATGCTACAGCTTACAGTAACACTGTAATATACAAAAAGTGCTGCTGCAATTTAGTTCAGAATCAGTCGACTTCTTCCAGATGTTCAGTTCGAGTTGCACGCAACACCAAGACACACAAACAAAACCATTAGTTCCCTCAGGTCCCAACTTTTCCCTATTACAAAATACACAACTTAAATACCCCAATCTCCTCAACAGTGCAAAAAAAAAAAAAGCAGTCAATTGAAACACAATTCAGAAAAAAAAGGTAGACACCTGCCTCAGTTTGAATGTTAAAGATTTCATATAAAACCATTACAAGCAGAGTTTCATCAAACAGACCCGACCAACAAATGTTCAAGTACAACAATAGGCTCATGACTCAACAGCTCTGGTTTAGCGGGAACAGCAAGAGTCATGAATAAAAATCCTCTCAAACAAAAGCAACAAGTAACATTAATGTTAGACTTTCTCTTCCAGTGTTTTTAATGATATTGCACACCTAATAATTTAAATATATCACGTGCTTATTTAGAAATAATGACTTAAAAGAATTGTTAAGTCATTGATTTAAATGAGTTATACAGCTGACCTGAAGATAATTTATGTGGAAGAACAAAAGCGTCACAATAATACCATAGATGGTAAATATTTATAGTAATACGTTTTAACAAACTACCAGAACTGAGTGACAGCTGAGTTGCAGCAAGAGAAAACAAACAAACAAAAAAAAAAAACAACATAAATATGGAGGGATTCAGTGATATGAAACGTCCTTCTCAGTCCAAGGTGAGAGCTCAGAGCAGGTCAGGCAGTATGAGGCCGGGGGGTTTGGGCTCCACGCAGTTAATCCAGAAATTGGCACAGCTGGCGTGGTACTGGTGGCCCCCGTACAGCAGCTTGAAGTTGTCCGTCTCGGAGTTGAACGCCTGTCAAAGTGAAAGGGTGAGATATTACACACAGGGATCACAGAGACAATAAACCCATCTGTGCACACAGGAGGAAAAGGGATAGATTATGGACAGGAACTGAGACTCTTATGCCTTTACATCTCTGACTACTGCTGAACTGAAACATAACACCGCTATAATTTACCAGCCACTTGAAATGATCTTTTCATCCACTCCATCCTAAATTCCTAACAATAACAGCGCAACCAAAACGGGATTTTTAAGACTGATTAAAAAAAATTTTAGAGGGGAAAATTAATTGATCACCGATGGCCAATTTTCAGTTGGAATGAAAATAGACCTTTATGTGGAATGTGCAAACCCTTTTCACCACTCTGCAACTCTACCCAAGAGTTACTTTCTCAAGCATGAAACCTATTTAAATTATATTCAGCATTGTTATGTATTATACAAACAGTGTATTACATTGTCAGCCAGTTCTCTAAATGATAACTGAGAAAGTAAGGAATACATAGCAATAAAATAAATAGCCATATAAGGAGAATTACTGTACAGTCAATTGCTGACTATTTTGGAAAAAAAGTTATATATATATACATATGCATAGTACACTATTTCTAAATTACACGAAGCAACATTTTCTGCATTATATATTATTATATATTGTGGGGGGAAAAAGCACATCGGACAGCGTATACACTGATATGCTTTTTAAAAGGCCAATATCAGCTCGACTAAAAATGCATGCCATGCATTTTAATTCACGGCATTATTTAAATGCAGCACTGTTGTACACAGTTCAACTTTCAGATTCGTGACCCTGCTGTACAGTTCAGCCACATTATGCATGAGAAAAGCAGCCTCTGGCAAGAACAGGATTTCAATACTCATGAGTTAGGAAGCATGCAATACCTGTTAGGAAAAAACTACTTTTAAGTTGTTTAAATAGCTAGCATAGAACTGCATGCGAGGAAAGGAGGGCTAAAAAACAAATCCACCACATATTATTAATACATAATCTTTAACTGGTACAACATAAAGAGTGTACAAAAATCTAAAGAGCATCCACATGGTTCACTACAAATTCCACTATGTTCAAATTTAAACAAAACAAGCTCATAATGAGACTTGTAGAATTAACAACCTCTTTAGTGTTCCTCTGTTTGCGGTGCGAAAAAAACACCACATCATAAGTAGACACAAAGACACCTAAGACCTTGGGAATGCACAGAGCAAGGTGTCTTTTTACAGGCTGTATATGCAGTTACAAGTGTGTGGGTATGTGGCTGCAGTGCACCTTCAACTACATTGGTATGTTTCCTTAGCCAATATGACTCTATATCCAATAAAAGAACATTTAAATCTGGCCCAGACATTCAAAAAAGGTTCCAGTGTTTTACCTGAAATTACATATAACAAAAGATGTTTCTTTTTCACCTTTTGTCCTCTTTGATTAGACAAATCAAGACAGACAAGCATGAGGAGGTTCTTGCTACACTGCTTTAATCAGATAATGCTCCATCTGCACTTCTAACCCTGTTACTGATGTCATGCTACGTTAAGAAGGAATTTACAATACTGTGAAGCACTATACCTCATGTGACAATGTCCCATTTTAGCCAATATAAGGGAATAAAACTTCCCCAAACTCCTGCTGGACGATTCACCAAATCCAGCTCAAATTAGGTCAGACAAATCCCAAGACCTCACTGAAGCTGAACTGTGAAGGGTTTAGATTTACATTCCAGGTCATTTGCATATTTTGCAGATACACAAGAAGATGCTGCAACTTAACAGCGCCACCTATGGGGGGGCCATGCTGGTGTCTCTTGCTTCATTAAGAGAAATCGTTTTCCATGCTGTGTGCCAGCGTATATCAATCATTACATTGATTCATACATTTAGCAAGAGGCAAAAGTGTTCCCAACAGTGGACAGCCAACACCTGTTGCTTCAGGAGAGGATTTGCTTCTGTGCCAGAAAAACTCTCATCTTGCTAAACTTATTTAAACTTTAATGATTGAATAAACTGTCGCTGTTCTGAAAATGAAATGTGGTGATGTGATCCCCACTTGGGTGCTGTGTGTGTGCAATCAGGATATGCTAATGCGTGTGATGTGCTGTTTAAGAGTTTGCATCCCTGGTGAAATACTGGAAGCTGAAGCCGGGAGAGAGGAATGAGTCATGTGCAGTGAATCATAGCCTCCCACACAGAAGGAGAGGCATGCAGAAAGCAACAACTGCATACAAAATACAGCACCACAGCACACCATTAAGTCAAACACATCTCTACCTGCCTGAATGCAGCACAGATGCTCCTGCTGGATGAAGCATCTCTCACGCACACTGAATGACACATCTCCACTCTCTGCTGTTATTTTTTTCCCTTTTTCTCACGCACTCACATTTCAGAAGCAGTGAGACTTCCTCTCGGAGCTCTTTTGTGCCCTGGCCTACTTGTTTCCACAAACCTGCACTTACGACTGCCAAAGCTTGAAAATGTAAGCGGGAGAGGATGCTAAGTGAAATGGTGGTTGGACAAAGACATACTGTGATGCCTCCTCTTTGCACTGCAGAGCCTTTCCCTCTCAAACCTGCACTTTTCTCCTCACCCGTACACACTCCGACTCCTTCTTAGAGTTCACCTGTGTGACACTGAATGTGGGCCAATTTATACAGATGCTGTATTATTAAGCCTTTTGGACTCACAACCACACCACTCTACTCTACTCTGACGCACAAATGAGAGTGTTCAAGCTGCAGCTAGTCCAGTAAAACTATAACTCTGCTAATACAGCTGACCTTTGTAGCTGCATGTAAAGGTTAATGATTCAGATGAGCCACGACCAGGCTAGATCATCATAAAAAATCTGAATCTACTATTAGATTCTACAACAAATAAGAAAGAAAATGATGCATAATTAGCCTTAATGTCTTGTTTTTATTTTTAGGTAAAGCCTTTGACCACAAAAAAAAAAAGAAAACAGCATGTTCACGCAGAGCCCAGAGTAAAGAAACGTGCACAGAACAAGCAGCAAGCAAACATTCAGATCAGCTGTTTCACCAGACACAGCCTCCCTTACCCAGTTTGTTTCTGAGTGAAAACCTGTAATAATCCAAGATATTACAGAGCTCCTACACTTTTTCCATCTCAGAATTCAAGAGATTTTGGTGTGATCGATCTAAATTATTGACTGAATGTTTCAGGCAGTGTTTGTACACCATTACTGAAATAGAGACTGAACTCTTTCACATACATCACAGTGTTATCCTGCCTGCTACTTTTCTGTGCAGCAGATCATTTAGAAGGTGTTTTATGTTGATAATAGGATCAACAACATTGAAATAAAGGTAAGCTTTTTAACAAAATGCAGTCCAGTTTTTACCACTTGATGACTGAAAGCCTGATTGAATGGTACAAAAAAATTGCTATTCCAGCATTGACAAAAATTGCAAAAATAAAAAAAGTATTTCAGCATCATAATGCTGATGCTAGTTTAGCCTACCCCAGCTTTAAATCCTTGCATTAAAAGAGTCATCAGCGGCCATCTCGTCTCCTGCTAGATTGGTTGCTGTTTCCTGACATAGACTACATCATTCCACTTTTCCACCACCGTGTTCTTTTATTATATTGTAAATTTCTTCTGATTAATACTGAATAAATCATGGAGTTTGGTGATTTAAATCACAAGCTATTAAGTTATCCCTGCTGTGTGTGATTAGCTAATTTTACTATAAACAGCACTTTCACATTCAGACTGTGGAGGTCGGACAGAAGCAGTACCTTAATGCTATTTTCTTTTTCTAAAGCCTGTGTCATAATAATCAATTTCAGACTGAATAACTTTTACATTCACACAGAGCGTGATTGCTGACTGTGATTAACCCAAACATCGCTGCCTACACTGCCAGCAGCCAGTCTTATCCAGAGCTAAAAAAATGTTATTATGGAAATATTGCAAGGAACTTTACAAGGATTTTTGAAGTGTTTTTTGTTCATTCCTTCTGGAATTTTCCAAGCAGATATTTTGTCATTTCCCAGTGTTTTCAGGGCTGATATTACCCAAGCATTCAACTGTGTAGGAACCCTGCTAACCTGAGGTGCAATACAGCAGTCTGTGAAAAACAACAGATTTACAAACTAAATTTTTTAACTGTAGGGATCATTTGGGGAAAATAGATTGAAGAAAGCTTGGATGCAAACTTCTGTTAGCACTGCTGTCTTACTTACTGAACTAAAAGCTACACAGAATAATCAATCCAAATCCTAAAGGCGCTTCAGAAACCTGCATTAATATAAAAAGCCAGGAATGCTAAATTATTCAAGTAAAATCCTTTCCAGTGCTTCTCCTTGTAATTGCTCTAATTAGCATTTATCATTTAGCTGAAGCACTGGAGCATCATTAGCTGTTAAGTATCACTTATGATAAAAACTGCTGCTGCCTGGTTGACAAACTGAGCTGAAGCTGCTGCAGGTGATGTTGGCCTCCTGATCTGAAGAACACAACACTGGATCATCCCACAAAAGGATTGGTCCAATAGCAACAAGGTACAAATCTGGCTCTATTTGCATCAACGAATGGGATTTTACAGAATCATTTTTAAGGTTAAAATTGTCATCACAAATTAAGTCGGTGCAATTAAAGAAGAGGTGCACAACTGAATTTGTGTTTCCCCCTTCAAGTTAGCCAAGGGCTAAACTGCAAACTGAAACCAATAATTAGGTAGCTGTTAAAGGTCTCTGATGCACATAGGTGACTATTTCATGCCTAATTGAACAACTATCATAGGAATGAACAGATCCTGTGTCAAAAACTATATCCAACTTTCTAAATGTGTCAAAGGGATTCGCTAACTGTGTCAATATAAATGGTTCACTCTAAGCTATTGAAAACACAACAATTCTTGTGATATACTAATGAAAACATAGTTATGATTATTGTATTCCATTTCCCAAAATTCCTAGACACTGATCCTTTAAGTTCAATTGCTGTCAGGCATTTTTCCTGTTCCCTTGATGCCACATCCACATCCCCTCCCTTCAGTACCTTTGGTTGAAAAATGAATCAGTACCTCTTCACTAAAGGACAACGCAACAATCAGTGCCGTCTGCTGTAGCCAAAGCTGTTCTTTCACTTCATTATACTCCAAGGAGATGCTATTCTCCACTTGGCTTTTATTCGTTCCTACCAGTGTGGCTTTGCCAAAAACGCAATTAAAAGATGGGTTATTAATCTCATGCTAGTGGCACAGAGACAAAATAAAACTGCATTAATTTCAGCCTGCCTCAATGCACAGCAGAGTGAGAGGTGAGAGAGAGTGTGTGTTTGTGTGTGCAGGTCTATTGTCAGCTGCGCTCCCTGCTTATGACTAATGTGTAAGCCACATCTGCTCGCATCCGAGATGCCTCTCAGTCAGCCATATCTTGCTTGGACCATCCATCTGTTTCTGGCTGAGCAGCAGAGGGAACGCGAGAAACAATCAGCACGACCATCCTGCCCTCTCAACCGCAGGGTGCGGGAATACCATTAATGGCCTACGTCAATGAAAAGCACAGCCACCGCAGGCGAGAAGATAGACATACAGCAATTGTGCACATAGCACCCCGGTCCAAGTTAATAACTGTACACTTATCAGAAACACCAAAGGTTGTTAGCCAAAAGTGGTGAGGTGAGCAGTTACCTCGAGATAGAGGTGACAGGATAGAAAATGAAACCCTTTCAAGACAAAGTGACGACCTTTGTGACCCTGAAGAACCAATCCCAGAGTGCAGGAACCCACCCAGAGGGGCCACAGTGACAACTTTTCCTCTCACTTATTTCAAGTGCACACACTATCCTGGCATGGCTTTTTAAGTCATCCTACAGTATAAAAGCTATGACCCATGGTTAAGCCCCCTCCTCTGAATTATGAGTGACTTTCCAAATCAGGCCTGTCAAACATTGAATTTCTTCACATGTTGATGCAGTGTGCATGTGGCTCCAATAAGACACTCAGCACGAGTTTAACGGGTGGTACCTTTTCAAAAACACAGGATTAAAGTGTAAGGAATGTATTCACAGTATGTTTGTCTCCTCTAAGTTAGCCACACATGTTGGCATGTATTGCTAATCAGCCTAGTTCTTAAAGTTATGATATAAACCAAGAGTTATTTCTTCTGGTGAGGCTGCTCAGACTTTGCCTTGGACATTCACAATGAGTTCCAATCTTCATAGCTATAAAACATGAGAGGTGGCAACATGAAAAAAAAACAAAAAAAAACGTCATAGCTAGAAAGCTATAGCTAATCTGTCAGTGACAACTTTCATCTTTAGTTGCATTGAATAAAGAAAAAAAAATCTGTACTGCACTTACACTAAACTGTTATTACCGTATACAACTGTAAACGTAATTGATGTAGGTCTTTTCTGGTAGAACTGCTGTGTTGAACTACTAAACGCAGGCTATATAAAAGTGCTACCAAAGAAGCGATTTAAATCAAAAAAAGGAACAAAGGCTACCAGTCAGAAGAGTGAAATTAAATGGTTGTCAAATTTAGAATAGTTTCAATGAAGCTGCATTTGTCTTCATTTCTGTCTGAAACCAAGGAGTCATTACAAACTACATTAGCAGCATGTGGGAACCACAAAGCTTGACAGGCATAAGACTGTAACTTGGAGGGAAGGCGCTTAATGTCAGGTCAACTGATTAAAGTTCCTCTGACTATGGCTGCAGAATCTGTGTCTGTTACTGTGTGTTTCTATAGACAACTGGTAGGCTATAAAAGAGGAGCAATGGAGAGAAGTGAATCCTGTCACTTTGGCCCCCCCACCGGGCTTGTCGGTAAGAAAAGAATAGGCCCCCTGAGGCCCCAGTGGGAAAGAGTGAAATGATATTTGTTTGACAGTTGAATTTCTCATACTCGTTTAAACAGACGTCCAATAGTGCTTTCTTCTTTGTTCTGCAAAATGTTCCAAAGTCAAAGAAATGTCAGTTGTTATCCATTGTGGATGAGCTCAACAACATTTATGAAAAATGTATCCACTAACGGTTATTCTGCGTGTGTGTGTGAGCACAAACCTTGCTGCGAGCGTCGACGTTGAGCAGACACACCCCACATGCCAACTCCTTGGCATTCTTGATGCCGTGCCTCAGAATACAGGAGGAGAAATCGAGGGAGCTTTCATCAGGCTACAGACACGCAGAAAAACACACACACACACACAAACAAATTTAACTTCTTGCCGCAGGGCAAAATGTAGTCATTCCTATTCCTATAATAACAGCAGTGAGAACAAGTATGCTTACAGTAAACATCTCAGAGCATCATCAACTTTTTTATAGAGTCTGCCTGGCTTCAGCTACGTGGAGCAAAACAAACTATATCAACATAAATGTCTCTTCTTTTAAAAAGAAAAGAAAGCTACCTGCTTCAATTTAGCTCCTTTCTTCTCCTTCTCTCTCTATCCTTGAGTTGCTTAGTCACTTTCGTTGTATTTTATCTTCTGCAGTTTGAAAAACAATATTGCTCCTCTGCTGGCTCTGTGGACGAGGACAGACTCTGTCCTCTCCGTTTCTGCTTCACAGACAGCTGGATTAATAAATCTATATAGTCCTTGTCATCCCTTTTGATCTGAACACCAGAAGGCTCTGGCTACATCGCAACCAAATCAATGAATCATTGATGTTAAGCTAATGGACCCACAATATTGGATTCGCTAACATTCATTATGTTATTGGCAGCCTTTTTATTGTGATTGCCCCCAGTGCTTTATTATCATCTGTAATAGTGCAGTGTACTTGGAGATTGTGAGAAAATAGAAATAAACTGATGAAAAAGAAGCTGCGAACATGAAATTACCCATTTATTGTTTTGGAACTGGGTGTATTTGGAATTAATGAATCACCTAAAAGTGTGTTCAAATAGTGCATCTCCAACATGTCATGACCCTAGTTGTGACAGCACCTTACCATTATTTTATATTTGCGTCATTTCCTATTTGTAATAGGTTTTCTGCAAAACATTTTCTCAAACTAATCTTTTTCAGTGTGTGGGAGATTAACTGTTAAACTGTCCTATCCTATGGCATATTTATATACATCTTTACAGCATCTTACAGCGAGCTTGGCCAACGACATGAACCCCATGAGGTTGTTCCACACACGGCTGATGTCCTTCAGCAGCTGCTGCAGCTTCTCGGAGCACACGGCTGTCGCCTTGATGCCGAGCTCCACTCGTCTCGTTACACGATACACCTCTACAACCCCTGTCAAAGGAAATGTACAACAACATGTATCATCAAAAAATGTCTTCTTTTTTTTTTAGTCGTCTTGTTCCATTTTCCAGGGAAGCTCGCTGTTTGCCACTCGCAGCTCATTAAAAACAGGGAAGCACAATAAGGGTGCAGGACCCTGTCAGACCAAGCGGAGATAAGCCATCACACCAGAGCTCGTTTTAATCTTGTCCTCTCTGTCCTTCAGAGGGTGCAAGGCCACACATGGGGTTCTTTAACAGCCTCTTGTTCACACTACACAGCTAGTCCTGGCCTTGTTTATGGCGGTGTGTGTATGAGTGTGTGTGTGCCTTGTGATTCCTCACCCAGCAGGTACTCCATGCCCTGAGCAGACTGGATGACCTCGGTGCAGACAGAGGAGCTGCTGATGCCGTTCAGGATGTTGTTAGCTTTGGTGATGACCTTAATGTGGGAAGACAGAAACAAGTGTTATGAAATAAGCACTATATTCATCCCAGGGATGAACCCAGACAGGGAAATATTCAGTATTATAAAAACAATCTATGAAGCTTAAACACATGGTTATCAAGGAGCAAAAATACCTTAAAAAAAGATTTTATCTGTTGATAATCGGCAGAACTTGTCGAATCAGATCAAAACATTAATATTTTTAGCTGAGGACACCCCTAATATATATACTGTACATACATTTTCATCAAAATTTTAACTTTTGAGAAAAAAAAACAGATATTTTGATCCATTCCTCAAAGAGTGTTAGGGATGACTTGCTGACAAAATAACCATGTTTTATGTTACATGGAGAAGTTTTGACTAAGATCATTTTTTCTGGGTCTGACACCATCATCATCAGAATTCATCAGAATAAAAAATATTCCAGTTAAGCTTATTCAAGATGAGTTTTCTTCTGATACACATATTACATATTCAGGGGTGCAGAAACTTGTTCAATGTTTAAAGGACACCTTAAAAATGGTTTTGTATATAAATAATTGAGGTGTTCTTGGATGGGGAAAGAAAACTTTTTCTCTCCAAACAACAAGAAAAATGTCCTGATGTTGAAAAGCATTACAGCACCTTCTGGTTATCTTAATTATGCAATAACATTTGTTTTGTCACTCTTACAATTAAGTCTCACAATGGGAAAAGGTCAGACACAGGACGCAAACAAATACAAACCTCCAGAGCGCTTTCCAGGCACCTTTGCCACTCGTATGCGTAGCGTTCACTCTCCTGCAACAACACAGCACAAAATTATCTCAAATAAACACAAAGGCAATACAAAACAGCGAGAAAAGTCTGTTTTTGTAGCCTTTCAGTCCTAATGTTGTGGTGAAATGTAGTGGTTGATAACAGCGTTAACATGTGGTGCAGTTCCTGTCGAGTCCTCCTCACCTCCACCTCCCCAGTCAGGTCCTTGTACTTGTCCCTGATGACAGGCAGGGCTGGCTTCTCGCTCAGGGTGTTGGATCGGTCTCTGAAGGGCTGCTCTGGAGCCGGAGATGGAGGCGAACGCCCAATCTCCTTGTCACCCAAACTGTGACTGCGTTTGTGGGAGCCTGAGGCAAGCAAGAACCAAAAACACACAGAAACTTTTTAAGATTTTTTTTTTATATATCAGTTCAGAAACCCATGGCGATGACTCATTTTGAGATATGCACCTGTTTGTTTGCAATCATTATACTTCCATTCTGTTGCAGCTAATTCCTCCCGGACAAGGACAGCATGAGTAAATACTTAATTTGTGACAAACAATAATTATGTACAAAACAGAGGCACAAATATGCAGATATGAATTATTCATAGGGTCTCACAGACAAATCCTGGCAGGGGACCACAACAAACATAGGCTATTCCATTGGGGCTGGCATGCATGTGTGTGCGTGAATGAGAGAGTTGTCCAGACACAGGTAATCCACCCCCCTTCCAACTCCTCGGCCACCCACAGAGACATGCGTCATCCTCCCACCAACCCAGGAGCTCCCCCATGATCAGATTACTGTTCCACTGGGCGAAGAGACAAAGTAAAGCTCTCATTCTCACACAAATTAAATCCAGCACAGGGAGATAAATCTGTGGGGCAAATGGGCCTTTATCACAGTGTAGGAAACTGATAAATTATTCGTGGAACATGACACCAGCAAACAGCAGTTAAAAAACGAACAGCCCTTCAGTGGATACGGTTAATTTGTGCTCATGGATTTGTTGGCCTCCTCTAATCCATCTCACCAGCCATTAGAGTAGAGCTGTCATCTCAACACTGCCATCTAATGTCTGACAGCTTTATTACAGATCTGGTACGGCTGAACATGTGTGGGTGGGGTGGGAGAAGATGCTTGTGGAGAATGTTGTTGCGCCATTTTAAGGCCAAAGGTTTAGAAATGACCAGTGGTGTCTCAGTTCTTATGAAGAACAAGTAACCTTTGTCAAAATGGTGATAATAACATCACTTTATAGAGCTAAAAAGGATAAATTAATCCAAAGAAAATGTATGAGAGCATGCACACATTCACTTATTCAGATATCAGAGGATTGTCTCTGTTTAATATATTTGCAAACTAAATCCCTTTACTAATTAATACATTTGGATTTTGGAAAAAAAATTATTTTGAGCTGTGACTGACCATTTTCATTATCAATTATTCTGCAGATTGATTGATTGAATGCAAATGCGTACAATCAAACGCGTAATTTTATCATGATCCAGGGTAATAATGAATGATGAAATAAATTAATCTGTCATATATATACATTTAAAACATTCTGTAGTAGGTTTAACTCACCTTGAACCGACAGGTCAAAGGTTGCCAGTTCGTTCTTGATCATCTCCTCACTGGATTTGACTTTGGTCTGAGCGCTGGCTTTGAGGAAGTCAGACTTGCCAAACTTTGGCTTGTCCCCCTGGAAGGCGCCAAACTCATCAGACACCTCACTTTGGTTTCCCTCGGAGCAAGCCTCAGCGGTGGCAGCCGGCGAGTCAGACTTTTCAGAAACAGTGCTTGCAAAGTCCCCAAAGTCGTCCTCGTCATCGACACCTCCTTGGTCGCCGGAGCCAAAATCAGCAAAGGCTTCAAACTTGTCATCAGTGGACAAGCTATCCTCGGCGGGGAAGGAGGTTGTGATCTTTGCTGCAGAGCTGCTTGTGATGTTTTCGGTACTGCCAAAGGTCAGCTCCTTCCTCTGTGCTGGTGCTAAAGATGGAAGGGAAGCTCCTTCAAAGCCCTGTGGCTTTCTGACCTCACCGGGCACACATTCCTCCCGGTCTGACCAGTCATAGCTGGCCAGGGTGCTGAGGGCCGAAGTCCCAAAGGGGTCAAATTTCATGTCGTCTCCTTCTGTAATGACAACACAGACATACCGATGGTTCCTAGGAATAGCACAAATGCTGTCATGATAGGAGGTAGATTAATGAGCCTGGACTAGAGACTGAGACGTCTGTTGGATTATTACCAAGTCAGTTATCTGAAGTTGAAGTCATCCCTCTATTCTCTTGATGGGAATATAAGTCTATACTTCCTCACTTACTTCTAGTGGTTTCTAGTTTTAATTGCTCAGGTTTAAATTTTCAGACCGATATCTCTGTGTTGTTCAATTAAGTTTTGTTCAAGAATTATACACAAAGCATATTCATAAAAGAACCTCTCAAACAAAGAAACAGTCCTATGAGCACTCCTCTGTGAGCTGTCTGGAATAATCTGAGCATTGTTGCAAAATCTCATATAACTTAAAACATGCAGATGAAAAACTTAACTATTTCGTCAACACTGTGGCTGGGTTTGTGATTTGGGAGAATGGACCCTCTGACCCTCTTAGTTAACTGGCATTTTGTGTTGCATCACCTGTGCTGTATATTAAATAATGGCAAGAATGAGATGTATTTTAAAGGGATCCCTCCCCATATTTTGGTGTTGTGAAAACAAATTCTGCAGTAAGGAGGGAGTCATCACTATACACCGCAATTCAACAC
This sequence comes from Hypoplectrus providencianus, assembly GCA_028566105.1. NCBI lineage: Eukaryota > Metazoa > Chordata > Actinopteri > Perciformes > Serranidae > Hypoplectrus > Hypoplectrus providencianus. The sequence continues at coordinate 18,479,899 of JAOWBC010001387.1, read as the reverse complement.
ATTTATGATGTTGACTTCTTCATTATAATAGTAGCGCCTGACTAATTATTGTTGTTGTAGCAGTAATACATCCTCTCACCCACATTTTTGAGTGTTGTGTTAAATAAATTATCTCTCAAACAGTAAACAAGTTGTTTTGATGTCTGAGCTGAATCATGTTTATGAGAAGAAAATTACTGCCATCATTTTACTGAAGCACAATGAATACTAACGCTGCCTTTTTGTAGTGGACAATTCCCTCTTCACTGGTTGTATACACTGATGAAAAACAACTCACCACATAATAATAGTCAGAGTAGATCTTTTCATACTAAATGCAATCTGAAGAATGATGTCTCAAGGCTCAAACAACATCTTAAAAAGATCTTCCCTGTCACGACATCTGCTCCATTTTTACACTGTTGTGTTCAGTTTCTTTATGACTTATACTGACTGACACAGCTTCCACACATTTTCAACCCTTAAGTAATCAGGTCTTCCTTCCAGTTTCTTGCACACATTCTCACAATCGCACAAATCGACCTTGTCAAACCCTTCCTATTTTGCATGACAGAACCGTCAGATACAAAAAGCAATTTGTGAAATTGACAAGGACCTAGTGCTGTACGCCTCGTGTCATTAGATCAGTTTGCGATTCTCAAGAAAGGAAAGGAGAAAATAAGACGGTACGCATTTCAGCAATACCAACAGTAATATTTATTACGACAACATCAGTAGAGAGAAAGAGAGAAAGGTCACAAAGTACTGTGAAAGAGGTCTATCATTACAAGAGGTTTGTCAAACTAACACTTGTAAAATTAGATTTCAATCATTTAGAATACAAGGGCATGCAGAGTCAGGAGAAAAAGGAAGAAAACAACAGCGAGAAGGTAAAACAAATATTATCCGAGGATATAGAAGCAGGAACCAGAATGAGAAGGCACATTCACAGACTAAAATCAGTAATTTCTGGGGAGATGACAAACTTTGTTTTACTATTAGGGTGTAAAGCAACAGGCGTATTGGAAAAGATGTGATTACAGAACACTTGAAAAGCCAGGTTGAAAAGATAATTCAAAGAACAAGCTCAAGGCAGGAAGCATTAACCCTTTGAGGACCTGAGGGGAGACATAGGTAAGCTGTGTAAACTGCCCTTTAGGAGCAGTGAGGACTTAAAAGCCACAATTTAGGAGGCAGCCATCTTTATAAATGTACAATTATAAGATAGGATTTTAGTCCTAGTGTTTATTCTAACAGCAAAATGAGATGATCACAATATCTGCATTAATCTGTTTGTAAACACATTAAGTTATCTGTTCAAGCACTCAAAGGGTTACAAAGAACAAAGACGGCCATCCTTACACCTGAAATCCCAGAAAGGACCTCAATTACATCCAATCACAGATGCAGAAACAGATTTAAAGAGACAGTATCCTTTTTCTCTTGCTACAGTGATTGTTTGTCAAAGCAGGCTGATGTGCACAAACTGTCAGGATCCCCTAAATAATTACTACATCATTATTACTCAAGCAATGATGTTTAGTTTGGAATGTTAACCTAAAATATTTTAAACTTTCTTAATACTGTAGGCTACATTTAATTGAAATAGGTGGCAAATCACAAGATGATCAAGGAGGCTTTCATAATAAGAGCTTGTATTCCTGTAATAAAAATACACTATTAAATCTGTATGTATACATTTTTCCTTCGATAAAAACAACTTGCAATACTGTTATGCATAAAATGGTATCTTGTATTATGTTCTTGTCAATTTCACAAATTGAAAAGGCAGGCACACTGCAGCAAAAAGCAAGGCAGGAAGGGTAATACTAACGTCATTATGTTCTCAGAGAGCCAGACCATAGAGCCGCACATGATAGTTCATGCTGCAATATCACAGATAACGGTAAAAAAAAAAAAAAAATACATAAGATCAGATTCCTCAGAAGGAACCTCACAAAAGAAATACTGTCTCTTTAAGATACATGTCCAGAAACACAGTGCAAAGCATGGTGAGGTGCTCAAACTGCTCGGCCTGCTACACTTTAACAACAGGTTAGTCCCAGAGCTCTCAGAGAACAAGAACATCGGATAAATGAGGGTGATAGGGAGAAGTGGAGCAGCTGTTACAGTAGTTTTAAAGGAATGTAACAATGGTAAACCGGGCACTATTATCAGCTGTCTTGCTGCAGCTCCATAGACTGTTTGTTTGAACACATCATCTTACTCTGTCAGTACAGAGAGACCAGTTTCTGTTCCTCCACTGTACAGCAACTGAAATAAGGCAATGGGAATGTTTACATTTATGGTTTCTTCTGATGAGGAAGAGGACATCTCAATTCCTTGGATGAAATGATATGATGCACAGGTTGTTGAACTGGGAATTGCCTAATAAGCTGAAATATTTCAAGCTTGGGTAGGCAGTTTTTTGGTACCGCTGGGAAAAGACTGGAGACTTTGACCAATTATAGTTTGCTTTTTTCATTTCTACATGCCAATGAGAATGTATACCTTACGATGCTGCAAGCCTGAATCAATGGTGGAAATACTGCAGAGAGAGCTGCTATTCACTGCAAAGCAGCCCCAAGAATGGCAGACAGATTAATGGAATAGACAGTCTGACAGTTTATGTAATAAAACACATGGTAGCCATACACATAACTGTATGAACGCTGTGATTATGCCTGTGCTCGGCTGATGGTAGGGGCTCAGGACAAAGGGGAGAGCTGCTGGAATATGGTCATAATTTTCCATAAAACTGCCTACCCCAGTTTAAAAGTTAGAAACATGCATACATTTGCATGAAACTTGTCACTGTTGTCAAGTGAAACACAACCTGCAAAAAAGCCTTCAAAAAGTTTTAAAAAAGCAAACTCAGAAATGTTTTTAGTCGCAAAGCTTTCACCTGACAACAGTTCCATGCCGTCTCAGGTAAAATTAAGAATTGATCTTGAATGTTTTCTGTGAAACATGAGCCATGGCATGGAATGTGATATGTTTGGTCAATAAATGATGAGCACTGGAGAGAAGAGGAGAGGAAAGTGGACATGACCATTACCTGATAAGTGCTGCAACTAGGTTAATTTCCTTTGAATAAATCACCTACAATAACAGGTTATGTTAACCTTAACCAATCTTTCATGGGTGTGAGGTAGGGGAGAAAAAGCCAACAAGCTAATATGGTCACTTCTCATTATTAGAGGGCCTTTGATCCAAACAATACTGCATGGTAAATCTTAAATACTGCAAGGTAATACATTATCTGATGTACATAAAGATTAAAAAAGCACACACTCAAACACTGGCATGGAAATTACGATGCACCATCATCTCAGCAACTTTTTGCACTGCTGCTCTATTTCAAAGTAGTTGTTAATCATTTCCTATTTAAGAAACAAATCAATTTCAACTAATTAAAATAATATAACGCACTCAGCACAAACTAAGATTAATAGCAGTTAAAAAGGTGAACGATGTCTTCCAGATAATGCCTTCAGTAGACTGCAGCCTATTGTGCGAAACCTGTGATGAGAATGGACAAGGACTGTCATCATAACAACTGTTACTCCTGTACTCGTCTGTATTCAGTTCAACCTCTGCTTGAACAACACACACATGCAGAGTTTGGTCTTTAGAGACAAAAGAAATACTGACAGGAAGCGCATGTCTGCCGCTACAGCATGGACACCACAAACAGGGCGCTTATCCGAGTCACACAGATAGCAGGTGGGGGCCGCATCTTTGAACTATGACTGCCAACACATCAAAGCCAGACACTTTTCATTTGTAAATAAATAGAGATATGGGCCAGGACCTTTCTGTCTTTACAACTATAAAATATCCATGGAGGGAGGGAGGAGGGGAAATATGGAAATTAACAAGGGGAAGAAGAAATTAGGGTTTTCAATAAATAAATAAATAAATAAATAAATACATACATACATAGATAAAATGAGATGAAAGATGAAATGTAGAGTGAAAG
>JAOWBC010001387.1:18457821-18473093 GCA_028566105.1 Hypoplectrus providencianus | reverse complement strand
AGTCATTGTATTGCCAATAGTAGATGCAAAAGCTGTCGCACTATTCTTCCGTTGTGTGATGGTGAAATGTGTGGAAACCAATATGAGACATGCAACATTATCTGTGTTACTATATTGGTTTAAACATCTCAGGATCATATTTTTCCCCTGCCTACCCTACTTCAACTTTCAACAGGGGTTCACTTGTCTGGAGTATTTAATTGAGATCTCAAAGTGTTTCAAACATACTGACAGTGTAGTAACGTAAAGGAGGTACCTGAAGCAGGGGGCGTAGGCTCAGCAGGCTGATCCACAGACAGCTGCTTGAAGACAGCGTATTTATCAGAGGACGTGACTGAGGCAGACGAGGAACCAGACACTGGAGTCAGCATTGCAGGCGCGCTGCAGGGACACAATAGCTGGAGTCAGACATCAGTAAGGAGTGAGGTTCAACAGTAGAGTTTAATTCCCGTAAGCTGATTGAACATTGGCCCTGGGCAAGTTTGTTAAAAGGTTTTTCATTCTGAGTACTACTAACTATTATGGTAACGAAGATGCTGATTAAAGCTGAGGGTACTTTATCTGTAATTTTAATTCATTCATGCAAAAACTAGAAAAGTAAATATAAAACTCACTCTTAAAAGGAGTGCTACAATCACACATATATTTTTTGTTCTACTTTCATATACTTTGAGTGTCTATAAGTATGTCTTGTCTAATTATCATGACAGTCTGTCAATGTTTGGCATTTTGCTGTTTGGATTTTAAGAAAGGTCTGTTTGACATATTAAACATCTGTGCTGTTTCTTTTAACAATGCTTCTCGAATTTGGGCACAGATGACTGGGCCTCCCTGAAGTTCTTCTGCTGCCAGATGATATTCAGCCAGAAGAAACAGCTCTATTGTAATGCTAGCCTTTGTGCTACAAGCAAGTATTTTTCATTAAGTTTTTAAATATTTTATCTACTAATTGTACCTTGCCTTGAACCAAGTTGAATTTAAAGGAACATTTTAACATTTTGGAGCAGTCATTTAGCTTAGAAAAGCTCATCCTTGAAAAAGGAGACAAAGGGGAAAAAGGGCAAGTTCAGTACACACAAGCCAATAAGTTGGGGACTTGGGAACCATAAAGTTACTCATTCAAGCCCCAAAGTAACAAATACTGAGTGTGGACTGGAAGCAGGAGAGATACTAGATACGAAATGATAACCAGAATGAAAATCCCAAAAAAATTAAGTATATATTTTTTAAAGAGTATAGAACAATAACATCAATGACAATGTAAGTTGTCTGACCACTAGAAGACTAAATGACCACGAACAAACCATGAAAGGCAAGTAAGAAAGAAAAATGAACAGTAAAATTGACTTACTCAAGTGTTCCATTCTAACATTACAGATGTACAGGACCAATGTTTGCTGCAAGCTCCCAAATTGGTCGTTTTAATATTAGCCTCTAGCTTAATGATAAATAACAAAGGGCTAATTTTGCTATTGCCTTGTCACTCATAGTTAAACAGCTATTTTTGCTGAGCTAAATGGTTGTTGCCAGTAGATTTCTCTTTGCTGTACATATGTAAAATTGAAGGCAATCACCAGAGAGCAAATGAGCATTTTCAGAAAATGTTCAACTATGTTTTGGAATCAATAACAAATGAAATTATTTAGTGGCCATTATGTTGTGTTCTGTTGCCCCTGAGAGGTACACAAAACAAACCTAACCTAAATCTTACTCAACACTGAAAAAGTGGCTGATCTAATCACATACTAGAATCAAGCATTAAATTGTTAAGCTCACTTTCCAACGAATATTAGTTTCTTCAAAGCCCTTTCCCTGAAACACATCTGACAGTAAGTTATGCCTGCCCGTTCAGGCTGGCAAACCAACACAATCTTTTCAGCTTCTCATTTAATTAGACAGCAGTCTCAGACTCTAGGGAATTCTTCTTACATTGCTGAAACAGCCAGGAGTGTATGTTGTCAAGGGAGAATAGGAGGAATTATAAAACGCCTGTGCCACTTAGATGTGAGATACTTTTAGTTCTGCTTTTTCTTTGTCTTTCAATGGATAATTGCCTTTCAGCTTTCTCTCCAAGAAAGGACAGTCTCTCGGCTTGGAAAAGTAATATACAGAAATGAGCTTATCTGCTGTCCACTGAAATGAATTCATTAAGAGATGACCCAAACTCATTGCTATTCCAAGGATGTTATTACGAGACATTAAGACAGTGTGTCTGACTGTATGGTTTCCGAGGTAGACAATGTAAGACACAAATATTATGCAGAACAACTCAGCTATAAATAACCAACGAGGGCTGAATATTAGACCCTCAATACTGCAAACCTTTTCTTTAACAACATAGATTTAGTAATACTGCAAGTGGGAGGGAGAAATTCTGAGAAACACAGAAAATAGAATAAGGGTCACAACAGACAGTGAAAAACTAACTACAGCTTTCAGCTTTTTAAGTCAATTTCATCTACAATTTAAACCGCATCTTGAAATAGCCAAATCAAAAATATTTAATTTTTCAGGCTTTGCAGCATCTCCACCTGTTTTGGTGCTGAGAAGCGATGGTTGTGGGGAAACTGCCACCAGACTCCCCCTGGAACTCTGTGAAGGCCTGGTCTCCTGTTCCTGCTTTTGGAGCTTCCTGGAAGTCCTGGAAGTCATCGTCATCAGCTTTGGTCGCCTGAGCCAACAAAATGTTAGTGAGTGGGAGGTGGTTATAATTAACTTAAGAAAATGTTGCATTAAAGGCATACTAATTTACCTGTGCAGGAGGGAAACTGGCAATGAAGTTAGTGTTTGTGGGTGCTTGAGCAGGTGGTGCATGTGTCATTGCCATGACTGGTGGTGCTGGTGTGGGCATAGCCATGGAAACAGGGGGCTTGTTCATCATGGACTGTTGGTGCTGGGGCATGACAGGGGCCATGGCCATAGCCAAGGCTGGCAGGTTGGGCACTGGTGGAGAAGGGAATTGACTAAGGATTTCCACGTTCATTGCTGGGAGGCCACTCTGAAAGGAAGGAAACAGGTTCAGTGTATAAGAATATAAATCGTTACATTTCATGTTTTTTCGACGCTAGACGACTAGATCAAGCTCTGAGCAAAAAGGAATTCATGTGGTAGGAACACAGATGAATGTTAACATTGCTATGGACACCATAGACAACTATCTCCTCTCTTTATGGCTACAGCACTTTTGGTTAATCAAAGTTTACTCAATCTTGGCTTACATATTCTTCTTGCCCTTAAAGTACATTAATTTGTAATTTATCCTTGGTTTAATTCCACCAAAAGACACATCAGTTACCTATTGATAAAAAAAAACCCAATTCTCATCAACTTGAAATTATCAAACTGTCATGGTTCACAAACTGCAGCAATTTGAACAAAGAACTGTTACTATAAGAAAGCAAACACCTCTTGTATTTTAAAGTCTGGGCAACCCCGTGAACATTCAAACCTGTACATTTATAAGAATAACTTGTCAAATGAAACATTAGAGGTGACACGGCCCAGTGGACCCCTTTTTATTTGATGCCCCCATGAATTCACTGAAAAAGAAAAAAATGCAGATGTTAAATTATTCAACACATTAAGTTCCTCTTGAACAGATGTCACTGGCTGACTTAAACCTTTTCCTATCACAAGAGATTGTACCTTGTTGTGCTTGTGTTTTTAAGCTCTAGAAGATTTACATCACCAAAGGTGTCTTATTATTCCTTGCATGAAAGCGGTGGCATGCAGTGGTTCGTGAGCTGCCTGCAGATTTGCATCCTCCCAGGGGTGGCGGTGACAGGCCCAGGCTAAGGATGATAAGAAGGCTCCTGCCAAATGCAGCTGACGGGGACTCAGCCATATATTTGGCCTACAATGCTTTGTGAGCCCTGAGCTGATTCACAGCGCTGCCTTTTTCTCTCTATTTCTTGTTAAGCCTGTCTAATTTCAGTGTGGAGTTTATGGCAGGGCTCTGATGAAGCCATGGGGGATGATTAGAGAAGTTGTTCTAAGGGGATAATTTGTTTTGACTCCAGTGTTTACCTGCGCCACACCAATTAGCGAAAGCACAGTGTAGAGCTCCTCCTTGGTCAGCATGCCAGGTGTTGTGCGGTTGGCTGAAGCCCAGATTTGCCCCAGTGCCTCTCTGGGAAGACCTGATGACATTAGTATAGGGTAGAGCTTGGCTGTGTCAATCCCTGCCGGTGTCATGGTGAATTCAAGGACCTTCTTGAACATTTCTAAGAAAAGAAATAGAAAAGAAAATGGAGTTTCAACAGTTTAATTTCTTTATATAAATAACTCTCAAATATGAATGTTTGACCCATTATACTGGCCATATTCAAGTATAAAAGTTTACCTGGGATGAGGCTGTCATTGTAAACCCAGGCTGGCAGCATGGGCTGGATGTGCTCTTGTTGTGGGTACACGCCAACACCTGCTGTCACAAGCAGAAAAACACACACACATAAACATGCATACACAGTTAGTTGTTATTACAAAAGCCTTGCCCAGGCGTAAGATTTGCCAAGCCTCTTGGCAGCTGAGCCCTGCTTGTATCGAACTCAACAAAATCATACACCTGATGTCTGGAAGGCTCGGTGCAGATGTAATGCTCTCCTGCACTGAATCACAAGCGCCCTGCCAGGTCAGACATCTATAAATCAGTCTGTGAGCCATTTCTAGCCTGGAGGAGGAGGGGGTAGATTGGAGACTGCCTTGCATAAAAACTAAAAATCAAATTTAACTGCTGACATTGACCTAAATAAACTTTATTTGCAAATAGATCAACAAAAACTTTTTTGAAAATAGCTATGGCTCACTGTCAGTTCCTAACCAGCCTTCTTTTTGAGTCTGCAAGGCATCTGTTTACTCAGGCACATAATACTCCCATCAGTTGTGGGCAGTTAAAATAATCTTATTATAAATCTCCCCAGTTTCCATGATGAGGCTCTATATTTCCCTCGATGACACAGAGGACACGGACACAGACAAACAAATAACAGCACAAAGGAGTAGCCAAGTGGCATGCACAATCAGCCTCGGATTATGTTTGGGCCCCAGTGGCACCTGCCAATCCATGCGCATCCCTGTTAAACCAAAGCAGTCAGCATGCGCCAAAGGTCGTTCTCTGAGAGGGTGTTACACAGCAAGGGAACAGACAGCAGCTTAATGAGTCAACAGGTATCACCTCAGGACCTCAACAGACCATTTCCAGGATGTGTACAGAGAGCACCAACATGAAAAAGTCCCCTCTAATGAGATTTGGTCTGAAGTGACAGAGGTAGAAAGCGGGCAGAAATAAGAGCAGAGACTTGGTTTAGGAGATGTAAGACACCAGGGAGGATACCTCAAATACCCCAACATTCCATAATAATCTCAGATGTGAAGAAAATGTCAGCAGGATTTCATTTCAGAGTGCAGAGGCTGTTCAGTATTGTGACCAGTCTAAAATATTTTATAAACCAATTATAGCCCAAAGAGATTAGAGTAGATTAGGCTTCTGAGAAAGGTGAATTATTTTCTCAGTGAAAAAAATTTCCCCAGGTCAGAAAGAAAACACTGCCTTGATTTTGTGCAGCAAAGCAAGGGAAAGAAGAAGCTATATAGTCTTATAAACAGGCACTTCTCTCACCACTGTCACTACTGGTTTCTGGAGATGAGTCAGTAGCTGATGGGGGGGCGCTGGGTGCTGAAACTGGGGCTTCAGGTAGCTTTTCTGCGACGAAGACAGAACTCAAGTCCTCAGGGGCCACAGCCCAGTTTCTTGCTTTGGTGCTGGTGTGAAACTGGACTGAAACTTTATTCCTAGGGCCCATTTCAGCCAAACTCTGCTTGGATTTAAAGCTAACATGTGCCGACTTCTCAGCAGTAAGATCACATGAGGAGAATAGCTTCTCTTCCAGGGATGGGCCTAGAGGGGTGAATGAGGAATAGGTTTCTTCATAAAACACACTAGCTTTACACAGATGTTTTTTTCATTTCCATGAACCAAATTTACAATTGCACTTATTGATCCAGGGAGATAGGAGGATATTTACTTGGCATTGACTGCACTTAAGTCAGATTCATTTTGTCTGTATTAACTAAAGAACTGTGATTAAATAGCAGAAAAAGTGGCACCAATCTCCTGCAAAAGGTACCAATTTTTGGTCGAATGGCTGGTCACAACTTTTGACAGTCCAATGCTGTTTGAGATCATTTCTCTATCCATTTGGATTCGTCCAACTGTCTTTGTGCTCAGGCCCATAACTTTGTTTTGTATCAGTCTATGATAATCACATGAGTTTCCGCAGGGTTTGATGACACAGCATTAAACATCCAGACCGAATAGAACTAATGCAGTGTTGCAAAAATTAACACGAGTACTAGCTATGCTTAGTGAATATCCCCCTTAGAGTGTTAATGTTTGTTTTATTTCTGTTCTATGTGCAGTCCTGTTATATTCTAGCCTGCCTGGAAAAAGTATCAATCCTGTATTTCCAGCCAATATACCCTGTCATATTTCCAATGCAACCTGCCATTCTGATTCTACATTATCTGAACAAAAAATGCTCATTTACCAAATCAAGCTGAAAACTATATTCCTCTTTCCTTTCCATCATAAGCAAGTGATCCTGAAGCCATTTAATCTGCTTATTCCAGATGCTAAACAACTAGGTCAGGAATGTCTCAGAGGATTGGGGGAGGACACTCGATGCAGGGCTAACTTTTGCGTTTCTCTGGAAGGTAATCGCTCTCTGCCATGCCGTCCGTAGTTTAGAGACTGTGAGCTGTCATAGAGCAGCTGCTCATCCCAGACATTAGATGGAGATGACACATGAGTGTGACAGTCTTCTATCAAACTACTAACTGATTCAGTGTCAGTGATGATTTCGGCTATTCACTTTAAGGTGAAACCTACTGAAAAGTGTATTCTCATTCTAAAGATGACGAAGGGACAGTTTTTTTTTTTATGATAATACATCCATATTTTCTTACGTTGTACTTGCTACTGGCTTTAAACATTAAGGTTACAAGGCCAGGCCATGCTGGCTGCATGCATTCACACTGTGACATAGGTCATAACCAACCCAAAATCCAAACTTGCCAGTGACAATATTTAGCATCAGCAACAAAACCGGAAGTTAAAATAAAACCCTCCAGATTTATTCAAAAGTGTTAATGATTGAGAATAAATTGATAGGATGAAAGGGGACGTGTCAACAAAACAAAAGGAGTTACCTTGAAATGCAGATTGGGAGCTGGTGTTGACAGCAGAGTGTTGTGTGACAGTAGGAATGGACACAGAGGCAGGGAGGGACTGAGGGAGGGGGGAGGAAGAGGAGGGCAGACCTGCCCTCAGGGAAGGGGATGAAGGAGTGACTTGGGCTTGAGAGGAGAGGTTGAAGTTGGACTGAGGGAAAGCATTTAGAGGACCCTGAACAAAGTCACTAAACTCATCATCGTCCTGAGAAAAACCTGTCTTGGGGGCAGAGGATGAAGGCTGGACGAGGGCCTGCGAGGAGAGGCCGAAGGAGGAGGAAGAGGAGGAGGGCTGAGGGAAGGAGGCAGGGGCGTCTACAGGCCCCTGAAAGTCACTAAACTCATCATTGTCCTCGGACAAAGCTGGGGGGAGGGAGTGAGTGGAGGCAGACGGGTGTGGTGGCGATGAGTCTGCAAAAATGAAGAAATAATGATGATGGCACAACACATGACACAGATTACAATGGAGAATGAATTATGGGCCGCATACTGCAAGAGTGAGATAGAGACTACTTTTTGTTGCGAGACCAGAAATTGTATAATGCATATTCAACCAAAACCTTTACATGCGGCATCTTAATAATATTTAGATTTTTAAAAAATGCTATTTGACTTTACCACTTGTAAATCGCAGGATTAATCTGAGGGATGATTAATGAGACATTCTGGGCTGGTCTTGTTGCTAATAAGTAATTTAAAAAAACTACAAAATATAAAAAATAAACATTTTGACACGGTCAAAAGTAAAAAAAAAAAAAGGCAGGCTTTGTTTGTAAAATGCAAAACTACAATGTTCTGGAATGCACAGGAATAAGTTAAGTGAAGTAAATCTCTAGTGGTAAGATACTGCAAAAAGTTTTGAAAGTGAACACTGAGATTCATAATCAGATGCAGAATCGAAATCATAAGCATTCAGACACTATGAAAAATGGAAATGACAATACTGACAAGTGTACAGATGAAGTGAAGAACTGGAAAATTATGTCATTAACAGAAACGTGATAACAAATCCATGTTCAATATTGTGAAAATTTTAATTTCGGCTGGCTTTAAGGCTGCCAGCTGGCTAGTCGTCATGCTAACCTTCCTCTAATCCAGTCATTATCCTCAGATGGGGGCTTTTCAGACTGACAGAATGTCTACTGATGGAGAGAAACAACAGAAATAAAATCTCAGGCATAACTAAAAGCGTAAAGGTAAAGGTACCTGGCTTCTTGGTCTGTGATGATGGAGTGGGATGCATCTTTGCGTCTCTGCTGAAGCCATCCAGGTTGCCTTTGATTGCCTCCAAGGCATCGTCGCGGCTCTTCTCTCCAGTCTGAGTACACAATCGAGGATCAAGAGCCCAGGGGGTTACAAAGATGAGCCTTAAAAGTAGCAAAATAATCAGGATGTGGAGCGACACTTACCTTGGGTTTGACACTGCTGAGCAGCCTCAGCTTCTGTTTCTGCTCTTCAAATTGTCTTCTTTTCCTGTCCTCCTCCAGCATCTTCTGCTGCTGCTCCAGACGCTTCCTAAAGGGCAGGAAGAATACAGACATCATATGGAAAGCCAAGTAAATAATATCCTCAGTTAGATAAGGAAGAGAGCAGAACATTTTCAGAAGTAGAGGTTTTGAGTGAGCATGACTAGAAAAAAGGAATATATATGTATGCAGTTTCATCATTACATGAATAAGTGGAAAAGAGGAAAAAATAGGAAAAACAGTAGCTCATGTTTGCTTCTATTAATAAAGCAGATCAATAAAATAAATACTACTGATTAATTCTTTCTATTCAACAAAGAAATCATGGTCGTTATCAAATCAGTGCTAACCTAAGTTCAGCAGCACTTGAGCTTAAAGTAATTCAGCACCAAATAAAACTAAAGTTCTGAGAACCAATAATATTAGCATGACACTGTTCTTGCTAAATTCCAACATGGTGATGCTAAAGCTCTCACAATAACATATAAAACTAACATATAGAACACAGAAACAAACACAAACAAAAAGCATGATAACAGTTTAAAGATGTCTTACTGGTGCTCCTCTGCTATTTGCTTCTGCATGTCTGCAGTGTACTGAGGTCCAGCAGGTCTCATACCCATGAACTGTGGCTGACCCAAGAACTGCATCCCAGGGGTCTGCATACCAATAGCCATCCCACCCTGTCAGACACAACAAAAAAATAAATAACATACTGACAGAAGCTCATTAGCATTCCTATTGTCACACTCCTTTCACTTAATATTGAAGGCTCCCATTGAGGGAAAGCAATGCGATTTAGAATGACATTAATGGACTTAAGTCTTGTTAAAAATCACTAAGCTGCAATAAATTCCCTACTAATGTGCCGGTGTTTAAAACAAGCAATTTGAGTTAAGAGGAGCTCTAACTCCAGGCCTGTGTGTGAATGCATAAAAGCACTACAAATGCAAAACGCAAATCCATGATCTCAGACTGTTATCACCTTCAAAAATAAACCTATACATAAACGTATAACAAAATCAATAATGTAAATAAAATGTACTCTCATACAGATGCATAAACCCACCTGCATAGGCATTGCTCCTGGCGGCATCTGTCCCCCAAAGTTCATTCCCATCATGCCCTGCATGTTAGGTTGCATGACAGGAACCATAGGGAAGCCCTGTTGTTGCTGCTGCTGCTGCTGTTGCTGCATAGGTACCATGCCTGAAGAAACACACACAAATACTGTCAAAATATACTGGCGACAAGCAAAGGAGAGTGTATTCAATTAATACCTGAAGCTTGACAGTCAGCCCAATTAAAGTGCACTGAAGAAAATTAAATACAATTCTGGGGTCTAAAAAAAAAAGACCCTACAGAGTCTGGACATAATTCAGTATTGCAAATCAATTTCCTGGACAGCTGGGAAAAGACATGGGCTCAGCAACAACCCAATCTGTTTTTCTGGTGACTACTGTGACAGCTTGGAGCAAAACAAGAGGAGTGAGGTGAAAAAAAACAGAAAAGTGTCTGTTTGTTTTCATAGATGCTGTGTGAGCCAACAGCCAGAGCTGAGCAGCCAGCTCCTACAGAAGCCTCCAGATGATTCACCATGTAATGGCTCAACTGGGCTGAATAAGTGGCTTGTTTAGGTGGCTGCAAACAATCTACTTAGGCTAAAATGACATTGCTAATGGGACCATGTAATGACCCCTTAGAGACGCTTGTCTCCCAGTGGTGTGTGGATGGTTTCAAAGGCTGAATATGACGACAATGCACAGCCAAATGATAAAAAAATGGCCCACAATGCACCATGGGCGTGAATAACAAAGGTATGAGCTCTAATGTGACCAATCCTGGCTGCTTATCACTTCTGCCTCTTCTTTTGCGTCAAAAAAATGCCTATTTAAATAACATTGAATTAAAAATGTAGTCAATCGCTGTTGTTTTTTGGGCACTGTTGATATTTTATTCCAGGAAAAAAAAGAAATCTCCATTATTAAAAAAAATAAAATAAAATACTGAATTGATTTGATAGCAATCAGCAATTATTTACACAGAGTGCTCAATGATCTTTAAAAAGCAGAATCCTGTGCCAATGATCAAATTTCAAATCCTGATGAAAATGCTTTCCATTTATGTATTAGCTTCCGGTTAAGTGTTTGAATAAGTTTCAGAAGAGATAGTTTGAAGGAATTGACTGGTAATATTGACTGCACTCACCTTGTGGCGGCCCCAGGCCTCCTCCAACAGGGTACATAAAACTAAAAGAAGAAAATGAACAGAAATGCAGGTGATGAGATTCAAAGAGGCTCAAGTAAAGAAACAAAAGTGTACATTTCCACATTGCCAGCAGCAACTGCAGGTAATCACTTCATAAAGCTTTTGTAAAGTGAGAACCATGACTGCATTTAATGTACGAGTCATTAAGTTGTTATTGTTGTCATCAAAAACTAAATGAATTTAAAATTGGCACAACTGAATTAAAAATGAATGGCATAAAATGAAAGTGAGACCACATCCTCATGCAGGGTTTTTCTAATTTGTTTTGAAGGTGGACATGTGCAAGAAAATCCAAAGAGTGGAAAAGATCCAATAAAATATCAAAATCAAATCAGAAAGCTTTTTTCACTATCTGACTGATAAAAAGAAAAACAGATCCTGTTAGAGTTGCTGTGGGCATTTATTGATCAGCACTGAGCATTTGTTCTGCAAACTAGTTTCAGTTTCTTCACACAGATCAGTCTGAAATTTCTGACACTGATCCTTCAAAATTTTAACATTTAAGCCAGAAAGACAGCAGAATCAGTGCAGTTTAGTCCCCACAGGCGACTTGGACTCTGTCACTTAGTCTCTGCTGAGAAAAAGGCCTTGAAGAAATAATCAGAGGAAGTCTCTACAAGTCAGCCAAGTCTCTCCTCACCAGAGCCAACCCACACAGGCCTTCAGCTATTTGTCAAATAACTTATTACAACCCAGATCTCCAGGCTGGAACTGATGATGCAGAGACAAACAGAAAAAAAGAGCCAGCCAGGCCCCCACGTCCCTGCCTGACTCTAAGCTAAATTTGAGCATTACTAATCCAATGGGTGAGTGACATTATCATACTGATAACTTTAGTACCAGCACAACTGTGCTAACAAAAGGTAGGCAGGGAACTCATCTTCAGACACTTCAAGAATTTGCCAAAGTAATTATCAAGTCCCTGTGGCGAATAAGGAATAATTTAGCCCCGAGTTTGACTTCTACAAGCAAAATTAACTTTTGGAAGCTTTGTTCATCTATTATTACAAAGAAAATGTGTTTTTTGTACAGTGTGAGTGTTAAAATAAACTCTAGAGGTACATGTAATATGTTGATTATCAGTTTACCTTTTCAGTTGTTTTTTTTTTCATTTATTAATCCCAACAAAAAAAATGCGCTTAAATTCCTCAAAATTTGATGATGTGCTCTCATTGTTCAGTTATTCTGACCAACAATATAACACCCCAGAGATATTTCATGTAAAGTGATATTAAATACAGAGAAGAAGCATATTTGAGGGTTTTATCTCCAATAATAATGCTTAACTTGCAGGGTTTCAGACACATCTGCTCCCTGTAAGATTTGCAGCTTAAAAGGCTTTTATAGGAGCACTACAGCACTGCTGCCCACCATCCTACAGCAAATAACAGGTCATGGCTGGGAAGATTAACATAGAGGGAGATAAGCAGAGATAGCAGCTGTGGATGCTGGGCAGGCGAACGCCTCCCTTGTAAAAGGTCTGTAATCATCTGACAGTCATCATCAAACTGTTTTGAAAGCTGGGAGACAGACGGCAGGGTCAGGAGTTTCAGTCAATGTCACCACCACCCAGGAAGCTAAAACTATTTCAGCTTATTCTGAAGCTGCTCTTACAGTGGAATATACAGTAGCATTGTAGCATAAGGGGAGATTTAAGAAAAAATGAAATTAGTTCCTGAACCTATTATTACAAGCGAAACAAGTAGCTAACAGAATAATCAAGAAGATGATTTAAGAAGTTAATCTGCAATAATTTACATATTAATATTATTTAATTTATCAAGCAGAAAAGGGCATACAAATGGTTGCAGCTCCTCAAAAGTAAATTTTGCTGTTGCCAATGTTTTACATCACTGAAAACCAAAAAAAAAAAAAAAAAGGATTTATATTATGTCTTCTGGTTCCTGTTACTTCAATTCACAAATCTAAAGAGTGTTGGACAAGATTTTGGAGGTTTTCTTCATGAGCCAACACCAACACTCTGTCTTCCAAAGATTGTATTAATGTCATGTATGAAAGACATATACAAAGCTCTCCACAATTCAAACAAGCAAAGAGTTGAAATACACAATATTGGAGCATCATCTGACATTCATGAGGTCCAACTTCTGACAATCACACGGCCTGAGAAATCTGCATGGACATATCATAGATATCATGCATTTCTGTCTATGTGAAACACAGCTAATGCATTTTGTAGTTACACATTATTCTGTATACATAATGATAAATTGCCTCTCACAAAAGCTTGCCACAGTGGTCAGGCAGGTTTTGTAAGTTGCACTACTGCTCCACCTCCTGGCTTTCCACTCCAGAACTCCTGACACACTTCCATCAATTATTGCTGTGTTTTCACATTTGTCTTTAAAACACAATGGACCAAAACTATCCAAAACACAATTCCCTTCAATAACATTGAATACATTTAGGCAATAAACACAGATACACAGATAACACATAAAACCAGTCTAGATATATATTGACTTTATGGGTGTGACACACAGGCATCTCCAAGGACAATTTGAGGTCTTATTAGTAAGATGATAAAAGTGGTACTGTTTATGAGTGAGCAGTATGAATACAATCCTCTACAAATATATATACATTTATACAGGTACACCACTTACCTGTCCTCAGATAAGGACATTCTAACACTCACACCACTATCATTTTAATCACCATAAAGAGGGGTGAGCACTATTTTTTATGAGCCTAGCATATTAAATACATTACAGGTCCAAGTGTTATATCAGACAATGCAAAAAAGGAAAAAAGTTCAAATCCAATATGCCCATACAACAGTCCTGCTTATTAATTTGAAACCCAAAGTAAGCCGGAACATACAACCAGGCCAACAAGATATATTATATAATTACATTTCATGTCAACACATGTTTTTTGGTTTTTTTGGTGAAGCCTCCTCAGAAAAAGTGAAATAAAAACACTGGCACATTCCTGTCTGGAATAATTTTGCGGCTGTACTTAGTTGCCAAAAGTTGGTGTCAGGTGTACATAACACTGACCGTCCATGAGACATTATAGCACAAGTCAATCACTGTCTAACAGTCACCAGCAGAATGATAAGCACGAGAAAGAGATCTACAATTACCTCCAGGTCTTCACATTACAACTGCTTTTTCCTACAGCCCACACAATCATCTACAGTCTTGAGGGTTTTAGTTTCACCTGTCAGATCAGTATCACCTGGCTAGTCGGGATGCTTGTAGCCAGAGCATATTTATAATTCAAGCTGCTCGAATTCAGCTTATGAAAGAGTCATGAGGCTGGCCTTTTCATCTGCCCTGCAGAGCATCATCACACTGCTCTAATAAGACAAGACACCTGCACGTCTCCTCAACAATTGCAACATTTTGCTGGTAAGAGGAGGAGTGTGCATGTGTGGAAGAATTATTCATTAAACATAAAACAGAGCACTCACTACTGAAGAGGAGTTGCAGCTGGAGTGTTAGAAGATATATATATATAGATATATATAATATCGACCAATATATCAGGTTTTGCCAAGAAATTCACTTCCCAACTGGTTCACCTTCTTAAATACTCAAAGTTTACAAACCTGATACTAAATACCCCCATGGCACATATGGTTACAATCAAAAAGTTGATAAGGCCAATATTATCAACCGCCCAAAGGCCTGTATGTACAGGTGCTAGCTATTTTCTGACAATGCTACAGGAGAGTATTGTGCATTTTTATTTCGACAAATATGATGTAATATCTTAGGATGTCATGAGCTTAGGGCACAACAACGTAACCACAAGATATGAAACGTGTAATATTCTAATAAAGGAATTCTGTGGTGTTGTTTTGGTTCACTCTGAGCATGGACTGGCAGCATAGCAGCTAGCTAAACGTTAGCTTGCTCCCAGTAACCAAACGTTAGCTTGTGACACCTGACAACCAGCCATCTCATCTCATCAGCCTTCAGTCCGACAACAAAATAGGCCTCTAACCGCTGTCTCTGATGCCGTATGTGTGATTAATGTGCTGTTAAGCGGCACTCACGGGCGGATATTTGCCAAAAGTGTACATTTTAGCGACACAGTCTATTTTAAAAGGCTAAAATACCTGCTGCCTCCCCCAGATCCTGGCCGCAGCGCCATCTTGATAACAGCAGTCACCAGTTGGAGGATGACGTCAGCAGTGACGGACGGTTTAAAGCGATAAAGGGGCCCCGAGTGGAGCCTTTCAGGCACAGCTCACTTCCGGTTCCAAGTCAATGACATCCCGGAGCATGTATGCATCAATCTTCTGGGGACGAGGAAATCACAAACAAACAAACAAACAAA
>JAOWBC010001387.1:18433946-18446828 GCA_028566105.1 Hypoplectrus providencianus | reverse complement strand
GTAATTATTTAAAAGTGCAGTGTCATATATTTCCATTGTGCTCAGGAGAGAAAATAGACATCAGAGTTTTGGCTGACAACACCAAAACAAATGTCCCTTGACATAAGATAAATAATATGTATTTTGACCTGGGGGTCGACTGACTGTCCATTTAAAAGCACTTAAAAAGAGGCTGTGTTACTTATCATTCTAACAACTATAATGACAGCTTCTTTCTTTTCTTTTCTTTTTTATTTTAAAGAGGGCTCTGTGTCAGCTCTGGATAAAGGCTGAAGTGAATTATATTATCAACATGTCAGGTTCAGTGACCTTGTTGCTTGAAATGTAATGTGCACTTTAGATCCCTGAACTTCAAAGAGGCTGTTTGCCTTATCACACTGTAACACCACAACATCTTTGTGGAGGCTATAAACACATTTGCAGAGGTGGAAATAAATCAAGTACTGCACTTCAGCTCACATAAAAGTACTTTCATTTTGTGCAAACCTACACTAATTATGTACTTTCTGCTTTACTGGATGCATTTTACCTTAAACTTATCAGAATAAGATTTTACATAACTTCAACAGTGTGCCATAAAAGTCAGAAACATAAACTCATTTTGAAAAAAAACTTTTACTTGAAATATCAACATTTTCTCAGAAAGTATAAATAATGATTTATGATTGATTTCAATTTTTATACAAAAATAATACATTAGGAGGAGAAAAAATCATGTCCTGTCACACAAGTATGAGTGCCCTCTGATCAGATGGCAGTAGATGTGCCGATAATAACAGTCACAAACCAACCAACATAATAATAACACATGTAGTGACCTAATATTGAACAGGAGACTGGATCTGACACACTCATGATACACAGGTTTGACAGTGGAAATGGCCTTTTGGTCTCATAAAAACAGGGGTAGTTAATTGTTAAATTCTCATCACTGTCCAGCTTAAATAATGGTAGGGTTGCTAGAACAGAACTTTGCATACAAAATACAAGGAAAAGTGAACTGACATGAGCTCCCCTAACCTTAGAATATCTGCAAGTATCCTGGTTTGTGAAAAATTAGGAAAATGAGAAAAGAGCTGATTAGCTAGAATAACACACACAAGCAAAATGGCAAAAGGGCAATTTCACAGAAAAGGAAGTTAGCTTATGTCCGAACACACCTTGACACCTTTTCCTAAGATGCAGTGAGTGAGTGACACTGGAAGATGATTTAGGTAATATTATCTGGATATATTTATAATGACGTAACAGTGACGGTTTTCTTGGCTGGAAAAAAGTTTCACAAATTGAAAATCTCCCTGGTTAAAAATGCCCAAAAGAAAAGAGTCATAATTGATCTTGTTTTCCTGATGTCTTATTTGAATAGTGGTCAGTGTAATATGTGTCAAACTAGTGTATTATTTGTATATTTATTGTATTTTAATTGTCAGAGGGATTTGTCTTTTGTGGTCACTGGAAAAAAAAATGGCTGCAAAGTGAGCTGTGGGGCTGTATCATTATCTGCAATATATCTACAGATTTACAACAATCCAAGGAAGTTATTTATTTATGTATTTGTATGTATTTATGTATTTTTTTTTAAGTAACATATATTTCTTTCAATTGAATGACTTATTTTTGTTATTTGTAATATCATTTGATGGCTTACAATTTTACTGACTGTGAAAAAAGCAATACTGATTAACTAAAAATAAGCCAGAAGAGGAGGAAGAGGAAAAACTTAAAAAAAACAAAAAAAAAACGAGTTATAGTTTGGAGTTTTTCAGTGGTAAAAAACCTGAAACGTTACTAAGTGTGCTCATTTGCATCAGATCCGGCTGGGAAGAGGAGTGACCCTGTTCCCACAGCAGCTGCTCCTCTCCCCAACATTTCTCAGTCTGTGTGGATTCCTGTATGATTACAACACTGCCCTCTCTCTCACAGAACACCCCACTAAGATCACTGTTTTGTTTCTGAATACTTGTCAATATTTTCATTCTGGCCTGCTGCTGTGATTTATAATGAGGAGTTATTAACAATATTTGTCCTATTTGGTATCGCTTCACATTGAGGCAGGAAGTGGGAGAAGGAGGAGGAGGAGGAGGAGGAGGAGGGTGAGTCCCATTCCTGAAATTCACCTGAACCCGTGTGCAAACAACACGGAGGGGAAGGGCCGCAGTTAAAGTGTGTGAGTCAGTCCTTCCTCCGTAGACACAGCAGGCTTATTCTTTGGCATATCTGTCACACATACATCCATCTGCTTTTGTGTTATTTTACAGGCAGCTTAATCAACTCCATATTGTTTATATATAGATATATATATAGCTGTTGGTGAATTCACTGATAGTGCATATTCATTTCCAGTCTCAAGTGTGTGGACTCCAGTCATACAAAGCATTGCATACACCTAATGACGCATTGCATAGTCCTTTCAAGATTGTCAAAGTCTTTTCAATCACAGTATACACATTGAACAGCTTGATGAGATGAACCCCTCTGAGTTCATCACTTGCACAAATGCTACAGCACAGTAAGACTGAGTGTGAGAGAATAACATGGAAGACTCCTTTAAAAAAAAAAAAAACAGTAAGAAAGACAAATGCATGTACAAGATCGATACAGGTTGATTGTGATTGTCACACAGTTCTGCTCACGTGCAAGGCAATGCGTGTCGGCATCCAGGACCTTGTTGCGAGTCTTTCAGCCGATCACCGTCTCTGCTAGTTTCAGGGTGTCAGCGGATTTCCACCTTAAATCACAGTGTAATATAAGGCGTCCCGGAGCCGACGTTCAAGTCCGTACCTCAACAGTTTGTGAGCGCTTTTTGGCTGTTTTTTTGTTCCTTTGTAGTGTCAGAAAAGAGGGGCATAAAAAAGTGAATACTGTTTTCAAAGATTGTGTTAAATCACCCTTGTTGATCACGTGTGTGTGCGAGCGAGAGAGAGAGAGAGGGAGAGCGAGGGGAATCCAACGAGTCTCCTCACTTTCAGGTGCAGTGAGTTTGTTTTTTCTCCCCCCCCCACCTCTGTCCCCATTTCTCATTTTCATCGCCTGGCCCACCGTCGTCGCCACTCCTCTCGTTTTGTTGACTGACTCATCATCCAGCGCGCCGTTGCCAGTTATTAAGAGTTGTCATGGTTACAGCGGTGAGAGGTGGAAAAATGTGCTCTCGTTGCCCGGCACCGAGGAAGTCAGGTGGACGCTCTCACCAAGCCTGAAGAGGACACTGAAAGGACAAGGAGAGAGAAGTGAGACAAAGTAGGCCTGCATTACGTAAAACAATAAAGGCAATCTGTCCAGGTACATAATATATAAATATACATTCATAAAAAAAAAAAATATATTTATATACGTGTATTTTAAGGCATCCTGAAATTAACAAACATACCAGTGGTGGAAAGTAACCAAGTTAATCTTTATTGTAAACAAAATTTACTTGTGTGAAGTGAAACATTTATAAAAAATTTAGTGAATTACTTTACACTGTTGTGAATAAAACTGGACTATAGTGAATGTGTGTTGCATAATTTAATCACTTTTATGCTGAATTGGCTGAACCTTTTTGATTTTTTAAGCAAAGTTTAGGATTTGAGCTTGTATAACATTAAGAATATCCAAAATACACACTTATGTGCTGATATTGCTATAATTTGCTATAATATAGATTTCTTCTAGATTCACCAAAGTTAACATTTCATAACGCCTCACCGACCTACATTTCAGAAAAATTGTAATACAAAGAGGATTTCCATGAGTAATCAAATTGGGGAAGTTTCACAGTGATGTTTAATAGTTAAAATTTTAACCCTATTCACCTCTAGTGTCCACCTTAAATAGTGAACACAGGACTTTCACATCTAGTATTTTTTTTATCGTGCGTCCCTTTTACCTTGCTGAAGGATTTGAATACTCCTTCCACCACCGGTAAACACACCCCTGCACCTCCATGTGCCACACCTGACCAAATACATTCCTCATCCCTCTTCTCCTGACTCTCAAAAGCCTCGTTTCCATTCAAACGCTCTGTCTTTTTTTAGATTGTTTGTGGAATTTATTTTTCTCCTGCCTCTGCAGGGGAGGAGGCAGGTGACCCCGGAGTGACCCTGCGGCCAGCAAACAGCTTCACCTGATAAAGCCGACCCGCAGCTAAGACCTGAGTCATTAGACTAGGCTGTGCGCAGAGGTGAGTTTGAAACAGACTCAGGTATAATGGAGGGTTCTCAGTAAACAATGAGCGTTATAAAGGCTGAGCACGAGAAGAAGGCTGCCCCGTCCAAATAAAGCCCTGATAAGAAAATGCCTGGGAGAGCCTGTGAACTAATTGCTCTCTAAATAAAAGGGGTTTGTGAAATGCCACAGGTAGATGATGCCAAGGCAGAAAGGGTACTGCACCTTATCAAAAACCTGAATATTTCCCTCTGACATGTCATTAAGAAAGTACAACAACCTCAAAATTGTGCTAGATTTCATAATATACATAATATATATGGTGATAAAAATATAGAAATATTCATTTCATTTTAAAAATATAAAATAAAGCTCACAGTTGGAGAGAAAAACACAATTCATGTAGTTAAGTCACTTCAAGCATTTAGCTAATCTTCCACAGACTAAACACATAATTAAGAAAATGTCTGGTGATTAATTTATAACCAAAACTATTTAAAGCATGCATCATATATTATTTGAGGACTAAACCAGTGATCTGATTTATTTTAATTAGCTTTCATGTTTCATCTTTGTATACATTTCTTTTTTAATTATATTTTACTGTCAGTGGTTTCTGCATGCTTTCATTGTTTTAATCATTCGTCTCGTCTTATAACTGTGTAATCTGTAATGCACTTTGGAAATGTAACATGCTAGATGCATTTTTCATGTCTAGTTATTTCTATAAGTGTGGCTTTTTATCTCAGGAGAAAGAGCAACACCCTGAGCAAAATGTGTCTCCATTTCACAGCCTCAGTGAGATTTGTTTTACTTCCATCTTCCACTGAGGATGCACTGGCTCTGAGCTATCATCCCATCAGCCCATCTGTCTGTCAGTAGCAGCGTGGCGGTACGAGTGCTCGGCCTCAGCGTGGGAAATTGAGCGTGTGAAAGCACCGTGGACAACATTTCAGGCTAGAGCGATCACCGAGAGCAGGGAGAAGTAGGAAAGAGGAAGAAGTGTAATTACCCAAAAAGAAAACCTCTAACCCCCACCACCCATGCCATCTCATCTCCAGCCTCACTGTAGCATGGAGGAAAGCAGCAGCACGCAAGACCTGAGAACTCTGATGAAGAGCGAGGCTCATTTCCTGATCAGAGGTAACTCTCAGCAGGGAGAGGAAAGTGAAAGGAGGCAGCATTAATCAGGAGGCGTTCAGGCTGAGGGAGCGGCTGATTGATTAGACGTCTGTTTAAGAGGAAATAGGAATTCTGAGGAGTGTACTATCCATATAACTGTCTCGTCTGTTGGTTTGGAGCCACATGAAAGCTTTTCAACACTAAAAAATAAAACAAGCAGCGTGCATCACTACATAAAGGGTGTGATTTGTGTGTGATTCTGGTGAATTTTACTCATTTAAGCTGCGTGACTGAACTAATAAAATTGTATTTACCCAGGAGAGACCCCCAAGTTGCACCATCTTGTTTACACCAGCGTCCTAATGTGACAGGAATTAAACAAGTCAACACACAATCATAACACACACACACTTCTCCCTGTCGTGATGTAGTTCCTGCGGTTACAAAAAGTGTGTGCTTTTGATTGTTGTTTCTAAGTCAGAAAAGGGTGAGGGTGATTTCTGAGTGATGAGTGAGCCAATTAAAGTATTAAAGTGCATTTTAAAAGGGAGATTTTAGGAAAAGTTTGTATTCCCTGGTTTAAAATGTACAATTTACAACAAAAACTGAGATAAACTGTCAGATTTTCTGCCGGTTGTCATGCAGATTAACACCACATGATTGCAGATATTTTAACTCTTTCGGTCCAAACCCCGCAGTGGCAGGCAGACAGAGTGAGAACATGCATCTAACTGTGTGATGGGATATGATGCAGCTTACCGTCTTGCTTGAGGACATGGAGCTGAGGGTGCTGATGCTGTTGGCGTCTGTGACCACCATGGCCGAGGGGAAACGTGACGGGTGGGAATATTGCGGGGGCTCCTGCTTGTGAGGATACACTGCAAAGAAAAGTCAGACGGATGGTTAGATTTGAACTGTCTCATACAGAATCTGTGTAACTCTCTATCAGACGGGTTTGTCAAACAAATTCAGGACCAAAAGTCAAAGCAGAGTTATTTTAACTTATGTAAGTAACATAAGTAGCATATAAAACACACAGACTTTAACCCTAAATCTAAGCAGGTAGGTTTGAGGCTTAAACCTAAGCAGCAGAGGACATCTGGCCAGTCTCACTGTGTCTATTTCCAATTATTTTGTGTATTTCCTGGAGTTTAATATATCAGACTTCCCTGCCCCAAGTGGTGAGATGGTGACTAAGCATCCATATCAAAGAGTGAGAGCATGTTGGCTTTTAAATCGTTTAACTAAATTAGAAAGAGGCAACAGGTCTGTTGTCACATGGGCATTGAGAGTGAGAGAGAGGGCTTTTCTTGCTGATTTTTTATCTAACTTTTAAGCTGCATTTTGAAATTTCATTTTAGCTTTCACTGAAGTTTACACTATAAAAGATGATTTGACTCCCTGGTTCCCAATCTTGAGTTAGAAGATGCATCTTTGGAATTCTACATAAAATTTTATTTTCTCAAATTGTTTATTTGTCTTGTGAAATGTTTTTGCAAATACAATGGAAAATGGAAGACCGATTTCTTTATGTGCTGGCACACTCCAAAAATCAGACTTAAAAAGCACAGTAAAGGAGTGTTCACAATAATCTGAGAGCAGAAGACTGTTACTGACTGTGCGAGTGTGTGACAGTCGCCATGAACGGCTGCTGGCTCATGTGGCTGGGGGACTGCTGCATCAGGCTCTGCTGGTGCGGGCTGTGGAGCTGCTGGGAAAACTGCACCGGCTGCAGCGCCGCGAGGCTTCCTGCCACGCTGTTGATCACTGGCACCGTCTGAGATTGTGACGTGTTTAGACCTTTTGAGACACAGCAGAAAGTCAAACCAGGCTGTGGTACAATAAGTTTAATGTATTTCTCTTCTTCTTCTCTGGAGGACTTACTCTGTGCGATGGCCATGACTCCAGAGAGAGGCATGATGAGGTTCTGTGTCTGCTGATGGCTGTGATGGGAACTGTGGATGTTGGTCAGTGTGCTGACTGGAGGAAGTCCTCCGCCTGAACCAGAAATCTGCAACAAGATGAGACATAAAATTATAGTACTGATTTAAAAGACTATAACACTCAAAAGCATGAGTGTCTTTTATCTAAATTCACATAAAATGTTTGTTCAAAGTGAAACAGATGTTGACGACTAAACAAACAACAGGCATAAATGTTTACTTAGTTCAGATTCTTTTGTAACACTACACTTGTGTAACTCCACTCATACACAGCACTCAAGCAAATACTGATAAGGAACAAAAGACGAAGAAAAAAATTCATACTAAAAATGTCAGCTAGAAGACATGCATGACGTTTTGCAGCTCATTGTTGGTATCAGCATGTTGGTTCACACAAATGCCATCGTGCACATTTGCACAAAAACAACCTCAATGCATTTACAGTAACAACTATCAGGAGCAGTTTCCTCCCACTCGGTGGGCCTCGACTATTTGACTACTGCCAGCTGCCCACAGAGGACAGAGCGGCCAAACACACATCTGCAGATAAGAAACTGTCAGCTCTGACCTGCTGTACACAAAACTGCCTGCCCTCGCTGCTCTCATTTCACATAATGCCATCCTGAAAGGCAGAAGTATTCTGATCTGACAGGGAAGTTGCTGAACATTGGTGGCTTAACTTTATATTTTATGTCACCCCGAAGCAGATTAGTGGCACGATTTAGGGTTTTATTGGAATTTAACTTCAGTGCAAAGAAAAATATTTTTATTTAGACAGTAAATCACATGTAATATTTCAAAAGTGTTGTTGCACCACCACTCAAACGCTATGGCCCCGCGCACAGGTTTCCTTGTCACTGATCAAATATTGGACTAGGGCAGAAGGGAGAAACTCTAAAGTAGACTCAAAACAAAACATCAGGTATAATCAAATGTTGGCGTCATTTCTCTGGCAGAACAAGCACCGCTCCACCTGTGTCTCCTCTTTGTGAGGCATTTAATCAATAAGAACAGAATGTTTCTTTGTCAGGTTTATTAGCTGAGCGATGAACATGCCTGGTACACTCTGGTGAAGGCTGTGTGCGAGCTCAGCCATGGCCTGCCACCTCGACTCCACCTTCCAAACAGAGCAGCACAATGTGCCAATTGTTGGCTGTTGCCCACAGGTCCATGGGAGAGGAGGTTCAGGAACCTGCTTTGTACGTTTATGCTAAACGCAGGCCGGGTCTTATCTAATCTGAGGCCATGAGGGCCCAGGTGTGTTCACTCACCATCTTGGCGGCGTCAGGTGACAGCAGACTGTGGCTGTGGTCCAATCCTCCCGGAGACACCTGTTGGAGCACCGACTGGCTGGTGGCCATCGCGTTGCTACTGTGGTGACTGATGGCTGTGGAGGAGGTGACCTCACCGGGGCCTTGGCTGTAACGCACTGAGAGAGAGAGAGACAGAGTTAGTTTCACTTGTCTTGTCCTACAAATATAACAGCTGCCGTGTCCTACGACTATAGCAGTAATGTAGGGCAGAGAGATAGCGGCTTCGTTCTGTGCTGAGAATTGCTGCTGTCATTCCAATCAACCTGCTCTTTGAGTCAGACAGGAGAGGACAGAGCAAACAAACACAGTGACCCGTCTGCTGCTATCTGCGTAGCTCAGCCAAGGCCATTCACTGCGCTCACAACAGCAGAGCTCCCATCAGACTCTCTGATCAGCACACAAACGCCACTGATTATATTCCTAATTACGTCAGTGTGAGTTTCGCCAGCATTATCAACAACATTTCCTCATTAAAGTAAAAGTAAAACTCTTCATTTTGCAGAAAAGTGTCCCTGTGAATGTTTTATAATTATGCTCTCAGATCATTCTTCAGAGCTGAATATATAAGCAGGTGTGAGGAACGCGGTATTAAAGAGAAAAAACAAACTTTTGCCGGGAAAGAGCTCCCTTTTAAAATTCTTTTTGTGAAAAATTTTTACCTCTTTTGGCTTAAAAGAAATAATGAGATGTTTAATTTCAAAGTACATCGTATGTTTTTAAATGTTAAGTATTTTACATTATTTCAAGTAAATAGAAACTACAAAATCTAACACTGTCAGTTAAATGAGGTGGGGTAAAAAGCACAATTTTTAAATATAACATATTAAATGCCTGAAAAAAGGACTAAGGCTGTATAAATACTTATATACTGTGATTTCTGGTTACTTACACAGACAGTGGTAAAGAAAGGACAAAATAAGGATAAAAACAGGTCTACAATCAGATTGAAGGTAGCACAGATGAAACAATGGGAAATAAAATCATATGGTCCTCAACTTGTTGCTGTTGCTGCATTTTTCCTCTAATGAACCCAAAGCGACTGGAGACAGGGACGATCTTGTAATATTGTGTTCTTCTTTTCACATGCATGAACATAAAGTATCTATTTTATATTTATATTGAATAAAAGATTAAGTTCTGGTATTGTAAAAACCATAAGAAGGACATAAACCCTTCTTCTTAAAGACAGTGTGATATTGAAGGTACCTTTTGAACTATTTTCATATTTTGACAGTGAAGTTGCAATGAAAATGTAATTCTTCTTTTAGTGCCATCCCTAATCCCGTGTCTAGACTTCCTAGAGGAATGCTTCGCCCCACCACAAACGACAATCAAATGCCTGTTTGCTGATGCAGGCCCCCTCTGATACCAACAGAGTAAACATTACACAATTACAAGCAATGT
Source organism: Hypoplectrus providencianus (assembly GCA_028566105.1). NCBI lineage: Eukaryota > Metazoa > Chordata > Actinopteri > Perciformes > Serranidae > Hypoplectrus > Hypoplectrus providencianus. The sequence continues at coordinate 18,436,900 of JAOWBC010001387.1, read as the reverse complement.
CAAACACATTCTTATCCTGTGGTCTCAGCCTCACACAGACACAGAGCGTCCCTCCCTCAGTGACAGCGTAGAGACAGACTCTGTTTGCACTCAGATCTCACATCTTCCCCAAGCCCCTCCGTCCCTGACCCAGGTGTGACGGCCTGAACGCCCTGACGAAGTCGGTCAGACATGACAGGAGGCATTGATATACAGCCGTTTTGAGATAAAGGAGGAGGGCGAGGCGCTGACACTAAATGTGACCAATGAGGAGGGCATTGATTTCTTGTCGCTGCTGGAAACTGGAACAGGCTGTGTTTGCTCATCTGAAAGTCTGCTTCAGGTGTCAGGGAAAACAAATAGGCATAATTTTTTATCGGATAATCCAGAAAAAATCTTTTCCCTTTGAGGTGCTGGATGTGTACATATTCATGTGGGGCTATATATCAGTAGTCATAATCTGAAACAAGAAGGCGAGAGTTAGCTGAGAACCTTGATGCCACTCTTTTGTCTGTGCACTGTATAAAAAGCTACAATCAGAAGGTGGCAATCCTTGTTCAGCATAAAGACTGCAAACAGGTAGCCTGGCTCTGTTCCCTGGAAACAAAATTTGCATTCAATCAGAATTTCTACATATTAAACAAACAGTTCTCACTCCTGATGAGTAATAAATGAGCAAGGACAAATAAACACAGTGTGCTCTGAGCTGACTATGACAAAAACACCATTTCATCACATCCATCTAAATACAGCCTGTTTTATCCTGTTAAATTAGCTTCGGCCTTCTTTGGTAGCATTTAGCTTTTAGCTACAGCTTAAGGGTAGACTAGCATCTTAAGGTGGCATTCCTTAATTCGGGTAAGACTACAAACTTGTTTGTTGGTATGTTATTAGAATATTATTTGGTTTATGTTTTAGTATGCAAGATTTATGTGTAAGGCGTCTAATGTTAGGGGAAGTCTGTTTGTATAGTGTCAAATAAAAATCATATTCATAGTTTTTGCCTATTTTAATATCAAGTACCCATCATTAAGTCTTCCTGGTGTAATGTTTAATAAACTGTGACTTTTTATAGATTTTTCTTTACATTTGGTATGTGCCAAGCTAACTGCTTTTGTTTCCAGGTTAACTAACTGTCTTCAGGCTCCAGCTTTACATATATCAGACAGCCATGATTTTTTTTTGATACATTTTCAGAGCTTACTCTCAGCAAGTGATACAGTATTGATTCTCAAAAACATGGAGAAAAAAATGCTGTTTACTTGCAAAGGATTGTCACATTATATACTGTGGAGGTGTGTTTGTTTCAGTTACACAGAATACCACCATGTGCTGGATTGTAAACCCTGCATCATTATATGCCAGGTCTTGCCAGTACACAGCCCGACTCTAAATGCAAATAGCTTATTGAGAAGTGTGAAGCCCCAGCACCATAATTCATCCTCTAAAGTATCTGTCCTCCATTTTGTCCAGTCCACAGACTTCATATTGTCTTCTGCAACATACTAGCAACCCCACAACACTCGAGCGTGCCTTGTAAACACTGCCGCAGAACAATAAAGCACTCCATTGGACTCATGACCCCCATTGCCACACAATAGAGGAGGACTCATAAAAAGGCAGTTATCTCGGTGCCGGGCGACCTCTTAAAGTGTCAGACGGAGAAAAGGATGCTATTCAGGCCAGTTTTGTTTCTTTGGGTTCGGCAGTAATTCTAGCTGCAGGGAACCTCAGAGTAAGTAAGGACGACTTCCACAATCTTTTCAAAGTTTCTAAAAAACAATCATCTACAGACATACTTTAAAGTACTCATAACAGGGATAACTTTTCTTGGAGATTGTGTAAAACTTAAGCCACATGGCGCAATCCATGAAAAGCTGAGGCATCCTTTTGGAGAGCGGGGGGATGGCGAGAACTTCAGAAGGGGAGTGGTAGCAAGGATCTTCAGCAGGTTTAAAAGGCTCTAGCTCCCTGTGTGACCCATGTAATATCAAAGCCTGCCTCCCCAACCCCAGGCAGTGCTCATTGTAGTGCTGCTGCATATGACAGACCTCCTGGGTCTCTGCAGGACGTATCCAGTCTCTTCTTTGTGAGACACAGAGCGGTGGAAAGTGCAGAGCTAGGCCGTCCTTTTCTATGTGTGTGTGTGTCTTGTTTAAAGCTAGCCTGAGGTGATGGAAAGCAACACAACCCACGGGTAACCCCCCCACTAGTGTGTCGGATCAGGAACTTCTGAGTCTGCTGGTTTTGTAACGTGCAGAACGATGCAGCTTAGCTTACACAGCAATTATTATTTTTTTATGGAGGCGTCAGCCGGCAAATTACATGCAGTGACGACTATAAAATGGACCATAACAGATTAATGTCCTTTATTTAGCAACTTGTCAATAAATATAAACTAAATTCAAAATGTACTTTAAGTATCAAAAGTAAAAGTGCCTGTGTACCCTGTGACCGAAATATTATCATCATTTAAATTACATTTTTGCTGGTTTTCTCAATGTACCAGGCAGCATCTTAGTTTTGTAGCTAGTTTTTACTACTTTAAGCACAGTGAGGTAGTTTAGTGGTTTCCGATCAAGGAATCAGTCCCTTTTAAAAGATTCATAAGATATGTGGATATAGATTTTTACCTCTATCAATTTTGATTATAAAAATGTTTAAAGTAGAAAGTAAAGATCTTAAAAATGTGGTTCACAACAAGACACTGATTGTTGTAAAGTAAAATGGGTTTGATTGGAAGGTTAAATATTTAACAATACAGTGTAATTTGAGATGTTTTTTATGTAAATTCTGGTCTTATCAGGTGTAATATTTAAAAGTAGTAATAAATTAACACACTTTGGTAAGCGTACCTAGGATTTTGTCATCAAATTAATGTAGTGTCATTAAAAGTACTCTTTTCCTTCTGACATGTAGGAGTATAAGGTAAAATAATTTGAAAATATTGAGTAGCAAATAATGCTTTTGAATTA
>JAOWBC010001387.1:18420399-18433846 GCA_028566105.1 Hypoplectrus providencianus | reverse complement strand
TCTTTTCCTTCTGACATGTAGGAGTATAAGGTAAAATAATTTGAAAATATTGAGTAGCAAATAATGCTTTTGAATTATTATTCCAGCATAATGTTAATAAATTGTATGTTTAAACGTGGTATTGGGACTAAGCAGGTAAAATGCTCTAAATAAGATGGCTAACTTGAGCTCAGTAAACGTTATTCGTGAATGAGCAGTGTGTAAATATTACAAAGGAAAACACAGGTGCGTGCGCACATACGCCTGCTGACAAACTGTGTAATCTGCCTGAGATCAGTTTCATTTCGGAAAGCCAAAAAGGCCACCACCAAAACTGCATGTCACACTGTTTGGCTGTCTATCCAGTTGTGACCGACTGATCAACGGACTGAGACAGAATCAATAAAAACTCCCAAAGTAAGAGGAGTTTCTTTGATCTGACCCAGCAGTGACCTCTTTCGTATGACTGAAGGTGTGGTGGCGGCTTAAAGGAGGGGAGGGGGCGACTAGCTTTCTATGTTGGCGAAGAAGGGGTCATCAGTCCTGTCTGGCCAGAAAAGAGCCAATACCCCAGTGGACAGCTCCTGCTGCTCCAAGTCTGCACCCAGCCTCAGCAACTATACCACTGCCCATAAAGATGTGGGGGGAGGCTTTAAAATCAGTCCTCCTCAAGGCCCAGCAGATAAATGAACCTAGGTTACAGTCACTGCAGTCTTCTAATACACCACAGACAATGGGACCTCCTGCTGAGGGAGAGTATAGAGAGTCGAAGTCAGTGGAGCCCCTTATCAAAGGCCTGGGAGATGTAGTAGCAAAGGATTTTAATTGTCCATTAAGCATGCATAATACAGGCCGTGCCCTAGCAACGCAATGAGATGCCCCACTGGGATATTATTGTCCGGCCAGGGGCTGACACTGAAAAACAGCTGATGCTGTCAGCAGGATGCCAGCAGGACACCTTGTAAGCAGCCAGCTGAGGGTTTTTTTGGGGGAGCAAAGTGTTTTCCGCCATGCACCGACCCTCCTCTGCTGCAGCCTTATCGCTGACCCCTCTGGCTTGGTAACCTGAGGTCAATGCCTGGTCAGGTGTTCTGAGCAACAACGAAAAAAAACCTCAAGCAAACAGACAATCACCAAAGGTAAAAGAGCAAGCCAAGGCAAACAGTTTGTTTTCCCTTCAAAGCTCGCCTCGTGTTCGAACATGAGAGGACAACAATAGGCTCTGAGTGAGACTCTCGAATCACAGTTTTATGGAGGGTGAGTGATGGCACGGAAGATAATGCTCTCCGAGGCTTTGTTTTTACGCCGTATATGCCAGGTAGACTTAGTCAATACTAATTACTCCAAACGCAAACATCAGGTCAGGGTGAAATGGTCAGAGCAGTAACGCACAGCGTTTCCTTGTTTTGGAGACTCTCTGAGCAGAGTCATTAGCAACCTGCATGGGAGGAGGAAATGTGGAAATGACGGCGTTATGTCGAGGTAATCTGGATGTGTCTGTCCCCCCTCCCTGACCCTGGCCTGACCCTGGCCCGTCACAGGATTGTTGCCCTTTGTGTCATGCTCCTCCATGCTGACTTTGGAGTGGTGATTGCAGGTACAATGTGGATTGTTCTCAGTGTGTTTTCAAAGATCAGAATAACAATGGCATTTGCTCAGCTCACTCACGCTCATTGATCACTTGTCCGCTCTTTCTCTGCCTCTCTGATCACATCAACTATGCTCTGACAGCAATTTCACACCAAAGAAAACTTAATTATACACCTTTTTTTCAATTTTATCAAAAATTAATTACTAAACACCTTTAAGTTCTTTGTAAACTGATGTTAGCAGACATTTGTAATGGTAGTCCTTCATGAGAAATTTACCAACATAAGTGATGTATCTGCAGACAAAACATTTAAAGGAGAACCCTATTTATTTTATGCATGACAGTCTGTTGGTGGAAAGTAAGGTGGGGTAATGGCTAATGTCTGAGCCAGGCATGAATGAACAGGCCTATCGGTCATAGGCCTACAGGTGCCCCCCCTGGCCTCACCTGCAATATGTCACTTGAAAAGAAACATACTGGCCTTTAGGGGAAGCAAATAGATGATAAAATAAAAAGATACAAATGACCAAAAGAGGCACAAAATAACTACAAAGAGACAAAAATCTAAAGAGACCATAAAAAAAAAACCTTAACCAGGAAAAGATGTAAAAGGCCAACAAAAAAGAGCCAAAAAGACAAAAACTGTGTATCTTGCTCTAAAGGTAAATGATAAGGAACCTGATTAGGTTTGGTCAATGACAAAGTGGCATAAAAAAGTGAATACCTCAGATTGTGCTGAATCGATTTTGAGACATTTCTCTTTAGACTTTCTGAAAATGTTATACATGGCATACTCTTCCAACGTCTGCTTTCTGTGATGCTGAACTGAATGCAAAGAATCGCCGCCTGGCATCTTACTTGGAGGTGAAGCGCTGCTCTGGGGATGATGTGGCGAGCTGTGTGACAGCAGAGGGTTCATGCTGTGAGGTGGTACAGTGATGGCATCCATGGCCAACTTCTGCCTGAAGGCTTCCTCTTTGCGTCGGTTGGCAAACCAGTTATAGACTCTCACTTCGGTGACCAGATTAGAGCCGAGGCCCTGAGCTTTCGAGGGGGACACACCTCTCTGGAGACACTCGGCTCTGTAGGGAACAGATGAACCAGGTCAGAAATTGGGGTGAATATTGTTTGGGCTTTTCTAAGAAGGCACAGGAATGTGGCAGGTTTATCTACCTGTTGCACTCTTCAACCAAAGCTTCTCTCTCCTCCTTGCTGGGGTTCTTCTGGCGTTCATAAGCCTGGTAGAGGATTTGTTGGGACGCAGGTCCCCATTTGAAACGGTTACGTCTCATTTTCTTGCAGGAGGGCTCGCTGCCGACCTCGTCACCAGGCTGACCCATGCCCTGACCGGACGGGTTGAACTCTGGGAAAAAAAACACCGGATCCTGATTGCCTTTGTCTGTCATGTTGCTCCCAGAGCCTTGTACAGCCTGGTTGAACTCTGCAAAACAAGAAGTGGGACATTCAATAAAATTTACTTAAAATTGCTTTTGTTTATTGCAAAACCACAAAAGGAATGCACAGAATTGTAAAAGAAGTTAGTTTGACATGTGATAATACTGTTTGCTATCAATAAATTATATTTCTCTCCTTAAATGCATTGTGACAAACTTCACTAGGTCTGCATATAGAGGTCATCCGGCATGATGAGGAAATGTCCAACCCAACTTGATATCCAAAATAAAGTGTGGTAGTGCCAGCTGCTACACAAGCTGTGAGAAACGCAAATATTAACTTACGTCGGAGAATTTCCCGCTGTTTCCTGACATACCAGGTGTAGAGGGCCGCTCGCTTCTGCGTTTTCATGGGCGTGCCTTTGTTGAGGTGCTGGGAGAGGTGAGACTGGTTCAGCCCTGTGACGTCCACCACCTCCCGTTGGGGGATGTTGTGCTGCTGCATGTAACCTTTGATCATGCGGGCAGCACGCCATGGATCCTCTCTGGGTTCAGATAAAACACAGGAGCAGAAAACACTCATTTCACCACTGAACTATGCTCAGCTTTTAGAGGGAAGTAGTAAAACACTAAAGCGCCTTTACTCACATTTAATGGCTGAAATAAAGCTTTTTTAAGTCTAACTTTGAGATAAATACTTGACAAATGCTTCATGTAAAGTAAAGGTTACTGGTAGTTGTTGATATTAAAAAGTGTAAATTTATAACTTTAACAAAGTCTAAAAACATGGAAACACTGGTCCTTTCTTTAGCTTCACTCCGTCCCAAGGCCTCAAGTTTACAGGGTAACAAGTCCCCTCACTGACGGCCCGTTTATCACCGCAGACCGTTCAATAGGCTGTAAATATTTTCAAAGGTTAGTTCAAGTAGATTCAGGCAGATTGAGAAACTTGGACTTAGTATTTGTTGCCTAAAGGCATGATTTTAGCCTTTTCAGATTAGGCTGGTGTGAATTCAAAGTAAGCATGGATGATGAAAATTTAAATTATAAAGGATGCCAAAACTGTGTAAAAAGTCTTCAAATAAATTAACAAATTGTGTAATAATACTGAGGTAAAAAGATGTTCGCAAGACAGAAAATAATAAAAATGCTTTTTCAAACACCAGATTTAAAATATATTTATGGTCATTTAAAGCCTGAATAACAAGTTATATATTTCATCTGTTTATACAAAACAGAGCTACTCATCTCAAAGAAAGACAATGATCATTAAAAAAAATCACTTTGAAGAAATTACAATTACTTGTATCCATAATAATTTTGACGTCATATAGGATTTTTGTATTAAAATCATGTTCTTACCTGAAGAAATTAGCCCTACACGTTATTTATTAAGAGTCACATTTCTGCAGCAGTCTTAAAGTGTAACAGAAAATATTCGCAGTGAAAACGGAGCGTTAGCCTCCAGTCCGAGATTAGCAGGCCCGGACACACTGACATCGGTAATTATAGCAAATCTACACACGTCTGTTTGTTTTGGAGAATGTGGAGGCCTACATCTAAGTCTGCGGGTTAAGTGGGAGATGTTAGTTTATAACTTTTGACAATGAATAACCAGATCTCCATTCACTCTAATCACACGCCACTGTGTATCTTTCAGTTGATGATTTATAGAATAAAATTAATAATAACTTAACTACACGTGGGTTAGTTTTGATATTCTTCCGGTCTGTGTTAGAGCCTCAAATATTAGTTTTACACAGAATCAGGTGGGCTGAGTGGATTAGAGGCATGATGTACAAATATTATATTTTTTATATATTGGCATGTTGTGTTTATTGACACATAAATAAATGAAAAAAATGTATTCAATGTATGGAATTTGTTAATGATAATAATAATTATTATTATTAATAATAAGAATAAATATTTTCCTAAATTCTTAGCCAGTAGTTTCTATTGACTTTCTCTTCTTTCGCCCCTTGTCGGGTTTTTATCGTTGAGAGGTGGAGTATATAGTTAATAATAAATAGATCTACGTTCAGCTGATATTTTGCAAAGGCAAAGAAATAATAATCCGTGTGGATAATTAGTAACCAGAATGTTAAAACAGATCCGCGGCGGGTTATTTTAAAATTGTAAACAGAGAAAGGAAATGCCTATGCCATACAGCAGTAATTGTCTAAAAAAAAAATATATATATATATATATACAGTATTAAAATTGCGCAACGGTTACCACAACGATAAACTGTAAGCGCTTATTTTCACTTTCTCGTTTAACTCAATTTCATAAACTTTTTTACACTTTACGAAATAAAATAAAAAGTCTGTTTAAACTTACGACAACATGCGGTCCACCTCCGCCCTCTGCTCGGCGGCCTCCTCCGTGTTGAGCGACTGGAGCTCCTTCAGTATCGGCGGCGTGTCGTAGTCGTCCCCGTCCTCGGAGCCCTCGTCCCCGGACAGCTTGCCCTTGCTGTGGCCGTTGGTGAGCGTGTGGAAGACGGGCTTCGAGTCGGCGTCCGCCCCGTTCATCTTGCCGCCGCTCTGAGGGGGAGCAGGGGACAGAGGCAAGCTCTCCAGTTTTACTCCAAAGCCCGGCGGGCTGGGGTCCATATCATCCAGGGCTTGGATCAGGACATCTCTGGTAACTCCTGAGTCCAGCAGGGCGCTGAGGAGCTCCTGCTGCAGGGATGTCAGCTTGGATACCATTTTAGAGAACATTAAAAACACAACATAGGCCTGCTGTGTGCGCGCTGCAGCAGAGGGGGAAAGGGAGGATAGAATAAAGAAGAATAAAAAAGTTCAAATAAAGTTCCTCTCTGCTCCAGTGTTGTGGGGAGTTTGCGGCTGCTGACACCTGCTCCGAGAAGCTGCTTCACTTCCCTGTTGCAGGGGAGGATGGAGCTACTTTGTCATGATGCTTTCAGAGTGCAGGGGGATATAAAACGTGGTAATGAGTGGGCCGGCTGATGGGAGCCTTATGTAAATCCAGTGAATAAGGCCCAGCTCTGGGCCGAGGTAGACATGTGTTTACACTGCAGCACTGCTGCTTTTATTGGCTCCCCTTATCAGCAAAACTTTCATGGACTTTGGACCCTGTTGTATATGCCATAAAGAGTTTTAAGAAAGGCGAGCTGCACATATTCACACCGCTCGATCTTTTATCCAGCTTTTATTATGAGACCTTGGAGTCGTTCTGCGAGTAGAAGCAATGTGTTGTATATTTATTTAGACTTAGTAAGGACTTCTTTAGCGTTGTTACTTCTGTTCTTATTATTACTTAATGGGATAATCGTACAGGTGTTAATGAGCTGCTGTTTCTTCCATTAATTCCTTTGTTTCCTTTAATAAAGCCTGGTAATCTCATTAGATGACGAAGACAAATAGCCTCACATAGAAGAATGTTCAATGTTGAACCTTTTCAACTTTCTTGAAAAAAAAACAATACAACAATAATTGATCAATAACTATGCTTTATCAAAGCATCTACAGGATTAGAGCAATACAGTAATTAAATAACATTATGTACTACCTATTATTATTTACGTAAAAAGCAATGTCACCGCAGCATGTTACAATGGTGTTCAAATCTTGAAACTTAAAAAAGAAAAAAAAGAAAAAAAAAAAAACCGTTTAAAAATGTTAATTGGCTCAATTGTGTTTTATCTTCACACAATCACTACACAATGTAAACTATTTGGTCCTTTAAATTACTAAATGAAACGCCTCCGATTTATCTCACTTTGCAAATTTAGAAAAAGACCCATAAAACTTAAATTTACCCAGGAGTTAAATAAACTTGTAATCATTAATGTGAGAGGAGAATGGTGTTATTAAGGACCTTTTCACCTTTGTTTTTTTGTGGAACTGTTCTGTAAATAAAGCAATAATAAAGTTGTTTATCCTGCTTTAGATTGATCTAAAACAGGCACTATGACGTAATTTACATAAACAGGTGCAGCGCGATGTTGAAGTTCTCCAGTAGGACTTTTATTTTGTTAACAGTATTAAACTAAATTAGACGCTATCTGCATTTCATTTAGTCTGAATATATATCATATTTAGCGGATCAAAATGAAGTAAATGAATCCAGAGAAGTTGCCAAAATCTGTGAATTTCTGAGTCTGGCTCATTTTACCGATGAATGTTTCTATAAATCTGTATTTTGTTGTTATTCGCAGGTTTAATCTTCACCGGAAGTAATAAAAATCTGCAAGACCACTGCACTGTCACGGTAATGTGAATGAATTAAACTCATAATGGATATCCGAGTTCTGTTAGGTGTGTTGCTATACTAATGGCTTTCAATAAAAAAATAAAATAAAAAAAAAAACGTAGCTTATAGGAAAAGGTCAAATTAAAAGTTGTCGTCCCCTCGAAGGTTTAACTCGGTAAGACAACTTCGCAATGGAGAATTAAACAGTATCTGCATAAATATTATCATAACTAAAATGAATCCAGAGTTGTGTATTGTACATGTTGTCCTACCCCTTTATCAGCTCGTGGGTCTATAGCTTATTTATTCCAGTGTATCAAAGATGAATAAAAAAAAAAAGATGTAATTAACAATAAAATGTTGCTATCTGCAGTCACATGGACAAAGACTTTTTTTTTTCCTTCTCAATAAAATGCCTGTGTGAAGTCAGAAATACTTATTAATTTAAAATATTGCATACAAAAAAGTATTTCTGACCTTTTCTAAATGTAATATAAATTTATTATTGAAACAAAAACACTTAAAACGCATTATATCTTGTCCGTTTAAAACACATTTGTAGACAATAATCTGACTTCAAAGTTGAACACTTATGAATGCTTCAGTATGACTGGAGTAGAAGCTGAGTTTGGTCTGAAGCTGCTCTGGGTACTTCAGTTGTGCTGTCTCGTCTTGTGAGGACGTAAGCACATGGGTGCAGTATGGTCTCAAAAATATTAATTCTAAATGCTTTATTTTACATGTAGATACTGTAATGTGGCAATACATTTGCAATGTAATTTTGCACAAACTCTAAAATGTGTCTTGTGCCACTTTTGGCTTTTGTGTGATCTGTGTGATAACTTGCATTTTGTTTATTTATTTTAGACCATATTTTGGCCATGTAATGAAAGCTGCAAAAATGGTTTATGTCTGAATATTTGATTAAAGGTTAGTCATTTATATGACTGAGGTTAAGTACATCAGAAAATGATAGATTATGAAAAAAAGAAAAGAAGAAAAAGTCACATTTCTGTCATGTTAAAATGTGCTTGAGATTATCCTGGCGGAAATAATGTGATTCATGATATTATTTTGATAATCAATAAAATATTCTGTTATAACCAAGGAAGTTACAATGAAAGATGTTGTAGCATTTTGTGTGGGGAATACTGGCAGTCTGAGCCCTGAGCCACTGGTCCTAATCCTAACCATAGGATTTGGTTATAAATAATCCAGATAAAGGACTGTTTTTGTTTTTGCATGTTCTTTAAATTGCGATTGGCAATAAATACAATTTTCACTTTGTGCAAAACCAACATGAACACAGGAGCCACTGACCTCCTCTGTGGCTGTGCATGACGGTTTACAACAAGATACTTAGCCAATTATTGGTTAGACATGTAATCTTTCAGTGTAGTATCAATGTGGTTGATCATTAGTAATACACAGGATTTCCCTTAACCTATTAGCCAATATGATGCAGTGAGACTTTGTTTAACATAACACGTTGTTGGTGGAAGTTTAGCCTCTTAGAAAGTTATTATGATAATCAGAAAGCAAATAATATTATATCAGTGTAGTAATAAAGGGGGAAAAATATAAACAGGAAATTACCAATCTACTGCAGGAAATATTCTTACTCATTAGGAATCTTAATGGTCTGAGTGCAGTGAAATTATATCAACAGTGCTTTTGGTTCTGTTAGAAAACATCAACATTTTTTTTTCTGCTGCAGAGCTGGGTGTCATTACACAGATTACACTCTTATCTCCAGCTACTATTCTCGTAAGAAGTTTCCCTGAGTTGCACACCTTCGCTGTACTTCGCTCCGTGTGTAGAGTGCCACAGCTGCTGTGTTATGTGGGTTAGGTTAATAACCCAGTGGAAACAGATTAATTACAGTCTGTCTGCAGCTCTGTCATCTCCAGGCGACAAGTTAATCACTCAAGGGTTCGTTTTTAGAGTTTACAGAAACTGATTGATTTTCTAAGTAACAGTAAATTAGTCCATTTGTTGTCTAACACTGAACCTGTTCCCAGCAGACTAAAGGGGTAAAGCAGATGTTACGATATTGGTTTGAACCTGAATATATGTTGGGTTAAAAGTAAAGCAAGCAAAAAGGATCTGAAAGAAATGGGAAGCAGAAAAAAAGTAGTCAGATTGACTGAGTTTGATGCTATTGGAGTGGTAACACATGAGCAATTTGTAAGAAAGATACTAGTTTTGAACTGTCATCTAAATTAAACTGTAAATCTATAATTCTGAGCCCTAAAACCCAGCAGTAGTTTTAACAGGTACATGCACACCAAAAAAAAAAAAAAAAAAAAAAAAAACTTGCCACCACTGGTTGACAACCCTTTGGCATACATTTTTCTGGCCCTTTCACATGTCTCCATTTAAAATCTGTCAACCATTAACAACAAATAATAACAGGCAGCAAAAAACAGTTTATCCAGTTACACAGACCGTCACGCTGGTTGTGAAAGCGGCCTGAGCACTGGAGCGTGACACGGAACACGCACTGTCCATTAACGCTTTCACAAAGATTGGTGACACACGGGTTGGGTAACGTCGGGCTGGGGGGGGACAGACAGGGACCATCCAGGGCCGGGACAGTCTACCTGCTGCTTCCTGCAACGATGCCTGGTCATCCACCTGAACTGACGTATCTGGCACTGACCAACTCTGCATTAACGTCAATAAATGCCTCTTAAAGGACAAAAAACAATCATAAATTCATTGAACTGACAAATATCTTCTGTGTTTTCAGCCTAGTCCAAAAACTATTAAAAACACACATAAGAAAGGTTCACTGTTGCACTGGTTGCCATCTTCTTTCACAATAAACACCCGTAATGTAGAGTTTCTGAGTAATTTCCATACATGGTGACCTAATGCTGTAAAAACTCACAAGAGCACAAAAAGTGTATTAATCCAAAACCGTAAATTGTCTGGCACACCCCTTTCATTCATGTTTGTGATAGGGCACAGCTGTTTTAGAAAATAATTCAGCTTTAAAATGTGGAATTATATTATATATCATATTATCAAGTTATGCAGTAAAGGGGCAGTGAGTGCTGATGTCGCATATATGAGTTTTTTCATGCATGTTGGGATTTCAAGTTTTCTAATTTCATCACATCATCACATCAACTGCTTACAATAAACACTTTACTCTTTCCTTCCTTTTGTTTTCTTTTTGTTCACAAATATCAATTTGTGCAGTATTTCAGGTGTCTGTCGATCTTTTTAACCACCGCATGCAGTTGTAATGGGAGGCTATGAAGGTGTAGCTGTTAAACTGGTCCAAAGACACCTGGAAGCTGCTGAACATCCTCCTGATTGATCTTGGACATATATGTTAACATACTATTTTTGTTATCTGGATTGTCTGTGCTGACATATACTATATGACTGCATGTCCTAGGAGAGGGACACTTTCCTTTAATTTTCCATTTCTGGGGGGTCTCATAGCATCGAGGGTCTAAGGACAGAGGATACATAATCTAAAAGCTCTTGAGACACTGACTTGACTTGATATCACAGCTAATCAAGCAATACATTGTGATTTTTTATAATAAATGAGTTGGTCAGCAATATGTGAAATAGATCCTCACAATGAATTTCTAACATGAAAGAAAAGGAAAGCAATTACATCTCAAATAAGTACCTGTAATATACTGAATACAACAAACATTTTTTCCTTTTCCCTGACCTGCTGGCTCCAGCCAGTGATAACCTGTTCTCTGTGACATTTTAATACCGTAGCTTCAGGGACTCACTGTGACTTACTGATGTTGGCTCAAGGTGTGCTTGGCAGGGTTGCGTTTTTCTCCACTGACCTCTCACGACCTCCAGCTCCTCACCCCACGGCCTGGCCGAAGCACGGACCGGAACATTTGGAAAGTGACTGAAATGAAAAGGGTAAAGTCCACATGGTGTGTGCGTGAGATTCAGGAACCAGCGGCCATGTACCGTTCCACAGACTGAGCTGGACCTTGTCCTCGACCTGAACCCTCCGACCGCTCATGTCCTAAGAGACTGGAGACGTTTGCTTGTTGTCAAATACCTCTGCTGGTATTTTCTGTATGAAGCAGAAGATATTTTGAAAGTCCTCTCTGAATTTTGTTCACAATTTCAGCCTTAACTTAAAGGAAATGTTTGACATTTTAGTGAGGAGAAACACTATGAAGCAGACTATTTTTTGGTGTTTCTGCCAGGAGAGCGATGTTTTTGGGCTGAATAGTTTTCGTTTTCAGGTGCCATCTTTGGCAAATTAGGTCAGATGAAGGGGCTTTGATATCTTTGAACAAAGCCAAGCTAGGACTTTTTTGGCTAAGTTCTCCTCAAGGAGGGTGTGAGCATCACTAACAGAGGACAAAATAAGAGAAAAAACTTTGGGAGGTATCCTAGGAACACGTTTTGTTAGTATAGGCAGGAAAATTCTCAGTTCAGTCAACCAGGAAGTGTCAGCAACGAAAAAAACCCCATCCTCTAAATGAAACTTCGATTATAATAACGAAAGATAAGAGCCAACTGCCCACACAAAACCTCATCACTCATGCAAATCCTCCAGCTATTTTAATGATGTTCTCAGGTAGTTAGGTTTATCTGTCATAAATCCATCAGTGTTGAGATTTTTCCACTGGTGCTGTGATTGCATCAGTTTCTCCTCATCAGATGAACCAGCAGCTTTGATCTCTATCAGTGCAATAAGATGTCGTCACCACACCCATGAATCACAGGAAGATGGCTGCACACACCGAGAGGACATTTTTGTTTGCAGCTGACTGATACAAGTGAGGATAAGGAAGAGGAAAGTGATGGAAAGCGTTGGCATCAATCCACTCCTCCCAATTCATAAACATGACCTGTGGATGATCCTGCCAGTCTGTAGCACCGACGGTGTGTGTATGTGTCAACTCTGTCAACACACACTGCAGCAGGGTGTGTGTGTGAGTGTTTCTGTGGGTTTGAATCAAGCCCAAGACTTAGAAGTCTCTGAGCTCTGTTTGCTCTTCATGCGAAAGGTGTGTGTGTAGTCAGGGATTGAGCTTTTCCTCCTCTTTTCTTTTGTTAAATCATGTCAGATCAGAGAAGCTTTGAGGTTTTGGCTGTTAGTCACTGCACGGCAAATTGGTTTCTGTCTTCAAACAACGCTTTGTTTGACTACGTCTTAACTCTTCTCTTGTATAGTATTATTTTTGGATTTTCTTGCAGTAACAGAAGCTGATAAGAAACACTAAACAGACAACAGATTTTGGATTATCCATCCTGCGAAGTACTTGTTTTAGGACATTGGAAAAAATGCTATGATGCAGTATTATGTTCATGAGGGCAGCATGACCTCTGGCATCAAATACTGTAAGCCCCCTCCTCCCCAACAATCTGATACTCCCACAGTTTTACCATGAATGAGCCAAGCTGATGTATCCCATCAGAGCAAGTCTTCTTCTGACATTCATTGTATGAGTGACAAACTCGTTGTGATTTTATGACTCCCTTTATCTGAAGAAGTAGGAAAGGGATATTTGATGGCAAAGGTCACGAACCCTCTGCAGTTCAGTGACAGAACCGTTATTACCTGGGGATCATCTCAAGACAACAATCACCTGTCCTCCAGTTCACCTCACCACCGCAAGCAACCCCATTTTTAAGACCACAGCTTAGCAGTCAATGCAGTTTGAGGGCAATTAATGCTGACTATGGACATCTACATCAGGTGAGTGAGTTTCTGGTTTCAACAAAAATGTACTGAAAATGACTTTGAAATGGTAATGGATAATGTATGCAGTGATAAGTCAGTTTTGTGTATTTACATTTATTACATTTACATTATATTACATTTAAAAGTTTTTAGACACTTTGCACCCGGCCCAGTGAACCCACTCATTTTCTCGCTGAAGCGTCAGAGTTAATGATCTGAATCTTTGTCATTTAATATACCTTTTTTTACAAAAGAAACTTGCACTAATCAATAAAAACACTCATATCTGATGGTCCATGAATAATCTTAACAAGTCTCAATACATTTGTAGCTTTGATTCTATAATTTATCAACTGTATTAAAATATATGAATCATTTCGTCAGGATATCACACAAATGGTAGGTAGTTTTTTGTGGTTTCATAATTGTGTGTGTGTGTGTGTGCGTGTGCGTGTGTGTAACTTCTGATGCTCTCCTTGCGGTCGTCCTCCTCCCAGCTGCTGCTGCTGCTGCTGCCTCTCTCTCCTGCTGGCTGGGGGTCAATATTGACTCAGGGATCGAAGCCACAGCCAC
>JAOWBC010001387.1:18384408-18414086 GCA_028566105.1 Hypoplectrus providencianus | reverse complement strand
CCCCCCCCCCACCCCCCCACCCCCACACACACACCCAATTACCTCCCATGTCCTTTGGTTTTGTGTTGTCTTCAAACAGACCTTGAATTGGGTCAGGGCCAGCAAGAGCCAATAGCAATCAAATAAAAAAGTCACTTTTATAACAGCTTTAAAAATCTGTCACTGAAATCTAAGCCCATCAGTTACCTGTCTGACAGCACCTGCACTGCTCTGATTGGGGATCAGCTCTATCTCACCTGGTTTTAACCTGCATTGTGGCCACAGCTGTGCGACATCTCCAAAGTGCGAGAAGTTTGAGTGATCATACAGAGAGGATAACATAGAAAATTAACACTGTCCATTACCATTACTACCATCTTTTATGAAAATGTATGTTTATCATCAAATAATTCCTTTAAATAGTTAATTAATGAGCATTTCCTGACCAATAAATTCCTAAAAACTAAGCCTGATGAAATCCAGTTAATCTGACTAAATCCAGTTAAGCTAAGCGAAGATAAACTAATTCAAACCAAACCAAACCAAAAGCAACTCTAAATCTTAAACTGAGATAAAAGAAAAGGCAGTTGTAAGATAAACAAAACCAAGCAAAGTTAAGGTGAGCAAAACAAAGTAAAAATAAGAATAAGTAAGATAAGATTAACAAGGCAAAAATAAAATAAACCAAACTTAATTAAGCTTAAATAAAGTAAGTTCAGATGATTGTTAAACTAAACTACATGCCCATCGTGAAAGTCCAGTAACTTCAGTTTATTAAGAGGAAGTTGAGTCAAACCTGCTCATAGATTTGTATTTTTAATACAAATCAAGTTTGTGTATAATTTTCCTTTAAATTGCCTCAAGATACCAACATTTTTGTTGAAATAAAACAACTTTAAATCGGTTTATTCTTCCTGCTGGCTTTATGTTTTAAATATGAAATATAAAATGTTGCTGGAGCAAACATTTTTTTGCAGTGCTGAAGCCCCCCTGCAGCTACAGAGCCAGTGAAGTTTCACAGTCCCTCTCATAAAGAGCTGCCCTGCTTTATGGCCCTATTGCCCAACATCACATGCTTTCAGTGCTGGGATATGATCTGAGATAAGGCAAGAAAGTACCGAAACAAGTCTCCCTCTCCTCCTTCCTTCCTTACGCTGCTCGTTCAGGTAAATGAACAAGATGGGGAACATTTTTTTCAGTTTGTTTTAAACTGCTGTGACCATAAATAAAATCTACCGGTTGATAGAAAGTCTTGGGCCTTATCATTTCTTCATGTGAAAAGGTGAGAAATGGAAAATGAGACGACTTCTTGGAGGATATCAAAGAAGTTTTATAAATCATGTCTTTATGATAAGCTGATTACCTTATCCTTGACAGCAGCACACAGGGAGGGCAGTAAAGGGGCAGGATTACGAGGTGATGGTTCATAAAGGGTTTGGCTCAGATAAGATGGTTCGTGGGAGAGACACGACTGGTGACTTTAGGTCAACAGAAACCAGGATTTTTTATTGACAAAGATGCTGATTCTGCCTCATATTACTGCAAAACAACTAAATGTTTGCTCAATTCTTCAATCTAGGAAGGGCAAAGCTCAGTTTTGCCAAAAGGAAAGTTTTATGCGTTTCCAGTAGTGTCTGCACAGACTGCACAGGTCATAAAAATATTGCGGCCCATGAAAGGAAGCCGACCTTTAACCTGCTGCTCACTTAGTCATGCAGGATGTTTGCTAAGATCTGGTGACTAAAACTGAGTGTTATGTACTAGTTTGCATAAGTATGTTGCTTTTGTGTTTGCTTATCATTAAGAAAAACACTGAGACATGAGGAACTATTAATATGTGACACCACCTGCAGTGTCAGAGTGTGATGAGCTCTGTGTGTACCTTGTTCTTCCAACGACCATAACTGAAGGCCTCCCCTACTTTTAATCTCCAGAGAAAGCTATATTAATAAGCCTAATGGCACCTGAGCGATGCCACACCTGAGTGAAACTGCTGCAGCGACTTCCCGAATTGCATTGCAGACCTTCATGGCTGCACGCCATTCAGATGAAACCATTAGAACAAACTGCTCTCGGGTGCAGCAAAGCAGACCGGGCACCATCGTTATGAACCAAATCACCTCTGGGTGCCCTCTGCAAGGACAAAGCCACGACTGTCTGCATGCAAACTCTCACTGAGCAACACCTAAAGTTCTGAAGGAAAAAAGAAATATTAAAATATTTTTCTTCTCATCTTGCATCCAGTCAAACAGCAATGGTTAATGAGACGTAGTGGTTTCCCTTTTGTGCTATAAAACCTCTGTTGCACTCTGTAATTAGACTTATTTCTAAATTATTCTCTACAACAAAAATTTAGAAATGGTCCATGGGTAATTAGCTTTATGTTCATGGTAACATATCTACAGTAATAGGAGCTGATGGACCATCTTAAATTGATTTTATACTACGTTTACTTAATTAGATGATATGTACCAAATAAACAGGACATTTTTTAAGCTCAATATACCTTCAGTCTAATTTCTCACGATTGAAATGATCATTTATATCTTGGATATAAAGTTGTGAAAATAGAGCAACGATTAATCAACTTATAGATAAGTTAGTTGACAGAAAAATGATCTTGTTATTTTAAATATTGATGACTTACTTAAGTAATTTTTCATGCAAAAGTAAATTGTGTTGGCCTTTTAGAAGTTTTAAATCAAAATAAACTAAAAAGCTTGGGGACGAACATTTTCTGAGAATTTTATAGAACAACTAATTAAGACCAACATAGTTATTGGTGGTGAAAGTAATTGTCAGTTGCTGGTTTATGTTTCACGTTTAATGATGGGGGTTTGGCTCAGAGATATGCGGCTGTTCACACAGAAAAAAATAAACGATAATGAAAAATTTGTTATGCTGATACACAAACGATGTTACAGACTGCCAACAACTAACACAAATACAACAGTCTTATAAAAATTAAAAGCTAAATCTTTGGTAGCTTTGGTAAAGCTTTGGTAAAATCCCATTTGTGTTCAATTAGTCAAGCAATCAGCTGGATTTTCTGCCATAAAATATTGAGATTATTGTCACTGTAAAGCTGACTCACTGTGGCTGGAGATCTGTTGTCTAGTCTGATGACTTTAAAGAGTACTGTAAAGCTTTAGACTGAAGTTTAGAGCCTCACTGATCCCTACACAAACAAAAAGAGAGACAGAAAGAAAAAGTTGTGTTAAAAAGAGAAAGGTTTCCCTCTTGTGGTCAAAATTGGGGCGTGCACGCAGTGAGCACTGGTGTAGGCCTATCGCAATACTCAGACGAATTAATGTCACAATATGTAACAACATCATTTTAATCTAAATAAATAAAACCTTTCAAAGGCTAAAGTTTTAGACAAAAAGCTTTTCCACATACATGTTTTCGTTTCTTTCAAGCTCAGTCTGCATCATTGTATTAGAGTGAACACTTATGTAATACTGTTGTTTAACAGGTGTAATGCAGTCATATGTATTATGTAAGAAGAAGAAAAAATAATGCATCTGATTTTTCCTCTTTCCTCCCATCTGGTACTTCAGATCTTTACTTTTTTCTGCAGTGGTGTCGTATGTGTATGTGGTAATACAGGAAAATAATGACTGTAAATACATTTTTACAGTAATAATTTTACATTTTTATTTTTTTTTTACTTTATGCGTCTTCTTTTGTATTGTATTCACATCTTCTGCCTGAATATACCTATTTACAGCCTCTGAAAGTTGTTTAGCAGTGCTTTGGGACAACAGCACTTTATCTAGTGTTTTATTTTAATTAATTTATGATATTGGGATAGATTTATGATAATGTACTAACAACACTTGGTACAAATAAATTAGGTATTTGCTCAATCTGTCCATGTTTAACATAAAAAAAGAGCATGGGATGTATTTTTGTCAAAAACATCTCATTGCCCTTCAAAGCCATATAAGCATGGAGCTGAAAAAAATCTATATGTAAAGGCAACATTTGCTTTATCTTTAATTTTGTACAGAATTTTTTGTACTGCGATTACACTCATTATACTTCTCAATTCTGTTTGTATTTGAAGCTGCATAATTGACATACAAAGTAGATAAATCAAATTTAAATAAATAAGTGTTTATTCTCATGACTGTATTAAAGATCATAATGAAACACTAAACACACAGCAGCCACGTCATTGGAGGATCACTGGTTTTCATGTAATGATACATTCAAAGATAATCCCCTTAAACAAAGACAACATGCAATACAACCTACACATCATGCTGCTCAGTGGTCCATGCGGCTGCCATTAACATATTTATGTGGCACCTGTTTTTTATCGATATCCCTGATGTTTGAGTCTGAGTCATTTGCCTCCTTGTTATGCCGGTATGCCGCCCACTGGTCATCTCAGTCTATGAGGCTTCTGCAGGACTCAAACATTCACCATATCAATGAGAGGGGAACAAAGTAGCAGGGTATTTTCGGCCCGAGCCAAAAAAGCAGTTTGTTTGGTACGATTCAGGTTATTTCAATGTTTTTCTGACCCAGCATGCGAGGAGCTGTGGAGCCACTCAAGAGCAACAGGATAGAATATATGCTGCAATAAAAAGGATCCTTGGATTTAAATGAGCTTAATCTGCTGACATAACATTACATATAAATATAAAGTTTGCAGTGAGAAAATGGTTTCACAACATAATTTCCACTAAACATATCAGAAACAGATAGATCTGTTTTTCATTTGTAAGATTTAAGGCCACAGTTCAGACACAAAGTGAATTTCCATCGTCCAGTCAATTATCTGTGCGTTCTACGTGTGAATGTGCCCTGACCATGAATTACAGCTCTGTGTGGGAAGATGGATGGAGGCAGCCAGAGGCTACAGTATGAAAGAGAGGCAGGCAGGTATGTGGAGGGGGAGGAGACGCTGATGGGAAAAACACAAGTACAACACACCGTTGACGCTTTGCTGAAAAAGAAGCAAAGCCTCTGATGTACTTCTATTTTAAATGTGAATGAATAAACACGAGACCGTGATACATCTTGTTTTTTACGTTGTTCATTATTCTGTGAAACAGGCTGAATAAAAGCTGTTATTCTGTATATATTTCACTTGATAAAAAGGAGCTGCAAGAGACTGCCATGAAATAATGTGTTAAAAATACTTTTTTTCAGCTCCAAAATCATGTAGATGTAGGAATTGCAAAAAGTGTTTTTCTAAAATATAGGCAAAGTGTCCCAGTTAGCTCCCCAGAGTGTCTCATTTCACCCAGTTTGACCTCAGTCTGTCTCTAGAAATTATTCATTAGTCACTTGTCCTTTAATTTGTCTGCTTTCTCAGCTCTACTGGCTCTGCATGCTCTTGTTTCTACAGATTTCCACTTTCAGACATTACGTAACTTCAGCAAGAACTGAAAACATGAGACTCTCTACTCAAACTGTTTTTTGTGAATGAAAACCAGTGGTGACTTGAAACAAAACATCTCAAATGATCATATTTTAGTTTATACTGAAGGAAAACATACAATATGTGGATTTTTCTATGATTGCCTCACATTGTAATGCACACCATTATGTCAGCCCTGATCCTGACACATAATATCTCAATTGAAACTGAGGTCCAACTTCTGTTTCTGTTGTTCACCGCAGTGTGTACACACGTTTCATGCCAACAGCATCTGCTGGCTGAGTTTACTGTGACTGAAGGCTGATTTATGACTGAAATCAGCTGATGTAGTCAGCATAGTTGGGTCCCAGTAGTTTGTGCAACATGTGTGATTAAACAAGGACTTGTACACAGATAATTATTGGACAACTGGGAAGAAATATTATTTGCCTGTAAGTAGGAGATAGGCACCAACTTCCACCAAGCAAGTTATGTTTTCAATCTGTTTGTCCAGTTCTTCAGTGGGTTTACAGAAAAACTAAGGTCCTGATTTTTATGTAACTTTTAACAGGGAGCCAATTGAATTTAGGAGAGGATTTAAATATACTAGTGGATACACCATATATATATTTTTTCTTTTTACTTTTGTAAGGAGGTCTATGCTCAGCAAGTGCCCTATAGATTTGGGAAGATACGGACTTAAAATCAAACTGTAAAAGTGAGCAAAATGTGTGGTAATCAAAAAAAGGTAATGACTTGAATCCACACGCGTACACAGATGAGTGGGGAGCAGCTGAGTGTCTTGGTGAGCCATACGAGTAACCAGCTTAACGCTACAGCACTGATGTCACAGTTACGTGGTTTGTGCTCTTTCTCTCTGAGTGAAGGTCTCACACACTTGTTTCTATGAACTGTTTTTCACACCAGACTACTTGAGCCTCAGTTATTCAGTAAACACACAGTAAATTCAACACTACAGAATGTACCTTGCAGGTTTAACGCATAAATACTGAAACCTGCGCAGTATGTCCTTCTCCTTATTGTCCACTGTGCTTACTCAACATGCACCGTATGGATTTCTGTTGTTCTATTCGACTGTCTATTGTGTTGTGATTTATTGTACAACTGGCAGCTGTGCAAAAGCATAAAAGCATCACGGCAGCACTTGTTCAGCATACGTCCCATCTCATGTTTTATCTGCATTGTGGCAAGTCATTTGCAGGAAGTACATACACTTTGTTAGTAAAAGTATTCACTCACCCAACCAAATAATCATGTATTCCAATCACTTTTATTGCCACAGGTGTTTAAAATCAAGCACCTTGGCATGTACACTGTCCCTACAAACCTGTGGAAGAATGGGTTGCTCTCAGGAGCTCAGTGAATTACAGCATGGAACTGTGATAGGATGCCACCTTTCAAACAAGTCCAGTTGGGAAATTGTCTTGCTCCTACATAATCCGTGGTAAAAGTCATTGATATTATAACAATGTGGGCCCAATTGGGAACAAAAGCAACTCAGCCTAGAAGTGTTAGGCTACGTAGACTGCCTCTGGCAATCTGATGGACATATCTTGGTGTTGGGCGGTTGGATTATGATTCGTTTCAATGAAGAAACTCTGAATGCTACAGCATACCAAGAGATTTGGGACAATTCAATGTTCACAACTACATGGCACCATAACAACTTCAATAGTATTTGATATACTTTAAGTGTCTCAACAAGATATGTCATTCAGGCCCAACCTTAACTTGCGGTTGAATGTGACATAGATGTCCCCAAACTCCAAAATATTTGTTCTATGGTAAAAAAGAAAAGGAGAAAGCAGCCAATTCTTACATTGGAGAAGATAATATTGTCACCATTTTTGCAATATTGTGCGACACGGGAAAAATATCCAACAATAACATTTCTTCACAAGTAATTAAATTCTGCCTTGCTGAGCACAGTACACTAAACAGTTTAGCTGTTCACTTGGTTTTGAAATGAGTGGCTAAAACTTTAAATATTGCTTGTACGATACTGTGACATTTCTGTTAGCATTTGGTACTGCACTATGATTGCTTGGTGGAAACAGTGGCTGCTGTTTAGTATAAATTTGATTTGATGATTTGGAAAATAACATTACGCTTATTTCCTGTTTTGCTGAAAAGTAAAGACCAAACTGATAACATAGAGCTATTGTTTGTAAGCTGTGAAATTACTTTTAAAATTCGTTTACAGTATAACATAAAAGCTACAAAACACAGTATAATTAAGTAGTGATGGAGATATGGGTGTCCTGAATACTGACAAAAAATATGTCCAACACCAAAATGTTACATTGCCACCACACATCGCTACCGACTTGCTCTGAAGGAAAAAAAAAACCCAACAGCACTTAAAGACAGCAAAACATAACTTACCGGTAGCCGAGAGCAGTCAGAGAAACACCTGGGTTAGTGAAGTCAGCTTCACCGGCATATTTTGTTGTTCTTAGTTTTGTTTTGTTTTACTACGAAACACTATGTCAAACATTTCTTTCCTTGTGCTGTGACAACATACGTGTGGGCGGAGTCTTCATGGCGCGTTCAATTGGACTTCGTGAACTGTAACTGAAATGTAAAGTAGCTAACCCTTCCGCCATGATGTTTTGTTTGTGTTGTTCATAAATCATCTTTTTAGTGGATAAAGTTTTACTTTTTACTTTAAATTATATCATATGGCGGGCAAAAGGTGTAGTGGAAAGCATAACATTCAAAGTTCAGGTTCAAAATCCGTTCAGAATTGATCCAAAGTTAGCTAGCTCTGGTAGCTCGGTAGTTAGGTAGCTCTGTCGGTGGAAGTCTCAAACTATAAGATGTAACAAATGCTGATTAGTTAGCTTAAGGGGAGCAAGTACAAAGATTGTGTTACCATTCAACAGCGCAGAGTTAGCTGCTAATCAGATTTAAATACCTGTCTTAATGCTAAGCTAAGCTAGGTGGCTGGTAGAAGCTTTGTATTTAATGTACATATATAACAGTATAATAAATGTACTAATTAAACTCTTGATAAGAAAGCTGGTAGGCATGTTACCATTCTTATCAAACTACTCCTTTAAATGTGTTATTGCAAGTAACCTAGGAACATAGCATAGCATATAGTAAACAAGACAAAATTAGCCACCCAGCACATTTAAAGCTCCAATAATTAGATGTTAAAAATATATGTGTTGTTCGTATATATTTAGCAGTTTTCCCATTTCAAGGCTAAGCCAAGCAAAGAAATAGCTGGCGCTAGCTTCATATTTACTATAGGCAGGAGTCGTTTATGTCAGCAAATTTCCTAAAATATTGAATTTCATCTTTTCAGATGATCGTTTGAATAGTTATGACGTAGATTCATTTTCTGTCTATCAATCAATATATGTTACCGGCAAAAAAAAGGGGCAACAACAAAGTAAAAGGCCACAGTGTAATAAGTCAACAATTAATTTTTATTTTATCGAGTTTATACGATTTTGGTTCTGTAGCAACCTACTGGATAACTCTAATGAAGTGCAATTGTACTCAAGCCGGTTACAGTTGAGAGCAATGACAGGCACACGTTTTGTGCAAATTTAACAGCATTGGAACGGCTCCTACATATACACAGCAAAACTACATGCCAGAGGAAAACAATACTAAATCAGTTTACATTGACAATAGTTAGGAAGACTTCCCTCGATGTCAATCCAAGCTAACACTTGAGAGATACACATTTCACTCATAGTTGGATAATGCTAGAGAGCAATTAAAAACATTGTCCTCACACACCATGAAATGTGTGGTTTTATCCAACTCCATGGACTACATCTCTCAGATTGCCCCTCTTACAGAATCCAAACAGTATGCATCACCATTTAAAACTAATTATACTGACATGACAAAACTAAAACCCCAAATTAGTGTGCTAGACAAGAGATACACCTCCTTGCAGTTGCTTTAAGAAGAACTCTTAATGTCTTTCTTGCGCGTCTGGCAGTACACTGGCAATGCAAAAGTAAAAGTTGGGGGTAAATGACAACTTGAAAGTATCACGAGCCACACAAGACGACACAACCATCTGAAACACTAGGGTGTTGGTAGCCTTGGTAGAATTGACTGCAGATATTTTAATCTAATCCCCTTTCTTACGCTGCTCTACATCAGCTCAGTCCAATATCTACACACACAAAAGTTAAATAAACTATACAGCTCCAAGGTGAGCTTTCGTTTGTGCTGGATGATAGTTAAAGAAATTGTGGTTATTAACCTCCAAACATGCAGAAACACAGGAGTATAGGACTGGAATCTCAGTAGGTGAGTTGGGAGATTTTGATAACCAGTCTATTGTGTTATTACTCGGACATTACAGGCTTAAGGTCTGTGTTTGTGAGCTTTATTCGCTCCAACGTCCCTCACAGTGAAAAGTGACAAACTGAACATCCCTGCAAATGCATGCACTGGCTTGTGTTGGTTCCAAAATGTCAAGTTTGTTGGGATTTTATGACATCTTTTCTCAAATATTTTATTTTAAATCCAAATGTAAAACATTAAAGGTTTCATATTTGCATGTACAGACAACATAATTCCTTTAAATGAGTAAATTAGCAAACTGAACTCATGCTGTTTATTCTCCTGGAAAACCAAAGGACAGCCTATGATGAAATAACTCATCATGTTTAAAGACTATTTTGCCCTAATAATCAACCCTCTTTCCATGATCACACGCTTAAATCTCGACAATGAATTGTTAAACTGGTGCACGCAGTATGATTTTACCATCTAAACCGACAGATGGAGTCTCATAACAGGGTCTGGCAATGCCACTTGTGAAGGAAAGCAGATGCACCACTACATTCTACAGCTTTCCATTATTATACAATCAAGGGCCACATTGAAATCTTTTACAACCTAGAATTTAACAGCATTAACAAAAACTACTTCAGTTGCATTCAAATGGCAACTATTCAAAAGTAAACTTACTGTAACATACATATTAAATAGTGTATAGTCCATGCAATTGCGCACGGCCGGGTTTGCATCATTATGGTATGTCGTTATTAGTGTATGGGAGACATCAGCCACCAGTGCATTTCCGATTTAGGTTAAGGGAGCAAAACTCCTCAGCACCCATCAGAAACTTCTCAGCCAGACTTGAAGAGCAAGATGGCCACCTGGCCCAAGTAAAAGTAAATGAAATGCTTTGTCTCATGGGTGACGTAGCTGCCGAAGTTCCTCCCGACGATGCAGTGCCAGGTGGGGTTATACTTCTTATCAAACTCCTGAAAAAAAGTAAAAAAAAAAAAAAAAAAGATAATCAGTAAAATCTATATTTAAATCCAGAACCAATGACTGCAGTATGCAAATTATGCCTCACACATGGTGACTTAGACAGTATATTCAACTAAAGATGCCCACAACTACTTTTCATTACATTATTTCAGAAATTTGTTTTATAAAGCCAACCTGTGTGTTGGCGATGGAGTTGGACCAAACTGATAACTGACTGTTTTATTCTAACAATTATCTAAAAAAAAAAGCCCAAAGAATCTAACAATGTAGTTTCATAAAAAACAACACCACATTTAGATGCTCACATAGGAAAAGTTAAAAAGGCATGATGAAAATAACTTTTTTCAAATAATTTAAAACACCTTCAAATTGGGGATTAACTGTTACGAGGCAAATTAAAAGAAAAAAAAAAGCTTTATTCACAAAAAGGGATTTAAATTAAATAATTAAATGTACAATTTTACAATACATGTAAATGTACAATTTTAAAAAGGTCATCACAGCAATAAATTTAAACATGAATCAAAAAATAATATTATATAACCATTCTTTATTTGTTGTAATTTCTCTTATAAAAAAATTTAATTGCCAAATTGTATTCATTTACATTTTCAAATTTATAATTGTATTTGTGTGTATTTGTAATTTTATGTTTGCTGTTTTATTTGCTCATTGTTTTTTTGTAAGGCACTGTGAAAGCTGCTGACATATGTAGTATATAGTCTTTGGAAATCTGTGGACACATTTTTTTTTAATACAAAAAGGGAAATGTTCTAGCTTGGTGTCCAAATCATGAAGGGGGACTTGTTGAGTTGTGACCTCAGTAATAAAAAATAAATCTGGCTACGGCCCTGTTCATAAGTGCCTCTTCCCCACATTGAAACAAAAATAGATCAGAGAATAAAAAAAGGCTCTGAATTTGCAGTTTGTGCCAGTGATGTGAGCATACAGAGGATCCATCCATGCAGCCGTCCTGTCTCACCTTCTTGATGTAGGCTGCGATGTCCTTCTCTATGTTGTACTTCTCCATGGCCTGGGTGGCACAGTCCACCGCGTCCTGCTGCATGTCCTCGGACATGTCTGCGTTCTTGATCACAGCTTTCCTGTCAGTCATGGTTGAGGATGATGATGATGCCTGAGTGAGGAGGGAGGAAAGAAAGAGGAGCATGTTCACTGCACTGAAAATTAACACCGCACGTGGTGATGGGGATGGTGGTCTAGGCCAGCCGGATCATCGCAAAAAACATCAATCATACGCAGAGGATAGGCCGTTTGGCACCGCGTTTTCTATCATGTGCACTGATTCATAATCCTTAGTTACGCTCAGGTGTTGTTTTTCTAAATAATCTCAACTGAACGATGACTTGAGTGTTGCATAGATTGGCTGCGAAACTTGATACAGGTGGAGTTAAATTACTTGGCAAAATCACTTTCGGATAAAAGAAGCTTGTGCATGAGGAGACCAAAAGTATCAAAATGTATCCAAAGTATTATGAGCTCAAGAAAAATATGACTGCTGTTATTCACGCCAGTACAGTGTGCATGTCTAACCAGTCGAAATACATTAGGGCATACAGTAAAAAAGCTCCCTATCATATAAGAAACTCGAATCACAAATATGTCAAGGCATTCAAGTCAATCTTTTTCCACATAATTTAATCTAGAACTTACCTTTTTTCCCGCCGAATGAGTACACTTTATTTCCCAAAATATGTATATTTCAACCAGCCAAGGGGGGTGAGGTTTAGATGATGCTGCGGCTAATTGCTTTTTAAAGATTTACACAATAAGCATGTAGGTAGGTTGGCTCTCTCTGCTGTGCTCCCGACAGCTCCCCGCCCCTCTGCTGCATGCTGCACCCTGCCATTGGCTGAGCAGCAGCCTCCCCGTGTGTTGCAAGCGTTTTTCTCCAGCTCCTGTCTGCCGGCATCTTATTTCATCCCACAATGCATCATTCACAGTATACACCACTGACTGTGGGCTAAAAGGAAACGAGACCTTGGCTGTGGGTACGTATCACTTGGCTGTGTACAGGGTTTTTCATCGGCTGCCGTCACAGCTGACAGACAATGAAGCATTGAATACTGAACATATGCTCACTGGTATTTTCTTTTTCTTTCAAATCTGTAGCTGCAGTGTTGCTTTTATTCAAAGAAATAGCATAATTTCCTAATACATTAGTTATCACTTTACAAATGATGTTTTTAAATTTATATACATGGTCAGCTACACATTCAGGTACATGCTACATATTGGAAGATAGGTTTAATTGTATGAAGTAATTCATACATGCTATTATTCATATGAATTGATATTTGACCATGAGATAAATAAAAACAGACTAAAGTATCCTTGTTTGAAAGTGTTTTATTGAAAATGCTAAGAGAAAAAGCAACATTAAGCAAAAAATAAAACATACAAACTACTCCCACATAAAACCCCCTCCCAAACTCCCAAATTTATTTCCTTCATACCAGGCATCTACGACTCCATCCTTTGATCCAACTTCCTGGTCCTCAGTTTCGTTTTCTTGTAAAATAAAGCCTTTACCACTGAAAAAACTTTTAATAGGCATTTGGGGGCCTAATAGAAAAAAAAAAGTTGCTCTGGGACTTCCGTTAATTAGTTCTGAAATCAAACTCATTTGAATCCTGGAAAACTGATCCCGTTCCGAGCATCCATCCTTGCCTATCCCTTTCCTAATCGATCCACTCATCCAGCTCCAAGGATTGGGATCCACTGAGCCACTCCTCCAATCAAAACCTTGAAATACCAGGAAGAAAATCAGAGGCAAACTGTTAGAATAAAATGTCAAGATTTTTGGGCCTAATTTTTCCATTTTTGAGCACGCATGTCAGATCAAGAAAAAAAAACGCCACTGAGCACAAAAACTATTGCTCCCTGAAGTTAAAACATTTTAACCAATGAGGACATTTAAAAGTTAAAAGTGGGACACTTTTGCAACAAAGTAGTGATTTAGATTTTTTTTTTTTAACATTTGACAGCAAAGATGTTACACTTACATCACAACACTTGATCTAGGACTGCTTATTCTGTCACAAGCCAGAGTAGCATGTTAAAAATTGTATATATAGCAAAGTACAGCACATATGGCTTTGTTAAATATGACATGCATGATATGACAACCTATCAAAACGATCAATTTATGGAATATGAAGCGTACCATTGCCTCGACCTGATTGCTCCTCACTTAGATGTCCTATCCTGACCATACAAATGAAATGTGCTCCACAATGGTTTTATTCCAAATCACTTTAATCCTTCTCTTCAGATGTCTAAAGGAAGACACAAGGGTAAAATACAGTTAAGCATTGGGCTCCCCATTGAAACAGCCCACCCCACATATCCAATGAGAGAAGCTGTGTATTTTTTTTAAAAAAATAAACAAAAACAAAACTCAATTTTCAATACTTGCAAAAACATTGAGTGCAGATTAAAACAGCTCAACATTTTTGAAGTTCAACACAGCACATTTCCTAATGTTGCAAAAATTGATAGGACAGAAAGAAGGGGAGAGAGGGAGAAAACAAAAGGACAAAGCAGCTGGAGAGGGTGGGAGAGAAGGGGGGAAGAGGAGGGGGATACATCTACATACCAAGATCATCCACAAGGACATCGGGACATGAAATGCAAAAATTAAAAATCAATTGCTGACATCTGGAGGAACTCATAAGAGGTAAAAACAGAAGGGTATACATCAAAAAGGGAAAAACATTGGTGGTAGAAAGGTTTAAGAACGGGAACGAGAGCGGCTGTGACGAGGCGAGTAGCGGGGCGATCCTCTGCCACGACCACGGGAATTGCTTCGGCTGCGGCTGGCGCTGCGACTGCGGCTCCTGCTCCGACTGCCACGGCTGCGGGAGCGTGATCTTCCGTAACTTGGGCTGCGGGGACCGTCTAATTTCACACGAATGTAAGCAGTCTCTCCCTGGCGGACACAAGAGAACTTGACATTGAAAAGGCAACATTCCTTCCTATGGTGAAATTACCATAGATGGAAAAGAGGGCCAGGTGTGGTTCAAACATGTAGCATTTCCTGAAGTACTCACCTCGACACAGCAAAGAAACATTATCCATGACAATTAATCAAATCAGTACACATACCTCATGTGAGCGGAATTTGGTGTTGTCCAGCTTTCGAACAGCATAGGTCATGTCTTCTTTGCGCACAAATTCTACAACTCCGGTTCCATCTCTGTAAACATCAGCGTAGCACACATCGCCTGCTTCACGCATATGGTCCTTCAGGTCCTGCCAGCTGCCGCTCTGAGGGAGTCCTGAAACATTTAACAAGAGTTATGTTGGAGGATGAGTGGGTGGGCACCTAACTTTCAAGCTTTGTTCATGTGTAAACACTTACACATATAGGAAATACAGCCGATTTGTTTCCGAAAAGAGAAGATGCAGGATTGAGTGACATGAGCCTTTTTATTCATACATTCCCAAGCAAACCAAACGACAGCAGACATGTTGAAATACAAGCAGGTAGATGACACAAATAGTTAACACAAATGCTGTCTGCTTTTTAAAAACTATTTATAATCCATCTATATTTAATTTGTATAAATTAATATCAAATCACCATGTGTTAACATTGCTATAAAAACCATAGGCAATGTACATTGTGCATCTCTGTTCCAATTCATTTTAGAGCCTAACTGATGTGGGATATTTGACAGCGCTTTCAAAGTGTAGTTTTGAACTACAGTGAAAATAGACATTTGCATCAATGCTGCAACAAACCAACTTCATCTTCTCCCAAGAAGTTGTGCCACGGTTTGATGTGAATAAAAGCAATGTATGACTGATTATAAGAGATTGTACATTTACAAAACTAAAAGTTCCTTACTGACCAAAAGAGATCGTCTTTGAAAGTTCACTAAAAACAACAAGTCAAAAGGATTAACCAAGTATGGCATTCTGTTTTGTTTACATACAAATCATCGCCACAACATTTTTTAAATCAGGGTCGTGTGCAAAGAGTAGGTTGTATTGTTATGTGATTTTCAAAATATACACTTGCCTCTGTATTAAAAACCAAGAAAATCTTTTTTTTTTTTTTAAACATAAAAATGTTTCAGATTTAAGTTGATCTCCTGTATTAATGATGCGCATACCTGACAAACTTAAGCTCAACATTTTGCAATGTTTATAGTTATTTAACTTCCTAAAAAGTTACTCAAACAGTTCCGCGTACAATCTGTCATGGAGCAGTCCAAGGGTTGCACTCTTATAATAACCTTACTGGACTGACTACTTTGGTTACTCACCCGACACAATGACCCTGTACTCGGAGCGTCTGGATGGAGGACCATATCTGCCTCTGGGTGCTCCACCGATCCCGCCGAAGCCGCCTCTTGAGCC
Source organism: Hypoplectrus providencianus (assembly GCA_028566105.1). Lineage (NCBI taxonomy): Eukaryota > Metazoa > Chordata > Actinopteri > Perciformes > Serranidae > Hypoplectrus > Hypoplectrus providencianus. Next base: position 18,398,071 of record JAOWBC010001387.1, on the reverse strand, counting down.
CCTGCCGCTCCGAGGAAACTCCACACGCAGCCTGTAACCATCATAGTCGTACCCATCGCGCCCATAGACTGCATCATCGGCGTCTCTGTTAACAAAACGTTATAGTTTAAATATTAACACATTACGGGAAAGCAGAGAGGTTCAACAACACTCGCACAGAGGCGGACGGGGTCAGCCATGTTAGCGGCAAGCTTGATCTAGTTTGCTAATCCGCCTTGCAGACGTGCATGCAACTTCGCGGATTCTGTATCAATTTGTGTTGATACCAAATATCTTGTAAGGTAACTAATGTTCCAGTGCAAAAATATCAAACTTGCATGAATATAAATCAAGCGAGCTGTTACGAGGGCACTGACCTAACGTTAACCATTAGCCAGACACAATGCAAGGCATCCGTGTGGACGTCCCTGTATGCACATACTAGGATGCCGTGCATGGAAACACATAAACACAAGTGTGGTTGTTTAAAATAGACACACACCATCTAAATAAGAAATACATTTAAAAGCAAAATCGAAACCGATACTACACATTGCACGTTTCGTTACGATAAAACAGTACAGTGTGACCAGGTGATAGCCTGAGCCCGCGTTAGCACACGCGTGTGTTAGCAACACAATGAGACAGCCCACGGCCTAACTAGCTTTTAGCATTAGCTCGTTACCTGGGGTCTTCAAATTCAATGAAGGCGAAAGGTGGACCCCCTCTCCGGTTCTTCAGGTCGATATCTCGAATTGTTCCATATTTGTAAAACACATCTTCCACGTCTTTTGTGCGAATATCAGGTGGAAGATTCCCCACATAAATCCGGCAGTCGTTGTTCCCAGCAGGGCCTCGCACAACACCCGACATTGCAGCTAACGGTTAGCTCGCTAAACTAACGGTCTGTTGTTCGCTATATCCTCAAAAGGTCGGCGGAGCCACACAGAGAGCACAGTCCAAGCGGCTGCACAGTGTCTGGCAGAGAGAAGAAAGCAATAAAAATGCAGCTTTTACACTGCAGACCGCGGGATATTAAGTGGGTAGAAAATAGTCTCGACGAGGCACCCACTACTCCTGTTTTTCTTCAGGAACCGCGCTCCTTCGCCGAAGCATTCATGAATACCGGAAACAGCGCAGCCAGCGTGGACAAATCCGCCTTACGAAATAGTCCGCCAAATGACCAGGTGCAGTGATGACAATTAATAATGTTTCTAACTAATGAACGCAATAACCGATATACTTGTAGTGCATTTAAAAAAAAAAAATCCTCAAAAGGGGCTCTGTACATTCATAATGATTATAGTAACACCAGTGGTAGAAAATAAATATGTACATTTACTCAAGTATGCCCTACAATACCCCGACTTAAACAGACTCCTCTTTTTAAGTTCCAGCATTTTATGTGTGTGTTTCTATTTCCTCATCTCTAATGGAAATATTGTACTCGTATACTACTTAGTTAGTTGTTACTATGCACATTCTGATTATAATACCAACTATAAATCATCTAATACATATTGATGGTTTATTTAGGTTAAACTCTCAAGCAGTATATCAATTAATTAAAATGAGCTTTATCATTACCAGGTGAAAAGGTGAAACTTATATTCCAAGTTGTGGAATATTGGCCACTCTGCTTAATGAATGCTTTTAGTTTTAGGAAGTCTACTTCAAATATTTTTTTGGTTAATACTTCTGTTCTTTTTCTTAAAAGGCTTGAATGTAGGACTGTACCTGTATTGTTACCTTTGAAGCAAAAAAAGTGATTATTTCGTCCACCACTTGGTTTCAAAAGGCATTCTCTCTATCTTTAAGGCCCTGACCATGCAAAATATTCAGATTCAAAATAAAAGGGTGCTTACAAGTGTGAAACTGTATTCTGAATATGTAGCCTACAATATTTAGTTAGAATAAAGCAATATTTAATTACATATTTTTAATCTGGTCCTTGTCTATATTGTAATAATAAAGGGACATTACATGCAACATTCAATATTTTGAATTGATTACATATTGTAAATGCTGCAAACCACTTCTTATTATGTACACTCTACTTCTGTAATGCAACTGCACTACAAAATAATCTTTAGAATATATATATATATATATATGTATGTATGTATGTATGTATGTATGTCTTATATTATTGATCATTAGGTCTAAAGAAGTTATACTGCTTGTGGATAATTTGCTTCTTTTCTGTCTCTCATGTGAAGGAAACAGGTGATTCAGTTGTTTGGTCTATCATAAAACCTCCTAATTAACAAACAAAATGTTCACACCAGACTAAATCTGAACAGCTTTATTGTTGAAATGGTAACATGTGAGCTCTGTATATCAGACTAGAAATTAATACTATTCAGATTGAAAACACACAAATCACATTGAGTTGCAAGTTACTGCGTATTTTGCTCTCTACAAAGAAACTGTGGAGGAAAATTAGCCTGAAGCTAATTCTTTGTGCAGTATTTCTAAGTGTGCATGAACACTAACATACTACATTACATGTACTGATACACAGAGAAGCTCTGCACAATTTCAATATATTTCCTTGTAACAGCAGAGGAATTGTACGATGGAAATTCAGGATTTTCCACCATTTTCAATACAAACCAATGTTATCGCTCTGCAGCAATGCACTTACATTACATGGCCAGTCTGGCTTTGTAATATTAATTAATAAATGCAGGATTTTAAAGCTTGAGTTATGGCACTGTCAGAAGAGCACACTATACACCCAAAACAAAAGTAAAGCAAACATTTTCATTCATTACACACATTGGGAATTTCCATGTCCAGATTGTTGTCATACGCCACATACATCTTCACAATTGCCCACATTCTGAAATTATTTTATTATCAACATAAGAATTTCTCCTTGTTATGGTAATGGTAGAAAACGCAATGCTGAATGAAATGTTGCTTCTCAAACTACTCAGTATGCATGAAAGGAACCATAGCTGCGCTGGCCAGCATCTGCATAGTTATCTCCACCGGTGTACTTCCCCTGACATGCCAGACTGTTCACCTGGGGACAGAAACAAACAGTGGTTAATGGCAAAGTTTCTTATTAACAGAATCAGAAATTATTTAAATTGTCCTTTAATTCCTCCTGTCCTTAATTTACTTGTAAATTGTCTTGGAGTATCCTGAAAAGTGTATCATTAGTGGCACTTAAATTTCATTCCTCAACTGTAACTCCACCACTTTTGCATTCAACTAAGAGTATTTGCAACCCAAATGTCAAGACAGGACAGTTTTTCATTGTTTAAAAAAATGTTCAATTGAAAACTTAAAACATGATAAAATATCCGATGCACAGTCAAAAAATTGTGGTGCATCCATCAATATCTGCGTCCAGACTGACCCCAGATACATCCAACCACAGCTAAAAATACACTGATGTTATGATATAGAATTTAATACATAAAAGGGTTTTATAATATATACATTACATCTCAAACCTTATGAATTATAATTAGATGTTTAATATTTTATAGTTAATTATTATAACTAATCAATAAGTCCCTTTTGACTCTTACTGTTAAGGTTGCTGCTGTATAAGAAATCGAAATAAGTATGTAAATTAATACTAAATACACAATATAAAATACAAATGCAACAATAAAATAGATATGTACATAAATAGATATGTACAAATAGGAATGAAATAGATTGAGTACCTCTGCTCTCTTGATGAACTGCTCAGTGGCGACTTTCTCGTTCTCCTTATGTCCCCTCCAGGCTCTGAGTGCAGACGCCTGCAGGGCTCTGCCGAAGGAGAACGTTAGGATCCAGGGTTTGGCCAGAGGACAGTTGTTGATGGCGTTGAGGTGGACAGAAGCTTCTTCTTCACTCTGACCACCTGAGAGAAAAGCCACTCCTGTGAAGAACAGAAAAGAAAGGCATTTTATTTACATTTTCTTGCTGCAAACTTAACACATATCTGGTGTAACTGTGACCTACCTGTGACAGCTGGGGGGACAGTGCGGCGCAAGGCGGTAACAGTAGCCATGGCAACCTCCTCTGGGCTGTACTTGGTGGAGCAGCTGTGTCCAGAGGTGACCATGTTGGGTTTGAGGAGGGTGCCTTCCAGGTACACATGGTGGTCCGACATGGCTTTATACACTGCAGTCAGGACCTGCAGATTGTTTCACCAAAGGAACAACACACTGATACTTCTGGATAATCTCTCCCCTCTCACTCCTGTAGTCACACACCCATGCAAACGCACCTTCTCAGTGACGTATTGGCTGCGTTTGAGGTCATGATCTCCATCAGGCAAGATCTCCGGCTCTATGATGGGAACAATGCCATGCTGGCCAAGAAAGGAGAGATAATCAGAGGGATACAGACGCAACACAAACACACACAGCATTGAGCTTACAAGTGCAGCATCTTCATGCTTGATGCAGCAGGTGACTGTATAAACCTTAAGTATGCAGACCATCATCGAACACAGAGAAAAAGAACAAGAAGAAATATGCCTCTTTTTTTAGCATTTAAAACATTACCATGTCTGATTTCACAGATTATGTCAGAGCATTCCTTTAGATTTGTGCAGAATTCTACATAAAAGAAAAACATTAATGAACAGTTAAAGTGTCACAACTCTTTTTTGTTTTTGTTATGTTCAATTAGATTTAGTTAAGTTAGAGCTAAAAATAAAAATATCCATCATTGCTCACTACATCATTCTGCACTCAGGTTTACATAAACTCCAGATTTCATGATACAAAAGAATAAATGATTGATTATCTGAATGTTATTTGCCATGAGAAGCAGATACGTATCTGTATCTGCTGAAACAGAACCAAATTGTGCATCCCCACCGTATAGACGTGCTTATAGTGTTGGTTCTGACCTGCTGGCAGATACTAGAGTAGCGTGCAAGAACATTTGCATTTTCTGTGATAGCCAGTTTGGATGGATTGTAGTCACTGATTTTAAGCACGCAGCGCCACTTTGCAAAGACAGCTCCATCCTTCTTGTACTGCGCACAGCGCTCCGACAATCCATCCAGACCTGTGGGAGAGGTTTTAAGAAAGATTGATGGTTTGTCCTGTGGTACTTTGTCCTTTGAGTGATATCAGCAGTGAAGTAAGGTGACTCTGTCTGACCCTGTGTCGTGGTTTCTCCACTAGTTCCTGCCAAGGGGACGACACCTTTGTCAACCTGAGGAATAAGGAATAGACAAGTCAAATACTCATACTCAGAAACAGGTTATAACCATTATGGTTGGTACGATAGAACTAATCTGCTTCACCTTCACACCGACCATGATGCCCCTGTCCCTGATCATTTTGACAAAAGAGACCCCGTTGTCAGAGTGCTGGTACAGGGTCTCATGGAAGAAGATGACCCCTCCAATGCAGCCGTTGATGCGATCATCTGCACTGAAGAGAATCTGCCTGAACTGTCGCCGGTTCTCTTCTGTGTTCTCCACCCCGACCTGGGCCAACCGCTTGGCCATGCTGCCTGAATGAGATGTGCAAATGATTTGTTAATATCCATTATACACACTCTTTGGGCTGGATGATCTTTATCAGTGGCGGAATTGACTCATGCAGAAGAAAAGATAGAGCACTACCGACCCACAGACTCATCTGCAGCCAGGATGCCCTTCCCTGGAGAAACTATGCGTAGAGCAGTCTCATGCAGCTCCCTCTTCTGCGCCTCGGAGAGAGTGGGGAACTGGTGCGTCATCCTGAGTGACTGATTGTCCTACAGCCTTTGGTAGAAGATGTGACCTTATGATTGTATTATTCACACATTAACAACCAAAAAACACAGACACTATTCATCCATGAAGTTAGTGTAACAGTTTCAACAGAGCGTAGAATTTCATCAATGTTTTTCTTGAAGTCAACTTCTGTATATATAGATCTATAGATACTGCGACTGATCCAACAGGTGAAATTTACATGTTAAAGTAGCACAGGAAACAGACAGAGGTAGGAAACAACAGCATAAAAACTTAATGTGGTAAATCGACTATACCGTTTTTTATGATGTAAAAGATTTTAGTTTTAGAGTTGCTGCAACTCTTCATTGTCCCTGCTTGAGACAGGTGCATATAGATTCATCCACTGAAGTCAGTCAGATCACCCTACATTTACCAATCAGATGAGCAGGTTCGGTTCTTACCTGACGGAGATAAAATGAGTCTCGTCCACTGATGTGATGAACACTGACTGGAGACTCTCAGTCAGCTCCGGTTTGTATCCAGCTCAAGTGTGTCACACCTCATTAGCTGACACCCCTGGGCGGCGCCTCAAACCAACCTCTGCCCCACATAAATTAAAAGGTTTTGATGAATCATTGCTCTATAGAATCCCATATCTGCAAATTGAAAACTTAACATAGGATGAAAAGATTCTTTACATCAGGTTTTCTTGCAATAATGACATGACAGTGAAATAAACAGAAACTTTCTCAAAACGAAGTAAATCTATAGTTTGTTTCTGAATAATCCTCAAGGAGCTCTCATGGTTTCAGAAAATTACAATTTAAAAAAACAAAAACAAAAAAAACCCCTAAAGTTTATTTTATAGTTACTCCACACTGACTCCCCATCAGACCTGTGACAGCCCATAAGTGTTAAAATGTTACAGCTTAAAAATGTCCATGTATATATATATATATATAGACACATCTACCATTATGTGAAATACGTTATTTAAGGTCAACGTTGTTTGTTGTTATTACAGCCACTAGAGGGCGCTGAAGGGAAGTCTAAAACGTAAATACGGGTTGTTTTTTTATTGTTTGTACAAACGACCACTGGGGTCGTTTTTTAGGGGAGACCAGTCTCCTCTTATCCAATGCAAAGTTCATAAAACACATGTAAAGACATTTCAAGCCGTTGGCTAAGCTAAAAACACACCTTAGTCTGTTGTAGACCACATTTTTGGCCTGCAAGGCTCATGTGCATTTCTGTGCATTGCAGAATTTTACTGCAAGATTTGTACATATATATATTTTTATGTTAATAGTGCCAAAAAAAAATGCAAGCATTTACCTACTTGATGTCTCTATTGAGAATTATTTTATTTGTTTTAATTATTTATGCATTTGAATATTTCCTCTAGTGTTTGGCCCGTTTTGGCTGATTGTGACATAATGTATTCTGCCAGCACCCTGTACCCCTATAGCAACCTAATTTAAGCTTTTAACGACACCCCATGGCGTGCTATTTTTATTTTAATTAGTAAAAGCATGCCCAGAGGAGGGTTGCAAGTCTCCTGATAATTTGGTCCTCACCCTCGAATCCACAGGGGTGTTTCAGCCTCAGAGCAATTCATGCTCCTGTTGGCTTTAGCTTTAAACTGTAAAGAATGTGATGGGACTGCTTCAGAAATAGCAATCATTTCCAGGTTCCAGTCAATGTAAATGAACATTGTGATAAGGCCCAAATTAGAACAGAAATAGGTCAGCTATTTTTTTCCATTTGGAAACAAGGAAATTTTTGTTCCCCTCTTCGTGTCAAACCTCTGTTACATCAGCCTACAGATAAAAAAAGCCTTTTATTTCATGCTGTATGAGACAATGTTTGGATAAACAAAGAAAAAAAAGGGATGCAGTAACATTTCTGCAAGCTGATAAGAATAATACCTGTAGCTATATCTATATATACGTCTGTTGAATTTGAGCTGGTTGTTGAATTATATTGATCTGCATCATTGCCATATAATCTACAGTCACTAAACTGCATCTTTTCTGTTATGTAACGTTCCTGTTTGGTAAGCCTCAGTAGGAGGGCTCGCCTGCATTTCAGGGGACTCCTCTCCGCACTATTGTGGGTCAGTGTGCCTCTGAAACTAAATATGGGTCACTGGACTGCCTGCCACTATACAGCCACAACACAGGCATGGTGGACCTGTTTAAGACAAGGGCCTGAGAGGGAATTCAATGTCAGGAGGCAGCAGGAGGAGGAGCCGGTGCTCTCCCTTTCTGGAAGATACAGATTTAAATAGATGCGAGACTTCAAGAAGTACAGCAATTATATGTGGCTGCGTCCACCGGGGCCTTCATTTTTTTTTTCTTCTGTTACCTAATTAAAAGCATTTAATGATGATACTTTATCTGGTCCTCAATTTTCTGTCCTATTAAGTTTGTCCTCAATGGGTTTGGGAGCACTCCTCTAAATAGGTCGGCCCGAAGCTTAAAGTTGGTCATAATGTAACCAGGTGTGACATTTGTTCACATTCTGATATAGAAAAAGACATTTGGTATCTTTTACCCACATGACAAAGTAAAAAAATAATTATTTACTTACTGCAGTTGTCTTTGATTCTGCAGTAACATTTAAAATTGGAACAGAAGCTCATTGTTAGCTGTGAGTTCAATTGAAGAAGGTGTAGGATGATTTTTTTTTTATTATTTGAAAGGAATCTTATTTTTTTAAGTTTAATCCTAAACTGTAAAGTAACTAAAGCTGTCAGATAAATATAGTGGAGTATAAAGGATAATATATGTGAATATATGGATAATATATGTGATTTCATCACATCATTTGTCATGATTCAAATACTGGAAATAAACAACAAATAGAAAAGAATTTAAAAGTTTTCCACAACTTCGCTTTATTACACTGACAGTAATTACAGACATGGTTGAAATAAAAACCTGGTCGGCTGCAGAACTCAGCAGGTCACAAATCCGTTAATGCTGTATTATACAGAGGAAAGGGAACTTCCAAACATTGGAAAAATATAAAAGCAAGTCCAAGAGGTTGCACATGTACGTATCTTAGAAACATTTATTATCTTTGTAGTTAAAGTCCAGCCTCATGCTTTACAAGCCTGTTGTGTCACTGGGCTCAGCTCCATGTTGGCCAGCGTAGGAGACAGTTCAGTGGGAGTCGTAGGAGAATAAAGGATTTTGTCGCAGTCAAAGTTTTCAAAGTAGTCTGATGAAAGGCCTCTCATTGCTTTGGCGGCCCGATCAGGGTGAGTCCTGAGCTGCAGGATCACATCGACGGGCGACTTTTGAAGGATGCTAGAGTCGAATGAAGTGCCCCGAAAGAAGGCCTGCATCTTAAAACACTCAAGGTTACGAAGCCGGTTCACTGGATTCTTGCACAAAAGCTGGAAAGATAAAGAAGATGTGATATTTAATTCAGAGGGATCACAGTGTGCATATTAGAGCAGAGGAGGACCACATTTACTGACCTCAGTGAGCAGACGGATCAGAGCAGAGCTGAAGGTTTCAGGAAGGACATAAGGAAAAGCTGTGACCTTGTTCAACATGGCGTGGTGGTCCGACTCTGCAGGAACAGGAAACTACAAGAGAAAAAGATAAAGCACTTGAAAAAAAGGCCCAGAGTGACACGGACAGCTAATAACTGTTGAGTTCATGTCCCATCACCTCTCCTGTCATTAACGTGAACAACATGATGCCAAGAGACCACCAGTCCGCTGCATGGTGGTACGGATCCCCGCTTAAGACTTCAGGAGCTGTTGGGAAACATTCAGGGAAGATAAAAGATAAAGATAAAAGATCTACACAACTCAGACATGAGAACGGGAAACCATGAAGACAAACGCTGCAGCACTGTGGAGACATCACAGGTGCATCACATGCAGAACTGGGTCAGCTGAATCCAGAGGGAGCCACGCGCAGGTGGGGCTCCAGCGCCAGTGCAGCGAACCGACACGCAGATTACTGTATCTCAAACAGCCGCTCATGATATTTACCTCCATGTGAGAAAGTGAAGCCAAAATCTCACCCATATACTGGATGGTCCCACATATCGTTAACGCTCTTCCTCCTCGTTTCAGCCGCCGCGAGAGCCCAAAATCAGACAAACGAAGGTGACCTGAATCATAAACACACACTGAGAATGATGCATTTCTAATTGCTTTTTCATGATGGTGTAGAAAGAATCTGATATTTAGATGCATTTTTTAGGATGCATATTTTAAATGCATGTGTCAGTTAGTGTTTGACTTTTTTTGTTTGGTTGTCAGTAGCATAAAGCTCATATTGATTACATTGATGAAATAACCAAATTTAATATCATGACAACCTGGATGTTTTTACAGGCCAGAAGTAAAAAGAAATGTAGGCAGGCATTACCTTGATCACTTAAAAGAACGTTCTCCATCTGTAAAAACAGGAAAATTACTGTCATAAAAGTAATTAATAAACATATATAAATGGATTAGTATATCACATCATATTCTCTTTCACTTTTTAAAAAAAAATAAAAGTACCTTTAATTTTCTCCCTTCATCCTTTGTCTGTGTATAGTTTAAAATTTTGGACTTTTCTTGTTACCTTTTTCTGTTTGCTTCTGCTGAATTATGTGGTACTTTGTGCAGCATTCTGCTATATAAACCAATTTAATTTAGTCATATAAAGCATCTCACCTTTACATCTCTATGTATGATCCCTAAGTCATGCAGAAATCCTAGAGAGAATAAGAATACATGACATAAATATGAGATGAGGAGTTTCCTGTTTGAAATCTCCTCTTCAAACACACTGGCAACTCAAGCAAGACTTCTTTGTTAAAAGTAATGATCACCAACCCAGCGCACTGCCCAGCTCTGCAGCAAACAGCCGAACCTCATCCTCCCCAAAGTGGCCCATCAGTAACCAGTAGGTGTACAAGTCTCCAGTACTGCAGTAGTCACACACTGCAGAGGAGAACACACACACACACAAAAAAAAACTTTGTATGATGTCTTTGAAAGCAGCATCAGAGTTAATGCAGGCCAACATCACCTGAAATAATATATCAGAAATGAGGAAACCACGAAATAAAACAAAAAAATGGGCTCATCACACTGTTGCTCTGAAAGGAAGACGAAGGAAGGTTGAGTCAGGTAAAAAAAAAAAAAGTTTCTGTTTCATTAATCTCCTGTTAGCTGAGTTTCATCTTTTAATACCACTTAGGACAGAAATTCATCTTAGTTGGTAAAAGCCGGGAAATCGTGCAGGCACTGCAGCACCTGAGCTTTCCCAGCACGCTCATTAGATGGCAGTGTGCCTCTTCAGCATCCAGCACTGAGATTTGTGCTCCTACAGATGCAGCACAGTACAGCAACAGTGTACGTTACAGTGGGATCAGAAAGGGCAGAGAGGGGAGAGGGCTCACAAGGATCAGGATAGCAGCAGGGCAGAGGGGTCGAGCTGTGCTGGCGTTTATACTTATTAACTCACTAATGAAGAGATGGCGCTGTGTCTGCCAGCAGTCCTGCAGATTGTGGATGAATGGGTGTTTGAGCTGCCGCTGCAATGCAACAGTCGACATATACACACACACAGACACACACACAGAGTGATTATAACCGTGAGAGATGGGCAGGGAATTTCCTACAGTCCATATGAGAACAAGAAAGTGAGGACAGAATCATCCAGACATCATTCAAACATTTCAACTTTATTCATCGATTCAGGTAAAACATCTGGAAGCAGCAATATATGCCGTTTTTTGTGTAAACATATTTCAGAAAAAAAAGTATATTTTTGGATTCATTATTTTAACTTCTACATAGAGATGTAAGGCTGAAGCTGACTATTCTTTTTATCATAGTTTGTAATTCAGATTAATTATTGATTCCTCAGTTAAATTGAAAAAATAAACATGGAAAAAAGAAGCAGGAATAAATTCTGGAGGTCTATTAATGCCAATATGATTAAAAAAACATCCTGTAAGCCATTATTAAGAGAAGTATCACTACACAACAAGATTTTGTTTAATTTACTGAAAAATAATCATAAGAGTTTTAAATGCGTAATGCAATATCAGGGCTTAATATCCAAAATTAATTATTTCCATTAAGTTTCTTATTACATGATCTATCTTTTTCCATCACATTGTTGTACCTTGTTCTTGTTTTTTTTACTGGTGGAAACAAGTTTCTATATCCCAAATGAACATCCTAAGATTCTAAAAACAAACAATAAAAACAAAATAATGAAATTACTGATATTTAAGCAATGCATCCTTATCTCTGATAAACTGGAACCTGCACATCTTTGGGATTTTTGCTTAAGAAATTCTAAAGTGATTATCAAAACAGTTGTTTTGATGAACTAACTATTAATCCACTAATCACGCAGCCTTAGAACAACCACCTACTGGTACCTTTTTCCATGAGTGAGAGTTGCACACTGATACCTGAATGATGACCTCTTCTTTGGACTGCTGCAGTGCTCCATGTTTCAAGATGTCTGACTTTGGTAGAACCTGCAACAGTGAATAACAATTAAAAATGTTTCTGTTCTCATGCATTGCTTTTATAATACTGATTATCATGGCTGAACTTACTTTAACTGCGTAGGTCTTCTCTTTAAAAATGTCCTTCACTTTCAAGATGGGTCCATATGAGCCTTTGGCTATCAAGCCCAGGATCTGTGAGCAGAGACAAACACTTCATCGTTTCCAGCACTTTATAATTTTGCTGACAGTGTGGTGTTGCTGTACCTGGAAATGGTCTCTTTCAGGAAGGTTACGCTGTGGGAACTCAGGCAGAAAGGCGGAGATGAAAGCCGGAGGACTCGTCTCTGTGTCCTCTGAAGGCAGCAGGAGTTTGGGGACAGGAGGCCTGCGGTCAGGTCCAACAGGCCGAGAAAACACAGCCGAGTGTCCGAGTCTGTGAGTGATGGAGCCCCTCACGTTTGACAGGAAGCCATGACTGAACCGACGCTGAGCAGGTGGTCCCACTCTCTAGATAATAAGAAAAAAAGATTTGAGATCAGGGATGGCATGTAATTACATAAATTTACCCTTAAAACTTTATTCTCCAATACATTCTAAAGGAAGAATTGTACTTTTACTCAACTACATGTATTTATTTATTATATTTCACAGCCACTTTTAAGGTTCAGATTTACAGGTAATGATCCAAAAATATAATGCATTGTTCAAGATTCAACCACCTAGAATTACAGGTACAATATTAAAACGATACCTCCATGTAAAAGCATAAAGCAATGGTGGTGAAATATAACAAACAGTACGTGATCATTTTATTTTATGTAACTTTATACTGTAATCCACTGCAACTCAAACATTTACAGCTTTAGTGATTTCCACATGACTAACTTTAATACTCATGTCATCAATTGACAAATGGGTGCTTTTAAATGTTATATGATAAATCTAAAATAAATACAGTTAACTGTCCAACAGTGTCATGGGCTTAAAATGTGCACAATGTTAAATAACAGTAAATGTTCACATAATGAGGAAGAAAAGAAAAATCCGAAAACATAAAACTCTTACAGGCAGTTTCTTGTACAATGGGCGCTTTTAAGATGATGTATTCGTCTGATAATAGTTGCACATTTGTTTTTTGTTTTTTTTGTTTGTTTTTTAGCTTTAAGCATATGTTTAATGTAAAAACCTTACTGTTAGTGAAGTACTTTTTACCGTGCAAAATTAGCACTTTTACTTGAGCAAAATCTTTGAGGTTCTTCCACCACTGAGCAATAAACTTCTATACTAATAAGACTTAACAGAGATTTTCTTACTTTCATGAACGCACCAAAAGACTAAAGGGAAATAGTCATGAGAAGCGTCTCATTTTGAGTTTGGTTTTATGTTTTGACACAGTAAGTAAGTAAGTAAGTAAGTAAGTAAGTAAGTAAGTAAGTAAGTAAGTAAGTAAGTAATAGACTAAGTCGTCCACACATTCACCGAAGCATGTGCTACCTGAAGCTAACTGAA
>JAOWBC010001387.1:18335486-18383901 GCA_028566105.1 Hypoplectrus providencianus | reverse complement strand
TTCTTCCACCACTGAGCAATAAACTTCTATACTAATAAGACTTAACAGAGATTTTCTTACTTTCATGAACGCACCAAGAGACTAAAGGGAAATAGTCTTGAGAAGCGTCTCATTTTGAGTTTGGTTTTATGTTTTGACACAGAAAGTAAGTAAGTAAGTAAGTAATAGACTAAGTCGTCCACACATTCACCGAAGCATGTGCTACCTGAAGCTAACTGAATCACTTTTAACAATTTGAACCAGCGCTGCCCAAAATCAAAGCGAGCCTCCATTGACCCGCATGCAGCTGATCGAAGTGAAGGTCAGTGATCACTTTACATCTAATCAATAACTCTATTTTCCACAGCACTCAGCAGCCCAGACATCTTCTAATAGCGGCTATACACTATTTGTTGCATTTAAAGCAGATCCACTCGCACAAACATGCTTCAATTTAATGTTAACTACCTTTATGTTTAACTTAAATGTGTATACTCTGCTTTAAATTATTTACAAAACGATGTACACGTTCAATATACAGTCAGCGTAACATGTACATGACTTATAAGCTACGGCTCGTTAACCACATTCATGATATTATTTTGTAAAAGAATTAAATCTGATTTACTCACCTTGACGTTTTTACTGGTTTCGCTGCCCATAAAGAGACCAAAATAATGTCACCCGATAATGAGTAAAAAAGCAAACAAATGAGCGCCTTTTCTCGCGTCCTGGTTCGCTCCAGTGTCAGCCATCATCAGATCGCCTCTGCTCCACGTGTCCGTGTGTTTGTGTTAGTGAGGAGAGAGAAAGGTTTGCAGCGTGTCTGCAGACAGTCACCCAGAGCAGCGAGACGGCGGATTCCGCTCCAGTTAGAGCTGTCAGATTAATGATCTATCATCACTCCGTCCCCCAACTTACTGCGACTCACAGAGCTGCCCCCACAAACACCCAGACACCGCTGAGAGACTATAACGCTTTTATTGACAGATAAACAATAAGCCACAGAGCCGATAGAAACGTGACTACATCTTTTGCTGATATGATCCATTTAATTGAAATGTTCGGGGCATTTTTTTAATAGAAATATGGCAGAAATAACAGGCTTAGCAGCACAGTTAAACAACAACAAAAAAAACAAACAAAAGTGGTTACAAAAATATGAAAATACTTTGCATAAAAAAGTGCTTTAGTAATAAAATTACAAAACTCAGCGATTAGCTGCAACATATTTTCTTTTGTTTTTTTGCCACAATACCTTCAAGCCAAGTGCAACAACACTGAAATGATTTTTTGCTGCTCTGTTCTTGATATATTGCACTGGGGTGAGGTACAGTAACACAGCTAGCTGAGGGTGCACACAGTCATTTACAGGTAACATAAAATCTTTTGTGGTTTGAGAAACGGCTTTCCTGTCAGAGTGACGCTCATACAGCCTTTTTCTTTAACTGATAAAACATATACTGATATATTTATGTATTTATGGCATTTCAAATTATTTTCTTTCTTTGTTTTTTATTTTACAGCTGATAGCATTAAAGGTGCTTCCAGTTGAGTCCTATTTATTCTAGCAGACATACAGTGTTCCTGGGCCAGCAGGAAAAGGTGCTCTCAGTCTTCTGCATTTGTCGAAGCAGAGGAAACAGTAACAGTGAAGTGCTAGCTACACACTGAAAAAACATTCCTCGCTACATTCAATGCAACACAAGTGGTCATCATTTTGTGTATGAAATGCACAAGGAAATTATAATGGCACAAAAAAACAGACAAGATAATCATAGATATTTGGTCAAAATGGCACCCTGGGAAATCCTGGAGCTGTTTTGATTTCCTGCAGGGCTTCTGGCCATAAACTTAAACAGTATTTTCTTTAAGTTCAGCAGGCTTGTATTTTACAGTACAGTATCCTCAAACTATTTGAAATGATGGACCAGCTCCCTTTTCATTGTGATTCACAAAGCCAAACTGATATTCTGACCCCAAAGAGACAGTTTTCCCTGATCTTCAGTGTGGCAGCTGCTGCAGTGGATCTTCCAGTCGACGTAAATGTGCGAGTGTTTGTTGCTTCACTTACGCCGACTGAAGATGCTCTTCTTGCTGGAGCTCTTGTCTGCCGTGCTGAGGCCGATGAGGAGCCGAGCCTTCTCATCTTCCTCCTGCTGCTGCAGGTTGTTGTCCGACTTCCCTTCAGAAGTCTTCCCCCGCAGGTCTGAGCCCGAGGCCGGCTTCAGACGCAGCTTCTCCTTTATCATCTGAGCAAAAGAACAACGTTTTCTGTGTCAGGGCAACTTGATGTTGTTTCTGCTTCAGGTCATTTAAGGAAATGGTCATTAAATTTCACAATTCAGAGCATACTGTTAGCTTTAAACTGCAGAAATACTTCTAACAATGCATGGGATTAAAACAGTTTATAAAATATCCAATAAGGTGAGGAGTCAGAATAAAGTGCACCTGTGCTACAAGAGCTTTCCGGCTGTCTCTTTTCACAGCCATGGCAAAGTCGAGCCACGTCCAGGTGTTGTTGTGATACTCCAAGCAGGGCAGAACCAAGTTCAGGTCCTTCCAGTCCACACTGCTCTTCTCTCCCTAGAAAAGAGTGAGAAGAGTTCAGCATCCCAAAAAAAAGGAAATTACTTCTATCAATAAATTATGTTTTTGGCTTTTTGTACACATGTAAAGATGAACCTTTTAGCATAAGACTATCCTGTATTTCACCATCAATGTTACTAAATGTTAAATATGAATTAGTGACAAATAGGTAAAGGAGTATAAAACAAAAGTCAGTGCAGAGCTCAGCACCAGCTGTTACCTTATAGCTGACACAGAGGGGAACTTGGGGAATTTTGATGTAGATGAAGGAGTTGTTCATTGCAGCTCGCTCCTTCATTTTATCGATGTCATCAACAGGATGCTGGTAGGAGGAAATTGTAAAATGCAATTACAAACATTTATTTCATGATTCTTGACTTGACTTTGCACAAACTATCAGGAAGCATAAATACCTCGGGCGGCTTCCTGAAGGACCTCCTGACCCCCGCCGTGCGGTTCAGTCCCTGGGTGACCCCTTTGCTGGGGCCCATGGCACCCATGGTGTCCTCTGACTGCCGGGGCTTGACAGGGATACCTGTGACACAGATGGCATCAGCACTGTGGCCTCTGGGTGACTCTGCACCCTACACCATATCCTCCATCTGAGTCCCTCTCACACTAATATATCAAGGTCATATGCTACGTGGTGGAGCCTTTAAATAGCTCAGTGGGATGACATAACACAGTGATGAGATATTTGATACCACCACCACCCCACCCCCCACCCCCCCACCGCCACCACCACACACACACACACACACATCTGTCAGAGAAAATGGAAAGTATTATTGATCCATCAGTTGGTTCAGATTACATGCTGGTGACTCCACAGATAGGCTGCAGACTAAGTGCTCCTCAGCTTACTGCTGTCATATTTACACTGTTGACAACAACATACCTGTAGTAACCAATCTGAACTTGTCCTCCTCATCAGTGACCTCCTCCTCCTCAACATTTCTTCCCGGGAAGAAAAATCCCATCATCCTTTTGAAGAACTGGTACATCAGCTGGATGGTGAGAGGCACCACGTTCACCTGATGGTAAAAACAATCATCATTAAAATCCAACTATTTCAAACATTTACGTCAATGCAGCTTTAAGGGAATGTGATGTTCTTCACCTCAAAGTGTTCCTTAACGGAGATTCCTCCCACAGGGGGGCGCACTTTACTAAAGATCCGCAAGGCAAACTGGCGTCCTGACTGGCAGTTACTCTGAGGGCGAAGTACAACCTATAAAGGAAGAGTGTGTTAAATTTATCCCCAGTGACTTCACAAAATACAGCTGCGGTCAGATTAAAAAAAAAAAAATCAAAACAAAACACATTCCTGATGATATGAACACAGTATGGAAATCACCAACAGGGACCAGATGTAGATTGAAGTGTATGCATAACAACATGCATACACATAAAGTGGTACAGCTATTTGCGAATTATATGCACATTTCTCCTTAACGATATGGGTTTATAAAGCATACATCAGAGGTATGTGTGGCTTTACAACTGGTGAAAATAATGCAGGTGGGATGAATTTTTGAGTGTGCATGCACCACTGAATATCAAACTGAGTGATCCGTGGACACACAAGATGGAGTCAAGGCAGACGTTAAGTCCCGTAACTGTACGAGCACTTTACATACCCTCACTCGCTGCACAGAGAAAACCAGGCAGAGGCAGAATGAATACACAACATACTGTAGGATTTTTTTTTTATGTTGACAACCTAACTCGAAATAAACAGAATCAAAAGGATTTTTGTCATTGATGTCATTTTGTTGTATAATTAAGGGAAAAATATATTGCAATTAAATAAATACCATAATAAGGAGTCAAATGTACCTTATATGCTGCATTGGGAAGCAGGTTGTTCATTGTGAACCAGCCCAGCTCCAGGAGATGCTCTGCAGTGTCGTCAGACTTGTTCAGCTGCGAGAGGAAAATATTCACAGTCATCAACATTAACCATCAATTTATACAATTTACACTTATATTATACTATAAGAATAATATTAGATGTGGCAGCAGTAAGATATCTTGGGATACACTGGCGTAGATTGTTATTTTATACATTTCTGTCGTCCTATGGTGATTCTTGACATACTGAATGCTGAAAAAGGATAAATAAGAGCTTTGGATGGAGGCTGTGAAAGTTTTTTAGGTGGAAGGAAAATAAGAAGCGACTTTACCATCTTCTCTGCTGTATGATCATCAGCGCTCACCTTACTGTACATAAATCTCTGCAGCTCCAATTCAGCGATGCCGAGCTGACCGTCCTCTTCAGTCAAACACCAGCGGGCCTGGGCAAAATAGATCTCTGTTCTCCTCACCACACTCACATCCTCTGGGGGCTTACGAAGCTCCAGCTTGTTTGCCCGTTGCAGCTGGAAATCCTTAAAACACCTGAAAAACAGAAAAATAGATTTATTAAGACCTGTGTGCCATATCCTCTTAGTGTTACATGTGAATGTGTGTTGATATTAGACCTGATGAGAATGTTGAGCTCTTCACTCTTCATCTGCATGTCGTTCTTCTCCTGGTTCAGCTGGTTCTGCAGTCTTGTGTTGATCTCCATCAGTTCGTCACCACTCAGTTCCTCGGGTTGTGCCTACAATTTAAGAATATAATGGTTATGTTTTCCACGTAAAATCTGAGTTTTAAGTTTAAGGAATAGAGCATGATGAGAATCACCCTAATGTTGGAGTAAATCTGTTTCTCCAGGCGTCGGATCAGTGCGAGGTGCTGCCTGACTGCCTCCTGGAGGTGCAAAATGCTGCTACGCTGCTCCTCTGGGTTACTGGAAATTTCCAGCTGGAAGCGAACACGCTGCTTTTTCTCACTGTGTTCCTTCAAGTTCAGAAGATTAGAAAAAAATGAAAAGATCCAATACGACATTAAAATGTTTTGTGGAGTGGCTGTCTGAGGCTCCGGCCTACCTTGCGTCTGGGCTCCACATGTAACAGCAGGTTGTTGACGATGTCCAGGATCATGGCGTACTGAACAGGGTTAGTGGATATCTCAAGATCGTGGTGAATGAGGGTGAAGGTGTCTACAGCTCCTGTTAAAACAACATGAACTCTTAAAGCGCATATGGTGAATGTGTAAAAATAATAATGCAACCTCCTCCTCATTTTAAGTTAAAAAACGGCAGCATTATTCCTTTCTGGCTTAAGATGTACATTAAGTTGGTGGCCGGACATACCAGCCTGTTTCTTCAGCAGGTCTTCTTTCTCATGGTTATTCCTCATCTCTGGTGGTTTGATTTGCGTGGCCAGCTCTGGGTTAATGTCATGACTGTAACTGATGTAGTGCATCCGACAGCTACAGCGTGAAATGATGCGCTGAACCTGCTGAGCCTCGTTCACCTGAGCTGGCTGGTTCCAGTCTACAGACACAGAAAAGAAAAGAAGACTGAGGGGCTGTGTGGACTGTGAGCTTCACAGATATTTTCTACAAGTGGTAAAAAAAAAGAACAACCCTGTTATTTTACCTGTAGTGGTGCTGACCATTCCTCCCACAGCCTGGCCACTCTCCATCAGCTCCAGCACTGAGTCTAGGTTACGCTGCCTGTGCTCCTCGATGTTTTTCACCTAAACACAACAAGAATATCAGACAGCAGTCCACACAGATGAGTTACTATCAATCCCTGTTTTGATGTTGTAGTTAGGTGTTCTCCATTTTTAAACCCCCTTCTTATGTCACCCTACAAACTCTATTTGAAAAAAGTTATTTGACATTTCTTACCTGGTATCATGGTTTATATCTAATTTAATAACAGTGCAAAGGAAATGTAAAATTTAAAAACATTTTCTTGTAGAAAAAAAAGCCAAATTTATATAATTTATCACTGGCAAAGACTGTGAAGAAAGAATTGTGTGTGATGAACACTGTTTTATATCTCTTCTGTTTAATGGTACTAATGTAGAAGCAGAGCTGTGCTTACCTCCAGCCACAGCTGCCTGTCCTCGGTCTCAGAAGGATTGGGCTCCATGGTGGCGAAGTACTGCATGCCATCAAGAAGACATGTCCAGGTGGTTTTCTGCTTCAGGGTGTCGTTGTACCAGGATGGATGGTGTTCACACTGAAGCAGCTGAGCCTTCGCTGCAGACACCAACACACAGCCTGCAGTCTCTGTGCCACGCAACATCATCTGGATTAAGCCAAGAAGAAGAGGAGTAAAATACTGGGTTTGAGTTCAAAGAGTGATGAAAGGAAATCTCAGTTAAGGAAACAGACATATAGCCACATCCAACCAGCAAACATGCTGAATTGGCAACTGTTTTCTCAGTGTCAGTGGTATTGAAATGCATTTTAAAATCAACAAGTTAATGAAATGGGTGAAGCTTTTTTCTAAAGCTAGCTGCAGATAAAAATATGGCATCAGCATGTCTTGTCTTGTGATTGGCTCACTCCTTTGCTAAAACTGAAAGTCTTCTTCATCAAATGGATCTATACCTTCCCTTACTAGTCCCTAAAATGTAACTGCTGCCATTCACAGCTGTACAGTACCATTGGGAAGTCTTGAGGTTAGACATTGGCAATACAGATTCCCTGAATACTAATCCCTGCAATGGTCACACCCGACACCATTCAGGGACAGACTGCAAGTGTGAAAGGAGGCTTAAAACAAAAATAAAATGCAGATACCTGACAGTTGACCAGCTCAATAAACCAGTTGCGGTTATAAACATCATCGGTCTGACAGGCAGCGATGCCACACAGCTGGTCGCTGACACCCGAATCCTCCTCTGAAAACACCACAAACTTGTCTGTTTCCTCAATCAGCTTCTGGAGCATCGATGTTCCTAAAAAAAACAAAATACGGTATGAAAAAAAAGAGATTAGGAGGTCTCAAACGACTTGGCTGTTTTCTTTTTTTTTTAGTCAATCTCCTACCGCACCTTCATTTTGACTTTTTTCTGCTCGACTGACGGTGGGCATGACTGGCGTGGTGGGAGCTGTGGTGGGAGAGTAGTTGGAAGGAGTGCGTTTGAGTTTCTTGGTCTGCAGCTGTGTGTCGATCCTCAGCCCCTTCAAAGCTTCAGTAGAGAGATTTCTCTTCAGCACAGACGCCTTTTTATAACCATCATACAGCCCAAAGGCTATGTTCCTGTTTGTGGTTGTCCAGGAAGCACGCAAGTCCACCAGGCGCAGTTTGTGAGTGTAAGAGGCATTTGTTTCATCCTTCTGATTTACCTCCTGTCAGAAATATTGAAGAAGACCTTGAGTATGCAATCATCATGGTGAAGAGAAAGCTTTTCCTGCAGCTACCTCCGTGCTCTTACCTCCTCTGTGCGGTTGCTCTGCCGCTGGTAGCTCAGGGAGGACAGGCTAAGCAGGTGAGTCTTCTTCACCTGTGCGTTGAGCTGGTGGTCAGCTGTCTCATCCCAGGTGGAGGCCATCAGGTGAACTGTCACCTGGGAGAGCTCACTAACCATCTGAGTGACATTCCACTCAGAGATCAGCCTCCTCATCACAGTGCCAGCTAAAGAACAATGCAAAACACATGTGAATCCTCAAAAAAATACAAAATACATCACAAACGTTTGGGAGGCAAAGAGACTAAGAATCTGAATTTATGAATAATTTATTTTTCTTGAATGGCATCGGCTAACGCTTTTACCCTGTGGAATGAGCCTCTGTGCCCCTCGAGTAAAGACGTGGCCTTTGTTGCACTCCACTTGGATACCTCTCTGCTGGGCGAAGGAGGCCCAGTAATGCACCTGAAGGACGCACAATACAAAGAAATGTATACATATGTTAGATAAGTTTAGATAAATAAAAGGGAGGAACTCAGATAATTATAAGTCAGAAATCAAGGTACAAAACTGCCCTGTGTAAGTGACACATTTCACTTAAGTGTGTAAGTGAAAATAACATAATGCAGACTTTAGCTTGCTATTGCTGGAAGGCAGCCTGGAAAAACACTGACTTGTAGTTGTGGGAAGGCAGCTGTGTAGGACATCTGTTTGTAGTGCTGACCCAGCTTCTTGCGGATTGGCCTGAGGCTGTGGAAGAGCTTGCCTCTGCAGATTGGTCGAGATACTCCCGTCCATGTGGCCCAAAAGTTCTGCATCCAGCGCAGAGTGCTGCTGTACAGCAGGATTCTCGGGTGGTATGGTTCTACAAAGGAAAGAATATACAATTTTCTAAAGACAAATGCATATAATGGCTTTCAAGTCTAAGGAGTGTACCTCGGTGGGACAGTATATCTAACAGAGCTGTACTTACCTGTGCCACAGTGCTGGTTAAGGTCCATGGTGATGGAGAGGTTGAGGTTCTCAGAGCGAAAGGCTCTGTAGGAGTCATGTGGTTGTCCTGAGGTGACGTCTGCAACATTCTCCGCACAGCAGAGCATAACAGCATGGTGGTCATGGGGGTTTCCATGGCAGAGCCATTGGAGGTCAAGGGTCATACACAGGTTGGGCAGGTGTAGAAAACAGATATCATCATACCTAGTTTGGAAAAAAGATGCTTTATTATTGAATGATTCACTGCAAATGTAGATATAAGTTTGGGGTATTTTCACTTCAGACCCCTTTCCTTACTTTGATGCTGTTCTGACGTTTACATCCAAATCTCCTTTAAAGACAAACTGGCCGGGGTTCCAGTCAAAGTTCAGCTTGCTCCACTCCCAGTGCAGATTTTCTGTAGTGTTGTAAGGGTCCTGTAAGAATAAAGGATTTATTTTTGTATTAGATTAGGAGATTCATTTGGGTCAAATGCCAGAAGAAACGAACATTTAAACTGTGAGGTTGGAGTGTGTACTATAAAACAAGCGAAATCATTAATATGACCAGTTCACGCCAAACATAACTTTGTTAAATCACTGCCTGTGTAGATCAACTACAGATTCACAACAGGTAAGTTTCCATAATTTTACCTCTGTAGCCAACTGATGAAGATTGGCTTGATCAATGTCCATGACCCAGCGCCCGTGCAGGAGAAGACGACTTTTGTCCCACCAGGCCAGAGGAGGTGAGGGGTCGACTGTGGGTTTGGTCAGCAGGTCAACGGACTGGCCAATCAAAGTCCAGGCAGGGTCCCAACAAGGTCCCCACACAATAGTGTACAAAGAGATGTTTGCTGCAGAAAGAGAATTTCATGTGAGAGATATGAAAAGAATAAACCTCACATTACCAAACTATAAGACTGCACCAAGGGGGCTGGAAAGATGTTTGCCCTTATTTAAGGAAAAAAAAATCTCTACCTCAATAATGCAGATTGACAGCTGCTACAACATTTTGAAATAACCTATTACTACTGTTATTGCTATTGCAATTGTATTGCTACAATAATCAGGAACAACAAAATTCCTCTGTAATATTAACTACATTTATCATTACTCATAGGCAGGGTGTTTCTCTACCTTTGCCCTCGCAGATTGCTTACCTTAGCTTTTTAACTTCTGTTTTAGTCACATGAATAGTGGCTGTATATTTAAAGGCTGTTGCTGTGCAGGCACAAAGAAGCTGTGTATACCCAACAATAAGGTGATCAGATGAGTAAATTATGAATAACAAACTAAACAGCCAGAGGGTTTTACTTGTAGAATATCATGGTGACAGCGTGATTACCATAACTCACATTTGAAATCATAGAAGAACTTGAGCGGAGGCATATTCCTGTGGACTGTCACATCTCCCCATGGTGGACCAAGTGGGACAATCTCTTTGCGATGAGCCCTGGTCTGTCCATCCTGCTCTGTCCCAATCAGACGTCCTGACAGCTCCCAATCCCGTATCTCAAACAGGTAGCGAGGGTAATCCCGAATTCTCACTGGCACAGGATAATGATATGCATTCCTTTTGTAGAAGCAGTCTAAAACTTTGATGTCTTCAAATACATGTTTCTAGAAGTTTAGTTCCATCTAAATATCTCATACCGGCAAATTACGGTTGTACATATTTATAAACTTACCCAAATATGCAGCTAATTTGAACTTGACTGCACGGCACCACTGGACCACCAGAGGGAGTCCGTCTCTTGGAAATGGACTGATCCTGTCGATGTCCCTCAGCTGCTCTCTCACCTTTTCTGGCCCGTGAAAAGACTGATCAGCCAGCACGACTAGCTCCAAGTCTGACACAGTCCAGGTCAGTAGAGACTTCCTCATGGGTGTGTTGGCGTACAGGCGACGTGAGCGTTGGATATAGATCTCGATGTGCTTTTTCTCCAGCGAACTATACAGCTCTTCAATCTTTCTGGCAGGGAGAAGTTCTCCATGCTGCTTACGCAGGTCTGCCACCTTCTTATCCAGGAGCTGGAGACGCTTTGCACTTTCCTTACTCTCATCTTTCATAAGCTCGTAGTTGTCTCTCAGCTTGATTTCAAAAATGTCGTCCAGGAACACAAACGAGAACTGGCTGATTTTGAACACAAGGTCGGGAGGTAGGCGTTGGACAGTGGTTGTTTGGCTTGTGGTGCGATGAAGAGTCTTCAGCCACTTCTGCACGCTGATAGCCATGTCAAAGGTGTTTGAGAAGTTGTACTGGTAGGGGAACTCGACAGCCAGAGAGGGGCAAGTGAGGACCCAGACACGGTTATGAGGAGTGGTGAGGAAGGGGAAGGTGTCTCTGTGCAGCTGCATCTCAGTCAGCTCTGCATGTGTTTGCACATCTAGATCTTTAAAGGTAACAATATTGTTGCCATCGAAGTTGAAGATAATGGAGGGAGAACATATGTGCATGCAGCCAGTGTGTTGGGTGACTCTGAGGGATTCTGTGTGCAGCAGGATGTAGTTCTGCTCACTAACATGGGCTGTCAAACGAGTGCAGCCCAATTCAACACGCACACACAGCCCTCTACTCTGGCCTGCAACGACTTCACTCTCTGTGGCTTTGACTGGACTGTCTTCTCCTTTCTCTCCACTAAGCATCAGCCAACAAGCCTGAGCTTCAGTTACATGCTGATATAAAACCATGTGGTCTGGTGGCGTCCATTCAACAGTGAGCTCCTCTTCACACTGAACCTGATTAAGACACAAAATACGAAAAGTGACACAGAGTCATTCAGTCCAGAGGAATAAGACTGATGGAGATCTGATTACCTGCAAGGTGTGGGTGGTGATACAGTAAGAAAATGCTATCTTGGTGAGTTTGAGGACAGGGTTTGGGGTTTGGGAGGCAGGGCAACATGACTCCATATTTTCTGTGACTGATTTGATTGCTGACAAGCTAACACCCTGAAGAGACACAGTGGAGCTCTCTGCAGAGCTGTGGACTCCGACAGTGTCCATCCGCAAAGACACGGCTCCTAAAGAGAACACAAGAAACAACAGATGTTAATTAAAGTAGTACATGTCTTGAAACAATCCTACATATGCTGAAACAACTTACCTGCCAGATTCGACAGTGTGAACACATTAACATCCTCCAGACAACAGTCCAGTTTGAACAGCAGCTGCGAGGCGGGGATGGCTTGGACTGTATCGTCACTAGAGGGAGACACTGGAGCCACATCTGACAGCTCTGACCCCGTGTCACAAGGAACGCAGATGAGGGACAGCAGGCGAGACAGGCACAGTGCACAGGTCTCTGAGAGTTCCACTTGAAGCCCTTTCAGACTGGAGTCCACGCTCAAACTCGGACACTGGCTACTCGACTCCATGTGGGGTCCATTGAAACTCCCCTGTAGAGTTTCAATTATAAGTGCATGAATATTAGTGACCAAGTATACCAACAGACTTACTGACGAACTAAACAAAAAGAATGTGAAAAACAATAATTTAATATAAACTAAAACCAGTTCCTCATGTTTTGTGGTCCTACCTGAAGACTGAGTGAGTCTAAAATTAGCGCTTCTCCCCACACATGTTTACCAGGAGGGTGGGGTGCTTGTTGGATATGAGACCCCTGACCCACTCTCCACCAGAAGTTGTCCAGGGACAGAGAGGCACGCCGGTGCACATTCTGGGACTCTTTGCTCTCTGCGTCAACTTTAATGTCAAGAAGATGACGCAGTTCTACAAAAATAGAAGATAAAAGTCATCATCAAACATGATCTTAATAGAAATTATGCAAAGTTGTTGCAATGAGAAGTTAAACATGTTCTCCAAAAACAAAAGTCAACATGAATATGAAGGACGCCAAGTTAATGTGTAACTTTTAAAGGACACTCTAAGAAAAGAACTTATCTAATCTGTGTGTGGACAAAGATTGACACAAATGTTTCCCACATAATGAAAACTGGAAGGATTACTGAAGAAAAATGTGTTGTCATTTTTTATGGGGCTTGCACATGATGTAAAGTCATAACATTAAGTGCTGTTCTTCACAACAAGGTGTTGAGGTTATACTTTAACGCAATATTTTTGCTTTGTTGCAATAACATCATATGATGTTCACCTGCGTCTTTGTGTACGTGTACAGCATGTAAAAGACCTACAGTACCAGCATTGACAGAGAGGAAGCCTAGAGCGAAAGGCGTAGTGTCTCCCAGCTGAACAGACACATTAACGTTGGACACAGAGGAGTGGATCATCACAGGAGCATCCAGGTGAGGGAGGCGCCTGAGGAAAAGGAGGGTGGGCAAATAATCTAATGGACTACATGACACAATACAGAATGAGTGATGTGCAAACACAAACATGGATGAAAAAGAGAAGACAGTAGAATGTATTAGATTAATACATTGATCCAGTCTTTTGTCCTTGAAAATTCAGGCTGAACCAAATACTTCTATGTATCATACATACAGATGACATTACTTTTTGACTGTCCTAACAGTGTACAATTTATTTGTTTTTGCATTATTGTGTTTAAATCACCTATTTTTACACAGTTAAAGGTAAGACTGCAATAATCATAGCATAACTATAAGAAACAAACAAACACCCAATCGAATCAATGTGAGAGTTCACACAACCCGACCCACAAAAATATGCGTAACTCGACCCATTAAACCCACCCCTTAAACAAGAGATTGTATGCATTATATTAGACCAATTGTCAGGGAACAAATGAACAAAAGGAGAGAGATCAGGACTAAGCAAGAGCAGGAAGGATGAATCTCTGCGTTCAAATTAAGGATTCTGTTAATATAATTCTCTATGATGATGCGGTCATAAAATGTGATGAAAGATATATTTTTTTAAATGTAATAAAAAACAAAAAAATAAATCTGTGCAACCCTCCAGAAAATATCTGGTTGTAATTCACCCAGCTTGAATATTTATTGCCATTCAGCAATCAAAAACTTAAGATTTCCTTTTTGTAACTTGCCTTTTTCTATGTGCTGCCTTCCTGTGGATTAGCTGTTCCCATGGAAATAGATTTAGCCAATGGGAGAACTCCTGGTGACGGTAGTGGATGATGCAAGTGTTGACCGTAAAAGACCCTGAAATGTCAATTGATGTCACCTAAATGTGAAAAACCGCAAAGTCACATTAATATGAAATATGCGTCATGGATTTTAAAAGCTTTGCAATGTGACCATCAAGCTTTTTCTCACCTGCAGGGCTGTCTTCAGCGAGTTCACACAAAGGATTCTTTGCCTACTTTGTGAGAGGAGAAGTCCATCTGCCAGTTTAAAAAAAAAAGAGAGACAGAAACTGTTATTCGTAGCTTTCTCCTTCATCTAACTCTCTCTGCATTGTGTCTGGCACCCAGCTGCCCACTCACCCTCGAGAAGGAGCTCCAGGCTGCTCTGGGGAAAGCTCAGCTCAGGAGTGAAGCTTTTAAGGGGAAGCTGCTCGTCATCACGTCCATAGCAGACTTTTAAAGACTTCAGGGTCCAGTTCAGGTGTCTGTGCAGACAGTAAGTCATGCAATGTTTAAAACCTATAAGTCATTCAATGGAGAATCAAATTGTGCAAAACAACCAACTGCATGCAGCTGGTGGTAAAATGTTGACTCACCTTTTCTGGCTGTGCATGGACAGGGTTACGTTTGTGTTATCAAATTCCACATTGACCTTGTGAGGAACGAGCTGATGGAACCGTTCTACTGCCTCAGTCTGGATGAAATCAGTGTTTTCACACCCTGAAAGGAAGTCAAATGGCAATACTGTGCATAATACTAACAGAAGTTAAAAAAACACAGAATTAAACAAAAACATTGACATGGTGCATTTATCAGCTGATTTTTTCTATGTGTTGCATATTCTCTAGGCTGTCTGATCGCCTGAGTGAGCTATTATGGGACTTCCTCTATCTTCTGTTCCATAAAAACAATGAGCATGATTTAAAATATTTTTTCTCTGTTTATAATTAACTGATTATAAAAGATGAAGTTGAACCCTAACTTCCGAAATTCAAAAAAAGAAGAAAAAGCACAACCTCACAGCCTAAAAGTGCCATATGCATTAAAAAGCCAAATGTTTATTAAAAAGTCTAAAAGGTTCTTTTTGTGGCACCCAAAGGCCCTGAAGATATGTTCACAAACAATGAAAGGAGAAAGCCAGAAAACACCTCACCTTTCCCTCCTTTCTCATTAATTGGATAATCTATTCTTCATTTGACTGTGTAGGTTTAACTTTATCTACAGAGGTCATTAAAGCTCTGCGATGTGACCTTGGCCTCATTTTCCTGCTGGTTAGCAGAACAGCTAAAAATATCAATGCCAGGGGTAGACATCCAGGCGTTTCAGAATATGCAGAAGCTCACTGGTGTTACAACTGGAAAACAGCAGTTAATGCTGTCATTGCCATCGTTCTAGCAACTTGCTGAGAGTGCAAAAATACAGAGAATTAGGCAATAAAGCACAAATACAGTTAAAAAGTTCATCATACAAGTTGACATGCCCTCCACTCATACAATAAAGTCAGCATCTCAGACAGGAGTTAAACATCCCAAGATGGATTTAGTGCCATCACTAGATTGTTTAAATAGTTAATTCAATAATGTTCAGACATTATGATTTGCATTTGCTCACCGGAAGCATCCTGACTACTCCTTTTTGGAGAGGGGGGCAACATGAGTTGGCTGAGAAACAGTCCCTCATGCAGCTCTGCGATAAGTGTCCTCACATTCAGGCACAGACAACCTGGCTTCATCTCCGGTAGGCTCACATCTCCAGACAGCAGCAGGCTCAGGGCCACTTCAGCCAAACATAAATCCTACAATGGAGAGCATGTTAGTCACACACTCTCAATCACAAGTTTCTGTTTGGGGAAATAGAAAAGAACCCACCAACTGACTGCTTTTAAGCACTTTACTGCTCAGCTGCCCGACCGAAAAGTCCCATGCCAGCCTGTAATGATAGTTAATAACATTGAAGCATGAATTGCAATAGTTAAAATCAGATCAATGGCAGACAGAAATAAAAGAGTGTGAACTGTGTAGTTACCTTTTACTTTGATGGTCAAGTAACAAGGTGATGCCTGAGACTGTCATGTGCCATAGTGACTCTGTCAGTGCAAGGTTCAGGACCATTACATTGATAGAGCTGATGTGGAATGACAGCAGCTGGAAACACAGAATAAGAAGAATTGAGATACTGTTTACAAATCAGTTTAGCAAGAGATTGACCTTCTATGAGGCTCCATACTTGTGACAGAAAGCGTAGCGTCGTAGGGCTGATTGAAATCTTCCCAGACTTTTTTCCATCCCTCTTCCTCACCAAAGGTCTGAGTGGTGCTTGCAAGTCAAACCTAACTCTGGTTTCACCAACACACAATGCCAAGTATCTCCTGAAACAGAAACATGTGGTAGCTGTCTCAAATAAAAGATGTCTTTTAATAATCATGTTTTTTTCAGACCTAGAACTCATTTTCTTAAATATTCAATTTCAATCTATCAAACTAACAAAAAAAAGGAACTACTTACGGCAAATCCTGGTTAAGAAGTTTACTAGAAATCCAAATTCTGTCAATTTCCTGTTATAAAAACAGCCATTGTTACATGATATACATAGCTTTTTAGGAGGAACATTCAAGCACTTTCAAGGTACGTTAACCAACAAGTACCAGTCCTTTATCATTATATATAAATTGTCACGATACGTTTTTTTAACCAGCTGTTCACATTCACTTCACTTATGTTTTTTAATTTTGATTATTTCATTTTTCCTAATATACAGACTAGAGGGATCGAAAGATGACCAAGCTATAAGTGACAAGTGAATGATGATTATGACATGTGAATATTCCCATATTTTGGGTTGTATGAGTAATTATATTGATCAGAAAATGTACCAACATTTTAAGGAGTACATCCCAAATGAAGTACATTCCTAACCTTGAAAATATAATGGCTCAGTGAATTGAAATCCAGTCTTTAAAGACTATGTATAAACATTTTATATTTATTTATTTTAAACAGCATAAAATGTGCTCTGGCCATTACTGAAACAAACATGTAACCCTGAAATAGGAGTAGCCGCCTTGAATGAGCTCACTTCATAAATGTCATGTAAACAGTGTGTCTTACCAGAGTGTGCTGGGGGTGAAACTGGATACTAACTCCTTGGACAGAAAACAGTCCGACTGATTTGATCTTCAGATCAGCATTCAGTGCTGTCTGGAAAAACCGCACAGCCAGGGTGCATGTGAGCCACCTAGAAGCAAACGAGAAGAAATAAGGGATGATTTTTTACGCATTTATATTTTTAATCCATAATATTTGTAAAATATGGAAAATCAAGGGCCAGGCACATCTGGGTTAAACCTAAGGTAAAGTACATGTTGCTCTTATTTAAAGTCACATATATACTGCAGAAACAATCACATTTACCTGAAAATGACACATAGCAACAAAATTCCAAGCAGAGGAATAAGCAGGAAGGACATCAGCAAGAGAGACATTGTGTCCCAAGTTGTTCACACCCAAATCTGGGACATGAGTCTCCTCTATCAGCTACAGTATCAGCTGCTGTCAAAGAGGAAAGAGATGGAATTCAGCTTAACATAGTTACCACACACTCAGGTGCTTGTAGCTAGGTGTCACTGACTGGTTGCTACAAAAAATAATTAATAACTTGTTCATCACTATGGCAGGCTGATGCAACATTTCCTATGCAAATTCAGGAACGTTAGTTGTGTTTTTCAGCTCACTGTAACAGCTAGCCTCACTGTGCTAACACAGCTAATTAACAACTGTACTTACAAACCTACATGATATAGCTATTAGCTGAACTTTATCAAGTATGCAAAACCGTTATCGAAACTTAGTCCGTGTTCATTACAAACCAGTGATAAACCATGGGCTTATTGTTAAAGGATAACAGCGTTAGCCTAAAGTAAGCATACATGAAATAGTTAAAGATGTTTGTCGCCGCGTCATCCACAAAAATCTGTGCTAGCATTGTAGCAAGCTTACGCTAAGCTAACTTGGCTAGCGTAGCATTGTGGTGCACTATACAACTTAGCTATCTTTCTGGCAAAAGCTTTCTTAAGTTTCTCAAGGCTCCGGTTAATCTTTGAAGGTTACTTACCCCGACATATTCACAGCGCCGTGTTTTCGCTGCAAACAGCAGTTTCACCTGACAGTTAACTCTGTGCTCTGACAGAGTAAACACTCTGTACTGGTCCGCCCTGCTCAGCTGGCAGCTCATTTGACTTGCTGCCGAGAACTGTGACTGGTGGGAGAGGCTGGAACACCGCCAACAAAATACTGTTCGAGCACTTATTAATATTTAACTATGCATTCAGACAGTTCACCTCCACTTCATCAACACTTCAACATCCACCTAAGCCAATTCATACATTGGTAAAACAAAAACTGCACAGTCAAACTAATTTAGAGGAAAATCACATTTATTTAAATCAAATGACTGACATTGTGTAAGTTAGGAAATGAAATGAACAGATGATGGATGGGGACAGGGAAACAGGGACCCAACAGCAAATAATATTCAATAAATTTAAAAGAAGTAGTTGCAGATTGATTTCTCTGCAGTAGTTATTGGTTATAAAGTCCATCGTGTTAAAAAAAAAATTGTCCTTTCACAAAGTGCTTTCAATGCAACTATGCCTCACAGCATGCATCCGGGGAAAAATAAATCTCATACTGCCAGCTTTAGGATAGTTGAGTTGTTACTACAAGAAGATTTACACCACAGGTGCCTTGTACAGAGTCTCATCATCGCATGAACTGGTGGGAATTGATGGCAAGCCTCTTCATCTCATAGCCCTTTCATCTCAAGCAGCAGCTTTCTGTCTGTTGTGCTTGGCAAACCACTCGTCACTTTTATCTGCAGCCATTGCCTAGAAAATGAAGTTTAAAAGAGGCACAGTGAATATCAAACAAATGCTGTATATTTAATCTAAAAAAATATTGGAGCGACACCAACCTTATCAAGCAGCTCGTTTCCTTTGGGGTCGACCATAGAAAGCTGCCGGAAAGCCTCATCTCCCACAAAGCAAATCTCATGGCCGTCCTAAGAGAAACATTGTTCAATTAACTTTTTTAAACAGATACTAAGTTCACTTTATCACAGCATGCTATTGGCAATGCACTTACTGGGTCAGCCAAAATAACCACTTCAACTGTGGCCTTTCCAGGAGTATCCAGGCTGACTAATGGAGTGAGAATTTTCTGATTCTCCTTTTTCATCAAGGCTTCTAGGTCAGGCAGCTGTAGAATGTAATAAAAAACATATGATGAGTATCTATCTTCAATTTCCATTAACAAAAAAAAAATATTATCCATTAAATAATATTTTACTTGCTGGCGTGGGCATGAAAATGCTATTCTCCCAAATGCTGTTCCGTGATCTACTGTCCCACTGTTATCCTGGAGCTCCAGTTTACACTGCATGAAATATTACAAATATGAAAGTCACACCAAAAAGCATTCCTTATTCAAGACAGTACAGAACACAATTATGCTTTGATTGTCAACTCACTTGAGAGTCTTCAAATCCCAACAGGACCGTTTTCTTTTCCTCATTTTTTTCCATCACCTTCATTCCCAAGAGTGCTGTCCAATAATGGGTTGATCTTTGGAGGTCTGATACTCCGAGGCAAACCTTCTGAACTGGGTCTGGGAATAAAAAATTAAAGGTTTCAGGTGATAAATAATAAAGGTAAAAAGAATGTTGCATGCATAAAAACCTGAAAGGTACAAACAGAGAAATGTACTGAATAGATTCTCTCCCATCACACTGTATAATTATTTGTTCATATTTACTTGAAAATGTATTTAGCTGCAGATAATAAAAGATGTAGAGTATAATGCATATAAAATTAACATTATGATGAGTTTGAATGTGTGATGCTGCAATCAATTGATGTAAAGCAAAAAATACTTTAACTACTAATTATTTTTCAAAATGACACTATTTAGAGCAGCACTGGATGAACTACATTATGACCCTCATGATAAAAATACCCATCACACCCACCAGTTGGAGGCTGCTCTTTGTCAACAAGGTAGAAAGGATATCCTCCTGGAGCCTGGGTCAGATACAGAGCCTCTCCTACCTCAGTCAGAGGCCACCCCAAACGTTTAGCATTGCTCACAGCTTGGCTGGACTGCAGAGTGAGCCCCTAAGATGGAAACATATATGGCACTATTACTTTACAAGCCCTCTGTACCCAACATGATATGGTGTTGTGTTTTGTGAAGTCTTTAAATGTACTCTCACCCACCAAGAAGTCATTGCCAAGTTGATACTCTCCCACCCCGTAATTGTATGTCAGCTCAGCAACAAAATGGTCATTTTCTGGACCAAAGCCAACCATTGTCTTGCTCCATTTTCCGTCGTAGGGGCTGTATGGATACAGGATCAGTGCAGAGGTCAGTACAAGCACATTAACACCCCTAGTTTTCATAGATCTCAATGAGTACAAAGTTCATGTGGTTTCTGTTGTTTCATCATATCTACCCATTACACGTCGCCTTGCAGCCCTCCTCAAATTCTTCATGTCGTAAAATCTAAAATGAATGGAAGAGAAGAAAAAAAAACACATTACATTTTAGAACACCTTTATTTAAAAACACGATTCACTCAGATGACAAAATAGGAATTAACGTTAGCTAGGCTAAGTAATGCTTTGACACAAAGTAAGTATGAACGGCTTCAAGCATTTAAATGAAGCCCAGAAAAAGTACCTTCATGCCCAACACATCTCGGTAAAACTTGGCTGTTTTGGTTCTGTCACCAACTTTGAAAACAAAGTGCAGCGCTCGTCTCATGGCCATGTTTATTGACAGACGATGTATGACGATCAGTGATCAGGGAGCGATTAAGCGTCCTATGTCATCGATATTTCTGTAGTTGATTGGCGGAAAGTAAATACCATACTGACAGTGTTAAACACACGCGAGCAAACAAGAATTTGCTCTTGCAAGTAGAGTTATCGGACATTATTTCGGATACCGACCAACATCATGAACCAAGCGCAACAACTTCAAGTAAAATAATTAGTAATAAAACTACTTAGAGCACCCCTATCTATTCATGTTAATGGTATCACCCAGTATGTCATATTCTCTCGCGAGGTTATAGTTGGTTTGAAATATATTTATAAAATACAGAATAAGAAACATTTTGAAATGGCAACTATATTGTAACTATAGGCAGAAAATTATTAATATTAATAACGCCCCCACCACACACAAATATTTACTAATCACACAGCATGATAACAGCAACCTATCTGAAAACTTCGTACTGGTAAAGCTGTAGTACAACCTTTACCACAGCAGGTGGCGATATGGAGGTTCTCTTGTGTTCGTAAGACGGTTTGAGAAACAAGAGAAAAAGAAACAGACAAACATGGCAGCGTTCATGAGGAACGTGATATGTCTTTTTGCCACTGAGCGAAGTTATTTTATGAACAGGGGGCATGGTGTTATTATGGAATCAAAGCGGTATGTCCGCGGACTGAGGAGGAAACCCGTCCGAGTGCTGTTCCCCGAAGAAAACGGTGCGAATAATGTCATCAAGCCCCCGCTGCAGCCTCAGCCAGCGGGACTCAGGAACGCCAAGAGGGAGAATGACGCAAAAGTCACAGCAGAAACTAAACACCCCGAAGCAAGAGGATCTGTTCAAGCGAAGGATGATGTGCAGTCAACTCTAAAACATGCCCAGGACCCTGTTAAAAAGGATGGCATTGATGGACTGCGTTTTGAGAGGGCTTTCCCCGGAGATAAGAGACTGGCGTAAGTGTCACTGCATGAAGGGTGAAGGGGATCGTTATTTTTTTACTCTGTTACAAGGGAAAGTCCTGCACTTGAAATAATTGTCAAGTAAAAGCAGAAGGCAAGAAAGTACAAAGCTCCAAAAGTAAAAAATACTCATGCAGAATAGTCCATGTTTGATTCATATATATCATATAACTGGGCTACAATTAATTGAGTAATTGAATTACTTGTTACAGCACAGATTATCTTAATTTATAATAATATGTTTTAATGTATGTATTGAATTTAGAATTTAGATTTGCATTATTAGTCGTGATGTAGTAAAAATTACTATATTTGGATCCAAAATGTCCAAATTATGTTGGTGTTTTCATATTATTAAATCCACATATACCGCCTACAACATTGAAATATTAATGCATTGGTAATAATAATCCTAAAACATATTGTAAAACCAGACAGTGGTCACTGCCTGACTCATTTTTGAGCCAAACTATAATTTAATGCAACCAAATTGTGTCCACAGTTTAAAAAACCAAAAGTTTACCTTAAATGTTGGATTTCTAATCTTTTATTTATCCTATTATTTGGTTAGATAATGCCGCATTTAAATAACGATATTGCAAATTATAGATCATTCCAGCCCAACTTGTGAAGTTTAAAATACAGAACTTTAACTCAATGTTTGTGTTAGTCCTACTTTTGCTTTAGTATAACCTTTAAGTGAACTTAGAGAATTGTTAATTGTTAATAATGATTCATATTGATTGTAATCGATATCTGTTTCCTGTCCTCTGTCCTTCAGGAGGTTAGTGAGTGTTGCTCGATCCAGGACTTTCCGGGAGCACCAAGGTAAGATTCTCCTGGAGGGTCGTCGTTTGATCTCCGACGCTCTAGATGCTGGAGCCAACCCACAGATGGTGTTCTTCAGCACTGTGGATCGGCTCAGAGAGCTTCCTTTAGACAAGCTGAAGAGAGCCACGCTGGTCAAAGTCAAGTTTGAGGACATCAAGACGTGGTCTGACGTTGTGGCCCCACAGGGAGTGATTGGTGAGGGCCTTGTTTTTAGATTTAGTTCATTATGAAGTACAGATTCTCTGAGTTGTTGCTGATTTTGAATCCTCCTTCTGCAGCCATATTTTCTCGGCCGGACCCATCACGGTTGAACTTCACTAACAGAGGGAATTCAGTGCCGTTGTCTCTGATATGCGACAACATCAGGGACCCTGGAAACCTCGGGACAATGTTGCGATGTGCTGCTGCTGCTGGCTGCCAAAATGTACTGCTCACTAAAGGTATCTTATCTACTAAAAGTGAACAAGTTAGCTCCATGTCTTGATAATATTGTTGCTTATTTGTTTGTAGTTTTTTAAAACCTGTCATTTTTTCTACTGACAGGTTGCGTTGATGCCTGGGAGCCCAAAGTTCTGCGTGCAGCGATGGGGGCCCATTTCCGCCTCCCCATCTATCCAAGCCTGAGCTGGGGTGATATGGAAAAACACCTCCCTGATACTGTGACTGTGCATGTGGCTGACAGCAGCTGTGGTGCCTACATGAGCGGAGCAGCAGAGGATTCTCAAATTAACATGTTAAACAAACCGTCCAAAGCAGGGGACTATGGCTGGGTCAGCACGAGAAGGTCTAATCACAGCAACATGCAATACGAAGAGTATGATTCAGACTCAGATTATGAAGATGAGGGACTTCCAAGAGTGGACTCAAAGCTGTACCATGAGAGCTGGGCTCAGAGTCCTTCTGCTCTTGTGATCGGTGGAGAGACTCATGGTCTGAGTGAAGAAGCAGTGGAGCTGGCAGAGAAAACCGCTGGTCACAGACTCTTTATCCCTGTGGCTCCTGATGTGGACAGCTTGAATTCAGCCATGGCTGCCAGCATCCTTTTGTTTGAGGGCAGGAAGCAACTGTTGATGCTGATGCAGACATCTGGAAAGAAAAAGAAACCCAAAGCAGAGCAGCGGATCTCATGATGTTGGTTCTAAAGATTGTAATTGGACTTTTGGTATGCATTTGCCCTTGTTACTACAGACTGAACAGAGTTATCTAAACTCCATTCTATATCCCGGTTACCAATAATAAAACACTGAAATTCAAACAGGTAGAAGCTGATGAGCAATGTCCAACTTTTACCCTTGGCAACAGATAACTGATGGACTCTTCAAATAAACAGACTCCTTTAAAAAAAACATTAATTTATCATTGCAGAACACAGGAAACAGTCTTTCACTACCCTGATCAGTTTGTTTTAATGTGTGACTTTGGGGTTTCAAAAGATTAGTTTGGATTCAACACCAATATACAGGTTACTTTTTAGTGGAATGTAACTCGGTACATACTCAAGAACTGTATTTAAATGACATTTTGAGATAATTGTATTTCACATGAGTATTTCCACTTTGTGTAGCTTTATACATCTTCCACTACATTTTCTACATTTTGAGGGAAATATTGTACCTATATACTGAAGTAAAATTCAAGAAGTCTATTTTTTTAATTATAAAAATATATATTATAAGTTATAAGTAGGCCAATATTAAGTAGTTAAAATTATTTAATTATTTGAATTTACAATTCCTGTTTTATACAACCACCAGTGGCAAACCAAATATTTTCTGTGGACTACCATAAGTAGACGCTGCAAAAAATGTATTTACATCTCACGAGGTTGAAATTAGATACAATGCTGAGAAAATATCTTGAATAACTCTCCCCTTCTCTAAGAAAAAAAGTAAAGCTATTGCCTCTAACAAAAGGAAAAAGCATTTAACTCCCTTGTTCTTCCTGGAAATAGTTTTCTTACATTGCTAAGAGCTTTAAATAGCTATATGCACTGGATGCATATTAATTTGAGAAAGTTTGGGAATAATGTCCATCCTTTACATCTGCAGCCACATCGTCTATGCTGATATGGAGAAATCGATACACTAGCACCCCGCCTGGAGTCTGCACAGGGACAAAAATGATCTGCATACTGTTTCCCATTTTAGAGGCAACATTTGCATTGAGTTTACCTGACAAAGGAACCGGTGAGTCATTGCATTGTGTGTATTTTACATATCCAAGAGCTAACTTTATTGATAGAACTTAGGAGGAACAAAACTTTGTGCTTGCCAGTGAATTTTTTAATAGGTGGGAGAAGTCATGACTGAAGTAACAGAATTCAGGGATTTATACATTCAACACTTTTCAAATGCTATTTCTGTGCCTTCAGAAATAACCTGGCCTTTTCATTAGGGGACCTTCACAGAAAATCCTCATAATGACTTTGAGATGAGAACCACCATTAACAACTGGCAAGAGATGACTTTCACTCACATCAGAACACACAACAAGACACAGGGTGGAAAACATCAGTCATTGGTCTGTTACAAGCAGGTATAATGTGATCTTTACTGTATGTGCACCTGTTTTTTTTTTTCTTTAAATAGGGCCATAAAGGCGTACGGCTACATCCAACTGAGGTTTATCACATTTGCACTACGTGTGAATAACGACTGTAAAAATGCATTTTATTCTTTCTCAACATCATTCAGAAACTGAAAGTAACAAGGATCTTGCAGAAAAGACAGAAAGCAAAGAATCAGCTGAATAAGTAGGTCCACTGGGTAATTCTCTGGTTTTCTCTAGAGTTCAGAAATGCTATTGAGTGAAAAAAAAAATACAAATACTTTTCTTGAGGCCAAAAAAAAGACAACAGAATCTTCATATATATTACTGTAGGGACTATTGTCAATGCAAGGCACCACAGGAGAAAGAGAGGACTCCATGAAAAGAGGAACATGTCTAAAAAATGTTAAAATGTCAGTAAAAAGTGAGACATCTCTCTA
This sequence comes from Hypoplectrus providencianus, assembly GCA_028566105.1. NCBI lineage: Eukaryota > Metazoa > Chordata > Actinopteri > Perciformes > Serranidae > Hypoplectrus > Hypoplectrus providencianus. The sequence goes on along the minus strand of JAOWBC010001387.1, from coordinate 18,358,467 downwards.
ACAGTCTGACAGAGTCAGGGGGAGGTGGGAGAGATCGTGGGAGGCGGGAGGGGTGAGGGGGTGTAGCAACAGGTCAGGGTTCGATGATGGAGTTGAGTCCCATATAGTATGTCCCGTTTATATTTGGGCTTCCTCTTTAGACGGGCTCCGGTTTGAGCTTCTCAGCCAGGAAGTCGCTGACAAATTGCTCCACTACGGCCGGCGTGATCTCCTCCACGTCACGAACATACTTGGCTCGAGCCGACATGTCCAGGATGGTGAGCAGAGGCGCTGCTTCTGGGAGGTTCGTGTAGTCTCGCAGGGAGTCGCTCATGTCGTCCTGTAAAGAGGAAACAGTGATGATGAGTGGTGATGGTGCAGCGGTACATTACATACATACATGCATGAATGGATTACCAGAGCGTCTGAGGTTACATATAAACTGCATGTCTTTTTGGTTAGTCACACGACAAACAGCAAGGACACAATTATAATTGTACAATACATTATGGGAAAACTATATTTTTTGTGTGCTATAGTTGTTGTTTCAAAATGACGGGTGCACTCCCTGGCTTACATTCATTCATTCATTCATTCAGTTCATGTTTTATTTTAATAATGGATCCTTAAAAAAGGGTGTGCAATGTTTTAAAAACGGCAAGTAGTCACACACTGAAAAATATTAATCACATATAGAAGTTTTCTTGCAGAAAATGCATTTTATGATAAGACCTGCTTAGTGAATGTAACCAATCTGACTACATGACTTAAAAAACTAAATGACTACATTTTGAAGCATATATCGTAATTTTTACCCACTACATTTAGCTGCCTGCTTTATTTACTTTTCAGGGTGTAAATGAATCTCGTAATTTATTAAACCCCATTACCCTATATTAAGTAGTGAAGATGAGTCATATGTTTATAAAATCAGAAAGCAGCTTATGTAACCATATCAAAAATAATAATATATTTGTAATCTTTTTAACAAGTGAGTCAGCCCATTCTGCATAACGAGTACTTTTACTTTTGATACTAAAAGTACATTTGATGCTGGTACTTTTGTACTTTTATTAAGTAAGTTTTGAATGCAGGACCTTTCCTTGTAGTGGAGTTATCCCACAGTGTGATATTAAAAAGGAATCTGAATACTTGTTCCAGTACTGGACTTCACACAGAGTTCACTCAGTGACGGAGGGTCTGTGTGCAGGACAATATTTAGCTTGGCTTGTTTTCTTTAGCTTGACCTCTTTAGGCCTCTTTAAATTATTCAAATAAAAAACAATCTGAGAAGGATTGGTTTTAGTTGAAACCATTGACAAATGCAAACTGACAAGAGTTCCCAAGGAGACGCAGCTTTGTGTAAAGGGGTTGAAGGTCAAAAGAAAAAAGGCTGGGAAACCACTGGTTTAGACAGTCCATTTTTATCTACAGCACAAACTGCAGTATGTGGGGGCGACGTAGAAGTGGGGGCTGTCTCGTGAAGCCTCTACGCTCTCATGGCGGCTACATTACTTTGACAAACATGCAATTCAAACACTGAGTAGGTTCCAGGAACTCTGATGTTCCACACTCCTCTGCTGCTCATCAGTTCAGACTTGCTGCTGTAACGAGGACAGCGCCCATCACTTGAACTTTACCATGTTCAGATTACCCCATAAAATTCAGAACTGCCTGGCACAATCTTTATTAATGCACACTTCTTGAAAGAGAATATGAAACTGGCTCCCCTGTCTTCCTGCAGGCAGCATGCCCAGAGAGAGCAGAGAGCTGCTGCGTCGTCACACATCCTGCTGTGTGCAGAGACAAGAAGGGACCAGGTGGGGGTCCAACAACATCCCTCCTTTTTCAGAAAGCTCACTCACGTCAGATATAAATCTCGTCACAGAGCGTTTTAAGGGAACACGTGGGCAGGAGAAAGAGAGAGAAGTGCAGAGTTGTGAAGGATATGTTCGAAACAGATCGCTGCTGGGTTTGGAGGGCATTCCACTTTTATGACTTTGCAGTTATTTTGAAAGTGCTTCACCCACTTTCTGCCTGAGGCTTGATATCACCTTTCACCCTTTAACAAGTCAGGATTACAAGCCCTGTAGCCACAGGTAACAGAGTGAATCACCAGCAGGCAGGCAGGCAGCAACTTTCAAACGAGCTTGAAAAGGGCCATTAATTATTAAGACTGGATAAGAAATCACACCCCTTCGTAATTCAGCCTCAGTTCCAGGCGGCAGTGCTTCTGGAGTTGGCATTCCTGCCCTGACAGAGATCCATTATACTCCACTCATATCTCGTCTAAGTCAAATGGATTTCACATGTTGTGTTTTGTCAGGTCACACAGTTCACTTGTTAGATGTGCACAGCTACTATCATTCGAGACATTCTCCTCTCCTCATGACAGCATGACCTGATTTCCCCTCAGCTTAGTTTTTTTTGGCTCAGAGGGAGACTCGCAGAGATTAAAGATCAGTTTCATATGGAAAAGATTATGCTGAAAATGCAGAACTAACAAGAAAGGGCCAGAGGGTGGCACTGCAACAAAGAGCTGGGCTTCTTGTAGAGGCAGCGCCTCTGATGTTAATGCCGTTACTGATTTATGTGCCAATGTGAGTTTTGTCAAAACAAAGTCAGTGATAAAGTGACTTTGGATGGATTTCCTGCTACATGTAACCCTGAAGCGTTCTCTCCTCTTAGGCGTCTTTGTTGTGTCTTCCATGTTATCAGAGAATCCGCAGCTATTCTGGCTAAACGGATCAAACCACACAATCGGCTCTCAGACTCCTCATTGAATCGCTTGGCTGTGCTGCTACCTAAAAAGGATAAGTATGCCAAGATGAAGTCTGTGACCTGTTCCCTGCAAAACTGCTAACAGATGGAACAGATGAGCTGCAGTGTGGTATTTTGTTGTAAGCAGCTAACTTCCTCTGAAAGGAGCCTCTTTTATTACGCTGCAAATCACCAAACATTGACCACTTAATAGTCACATATGTAAGCTGTCACTAAAGACATTGTAGTTACGGGTGAAATACTGCTTGATTCCCCTGCTACATGCAGCAGCTTTGCCTTGCATGCTCCTTCCCAGCCATGTTTAGTGTAGATTATGGATCATCTGAGCACACAGTGTAAAGAAGCCACAAAGACTGATATTCCACAGCCTGTCACCGTGGCCTTTCCAGCCATGCAGATATAAGAAGCTGCAATCTCTGCATCAGCTCCGTAGGAAGTCATGCATCTTCTTTTGTGTGGCTTCTCTGCTTGTGTAAACTGCTTCTCGTGAGGTGCAGCCATTCCAGTGCCCCCCCTCCGCCCTCTGCAGCTCAGCTCAGAACAAAAAAGACAAAGGGCCTCCCTGCTGCAGCCCGCACTCACAGCTGTGATAAGGCTCAGCGTGTGTTTACCGTGTGTGGGACCTGCTGGGCCGTGTCGGGCTTATTCTGATTACTGATGCACTGTGGCATTTCACAGACGACGACCATCTGATAAGGCTGAACTGATAATGATGAACGCAGCCTCCCCACCGGCCTCCGAGCCGGGGCTGCGTCCGTCTCACTGGTCAGGACTGCGAGTCTCGGGGAAAAGTCATGATTGTGAAATTTTGGGGTATTCTCAACAGCAGATGCTCATCAGTTTATATTAATGAAAGTGAAAACATATTTCCCTGGCGTGCGGCAATGTGGGATAAACAACTGACAAACATCTCTAAAGTTAAAGAGGTACAAAACCTTCAGCCTGAGCCTGATGAGGATAGAACAAACAATAGAAGTACAAAACCCTCATAAAAAAGAGCTGCACTCCTCATCGTCATACTGAATGGAATGAAATGTCAGATTTATTGAGTTTCAGTGATAAAGCTGGCTTACAGTACATGCAAGTTCTGTGTTCTTTGTATGTTTGAAGATGAATGTTTTTGGCTCTTTTGAGAAGAGGAACATTGTGTTTATAATTTCACAATACTTAGTGCATGAATGTCTTCGACACGACATCCTGATTATTATTATCTGTTCACATTTTACAGAGCTACATATGCTGCAAACTATTTTCTTAATAAATTGATCAGTCATTTGGCTTTTAAAAAAAATCAGAAAAACAAAGAAATGCCTGTCACAATATCCTAGAGGTCAAAGTGATATCTTATAATGTCATGTTTTTGTCAGCATAGAAAAATATTCAAGTTAAAGTAATATAAGGCAAAGGACAGCCGCAGAAGAGGTCAAAATGTCCAATTTCTGCTTGCAAAAGGAGACAAATTGATTATCAACATTGTTGCTGATTAATTCAGTAATAGTCAGTTTACTGAGTATCTTAGCTCTAAATGTTAAGCTATTGGTTTTGCTAAACAAATCTCCCTCTGGTGATCAATAAAGTATTTCTGAATCTGATTCAATCCCCAAAGCCATAAGATTCATCCACTGGGCACCATGAACATGTATGCAAAATGTAACTGAGATATTTCACTTTAAGGTACAAATGTGAACCTCAAGGTGGCACCAGAGGGAAGTTGAGGGATCTCAAACACACTGGGAGTCATCCTCTGGGGACCATTTGTGTTTCTATACAATATCATGGTATTCATCTATGAGTTTCTTCGTTATTTCAGTTTGGACTGAAGAGGTTGAAAGGTAAACAGTTTTAAAGAGGGACTTAGTGTGCAAACATCCAAGCAAAAAAAATTCTCCAATGCATGATAAAAATAATTAAACTTTGGCATGAAAAAGACCTTGCAGTTTGAAATGCAGGCAGGCAGAAAAAGAGGATTAAACTCTCTTGTGCTTGACAGTGTGAAGGCATATCGCCCATGCTAGCCATGCTAAAAATGTAATATTTATTGAGCCTTAAACATAAAGTACAGCATGGGGAAGCTGATGAGAGAGATCAGGCAACAGTCACTGCTGCTTGCCACAAAAATCTGTTAAATTCTTACGTGACTGGATAATACCGCTAGAGTTCGTTTTGCATGCAAGAGCCAGTACACAGTAGACATAAGGGAACAAAAGATCATTCATTCAGCATTCATAAAACCAGTGTACTACTCTGCGGCGTATGGTTTTTTCAGTAGCGTAAGAAGATCCAGTGTCATTCTGCTGAGCCTGGCCTCCCCCCCGAGAGGCTGCCAGCATACTGCTGTCTCATGGACACAGAAAACCCAGCAGCTGGCCTGGCGAGGAGCGTGCGACTACCAGGACCAACCCGGGCCAAGGTGCAGGAGTCTGAGCCCAGAGCCTGGAAGCTCCAATCTCTGAAAGCCGCAAACGGGAAGTGATATCCCACCGTGAATCCGATCTGGAAGTGAAACCTGGTGATTTCATAGCTGGTTGAGCCGCAGCCAGGAAATTATACCTGCGCTGCGTGGACGTAAAAATATCTGCCTTAGCACGTGTGCCGCAAGGGAAAGAAAAGAAAACTTCAGAATCACTTTAAGCTCCAGTGCAACAGTGTGTCTTTGTGTTAGGTCAAATCAATATTGGCACGCTCCTGTCTTTCTGGAGGATTTTCGTCTACTGTCTATGTATGTCAGTGTCGTTTCAAGGCTGATGAGAGGCCTTGGACAGACACTCAAAGGGTCAGACAGTCAGCACATGTTCAAGCCCCCCCGGCCTTGAAACCTGAGCCTGCCCTCGGTGTGTGACACGAGAAACCAGCGTTGTCCTCCCAGACTGCTGGGCAGAGAGAACTGGGAGGAAGGGGAGCTGGAGGGCAGAGAGCAGAGAGCAGGGAACCGGGGAGAGGCAGCTAATCTGGTAATTATGTCTGCCGCTGCTGCTGCTAACTCCACCAGCTCGGGAAAGGTCGAGACAGAACAACATGAGATAACAACAGTTGGGAAAACTTCGGGGTCCGTCCCACACGGAGGAATAGATAAAACTGGAGATGGAAGGATTATTTGGACGAGTAGAGAGAGTGTGCTGGCACGCTCTAGGTCTACCTATCCTGATACAGGCACCCAGCTGAATTCTGGGTCGTGGACAGGAGTGAGTGTCAAGAGTCTCAGAGAGGAGCCGCTAATGCTCTTATTTCAACATGGCCGGGGTGTTGGTGCAGATGTAAACCAGGGACTTTGGATAAGTGATCCGAGTCTGACTGGGCAGGATACTGGCTGGTTTTAGACCAAAACATGAGAATCTTGGATTTACATTCACAGTCATGCATGTTGTTCATACTGCACAGCCCTATGTTCTTGTTTGTGCAGCACCTTTAGTTATTATATTTAGAAAAATAACAAAAGGAATCCTCATCAGAATTCTTGTGACATTACATGCTAATCTTGGGCAATAAATCTAGATCAGTATTTAAAGACCAAATATTAAAAGTAAAAAGAAAAAAACCCAGTGGCAGTCGAGCTGTATAATGTATGTCATAACCAAGTGCAGCACAACAAACAAATGAGTTACTGTATGTCACATTGAAATAAACCAAACATCAGCTATGCAGGTTTGTGTGAAATGGCATTTTACTGTCTCGAGTGGCTTATCTCACCTCTCCAGCCACAAAGAACAGCAGCGGCATCTCCTCCTCCTTGGCTTTGTACTTGGCCATAAGCTTCTCTGCTATTGGCTGAATCAGCTCCTTTGCTGGCTCCAATTCACCTTCCTCCTCAGCGTCTGAACAAACCAGGAAAGAGACAGAAAGTTTAAAAAAAAAAAAAAAAAAAAAGAGAGAGAAAAGAAAATCCACCTGGTTGAGGAAAAATGCACAGATGAGTGAAATAGGAAGCAAAGGAAGGAGAGACGACTGATGGACAGATGAGTGAGGACATGAAAGAAAGAGTACAGATGGTCTTTGTCTTGTTTTGTAATCCAGCTTGACCGCAGAAACACCAGGGTGGTCTAACATTTTGACTGTCACCGCTGTCCTTTTTGGCATGTGGTCCTTCTCAGCCGACAAAGAAACAGCAACTGCCCTACAGTCATGTCCAGCTCATTTATTATGCTATTCACAAACCTGCATTTAGCTTCTTTCACCTTCTGCATTAGCATATAAATAGATTGATAAATACGAAGACATTCATAGACCTTCGGACCTTTCAACACTGGAAGAATTTTCCACAGAGTCTGACATTCAATATGGTCCACATAAATGCCACTCCATTCACGCAGAAGGAGCTCCAGGCAGAGCCTCATGTGGAGGCTGCATCATAAATGCCCGTCTACTCACCCACAAACAGGACGAGGCAGGGCCCCTCGTGGAGCTGCACAGCGTTGGACTCGCTGAGCTCCAGCACGGGCCGAGGGTGCCAGGGAAAGAGCCGGCACTCCGGGTCGTTCAGCACCTCCACGCGGCCCTGTCGCGTGATCATGTGACCCTCTGCGTCCAGCACAATCAGTGTGGGAATACCTGGTGAGGGAGAAAGAGGAGGTGAAGGTGAGGAGGGCAGGAAATGGCAAGAGCCCGGGAGGTGGTTGGGTCATTTCCAGTAATTATCGCTGCATGACGCAGTGCTTCCTCTCCCACTGAGATTTTTCTTTGTTGTGTGAACCATTTTTTTAAACCAGTTTTTGGCTCTTTCTCTCTGTCTGCTCTCACTTGTGATGTGCCCACCTTTTGCTACATGTCACTGACTCCAACCATCCTTCTGATTACCATCTCCTTGCCTTATTAACAGCCTTATCAGAAACAGATACCATCCGGGAGTTAACAGTGTACGTAAGTGTGTTCCTGCTTGCGCATGTCGACTGAAGTCAACAGAGGCCAGGGCCGTCATGAACTGCATGAGTTTGCAATGCGGGAGGGGGGCAGTGTTGATTCGTCTTCCATGCATTCCTCACATACTTTGCAGGAGAGGCTGAGAGCCAGCTCTTGCTAACTTAATCGACAGTCCGCTGCGCACACACACACAAACAGGAGGGAATCAGGAGAGAGAGAGAGCGAGGCACAGAGGCAGCACTTCCGCAGCAAAGTCGGTAAACATGATAACCGGCCCACATTCCTCAGGCTGCGGGGCAGTCTGTGTAGCTGTTTGCCTGCCTGGCACACAGAGCTGTCAGCCATTGTGCCAGTCCGTCAGTGTGTGATGTAACGAAGCACGGCAGGAAGAATAAAACTACACTATTCTCTCAGCTTGAAGATCTGAAGCAGCTAGTCCACACAAACAGCTTTTGAAACATTGCCTTTTATTAGTTTAATGTTGTTTTTTTTTAATTAAAATTCTAAACCTAACAGTTGTCTTTGTGCCTAAACCTTGCCAAAGTGCAATAGTAGTGCCATGTAGGTAGGTCCTGGAGTATGAATCCAGTGATAGACCTGCAAAAATGGCCAAGTGAGCATATCAATACCTGATCGCGAACCAGAAAATTAATTTATACTTCACATGTGTACAGATGGTTTAGGACGGGATAGCCCAGTGGTCATTAGGTGGGTCTTAAACAAATCAGATTTACAATAAAGTAAAGATAGTGCTGGACTTTAGGAATAACATTGAGCTGTCTGTTTTTAGGGATGATTATATTTTAGTGTGTACTTATCAAGAGGAGGTGGATGTAAAAAATACCTTGTATTCCATATAGTCTGTTGAGTCGTGACCGCCTAGCCTCGTCTGAATATGGCACCGCCAGCCATGGCATCTCGCTGAAGTACTGCTTAAAGGACTCCTCTGACCTGGGGGAGAGAGAAGCAAACAGATGGTGATTTGGAGGTTTCAATTAACAGCTGAAAAGAGAGGGCCGATTATTTGTGTCCTCGACGGACAGAAACAGATGCCAATAAATCTGATCTTGTCTGTGTCCGGCCTCGGTGAATCTTACCTGTCAGCGCTGACGAACACGATCTCAAACTTCTGACCCGACTCTTTGACGATTCGATATGATTCAACCAGGACCCGGGTCAGACTTCGGCATGGCGGGCACTAATGGGAGAGATAGGGAATAAAAGAAAACAGCCTTTATTACTTTAGGTTTTATGTCAAATACCTTTCAACATACTAGTAATTTTTTTTGTTTTCTATCCAGCTTCTTTCAACATTAGACCTCTTAAAGCAGTCTGAAAAGTGTCTGTTGTTCTGTGTGAGTGTGTGCGGAGGGCCCACTCTATGACTCTGAGTGTGATGGCATGGCTGGCACTGAGATGAGATCAGGCTCTATTTACATCTGACACGGCAGAGGATTAAGCAGTTCATGTTTTAGGGGCGGTAACATTTTATAAGCACTTCCTGGAAGTTTGCCTTCTGATAAGTGAGACAACAGGAAAATTCTTTCCAGTGTGTTTCAGGAAAATTACACGAGACACTGGTGTGGAATGCACCATAATAGCATATAAACAATGTTTCAGCAGCTTAGCAGGTTTTATCCAAATGTATGTTGAAATTTTTAGACCTTCTGAATGGAAAATATAGTTTTAGTGTTTTCTGTTTAGTTTGTTTGTCAGCAGTTCTACGGAAAAAATACTGGCCCACTTTTCTGGGAACTTGAACTAAAAGGGTGTTGCATCAGCCAAAAGGAAACCAATTAAATCTTGGAGTAGATGTGAATCATAGGGTGAATACACAAATGCTTTGCACGACGGGGCACGGCCGTGGTGGAGGAAATGCCATAATTCATGAAATCTATCAACAATGTTCAAAAGCGAAAAAAAATATAAATAGGATGAAATTGAAACATGTAACTCCTTCAACTTCATTTTGATAACAAGCTGTCATATTCATGGTGTTTCGAAGTACATTATCAATGTTTTGTCCTTTATCTGTATTGCAATATAATTATATATTAAATGTATCTATGTAGTCCTTTGTCTTTACTTAAATATTTAGGAAGGCCTTTGTGCAAGCTTTGCTCCGTATCCTGCACAAGCTTTTATTTTGAAGCTTGTAAAGATATGTAGGTGTAAGCGTGTTTATATATAAATGTCCATGTTCACATATCAGGTTTTTCTTTTATTAGATGTACGTTTATGTTTAAATGCATGTGGAAACAAATTAATATAGCTTGCCATAACATTATCTAACATTTAGTAAAGTATGCTATCTCTTCCACTGCATGGACAAAGAGCAGACAGTATTTCATTACATTAAGCTGAATAATGGATACAGTATGTCAAGCCCTTTCATTGATCCATGAAGGCTCATCGTACCGACACAAAGGGACTGTGGGAGTGAGAGTGTGAGGCACAAAGCCTCAATCAATTCACTGCTCATTAATTCACTTCCTCCTCCATCGCTCAAAGAAGTAAACACTGTATATTGTCTTCTCTATTCATTATAGTTCACACAATGTGGTGTCAGTGCAGCAGCATCATAAAGCCCTCTTATGTGGGCTTTTCTTTGCTGATGTTTGCCACTGAACTTTGAGCTTAAGTTTTATTGTCGTGAGTTAAAGGCAATATTCCCTCACCCTGCAGGCGGGAAAAGCAAATGCACAGTGAAATATAGGTCATGTGTCTGTGCCACGGGCCATTCCATGTCCCGGGAACATTAAAGAAGGAAAAAAAAAACATCTGTGTAAGAAGATGCCAAGGCCAGGTGCTGGCATTTCACGTTTGTGAAATTACTTTAATGGCGGATCGATTTACACGAGTAACCAGGGGGAATGTAGGGTAAAAGCACCGCAAATAAACTCCTGTAATGGCTTTTGTGACTTGTCCTTTTCAATTTTGTATGGGTCTGGGGCTGGAGCCAGCCTTCAGGCGTCAGCGTTCTGACGAGCCGGTCTCTGAGGCTGCGGCTCTGGCAGCTGCTGTGCTGACTGCAGCCTGCACTGCATCTCATCAGGAACAGTGCGCTGGTGATGATATAACGCCTTTCATGCATCACGAGTCACGACCTTCACTGGCTATCAGCAGGTCCGGCAGAGAAGGAGACAATGGTGATGATGTCAGTGGGGTGTGGTGACTAATGGCGACTTTAAAAAAGGTCCAGAGGTGGCGGTGAAAGGACTGACAGGGGTTGCCAACCGCTGTTAGTGTAAACACACAATCACAATGGAGTCGCCTCCACCCTCCTGCTCCTCTCTCTTATCTGTCTCGACTACCAGCGAGTCTCTTCCTGCTCCACTCTGCTGGCGATGCCCTTTCTTCTCACCAATGTTTCGTGTCCGAGAAAAGTGAAAATCAAGGTCCTTTGTCCCCTTTCTCCGCTCCCTGTACTCACCCAGTGTGCTGAGAAGTACACTCCCACGTAGTGTCCCTCCAGAGAGCTGCTGTCTGTTGTCTGCCTGTTGTTCCGGAGCAGAGGCCCTGCCACCACCTCCGCAAATGGCTTCGGCCCCCAGGGGAACTCCAGGCCTGGGAGAGGGTAGGGGAATGGAGGGGGCAACGAGAAGGGATGGATGGGAGAAGAAAAGAATCAGAAAAAACAAAGATTAGAAGAGAAGACTATGCTATGCTAGCTGCTCTGTGAAGCTTTACATTAGCACAGCAGTGCTTTGAGCTATATGCTAACATTAGTATGCTAACATGCCCATAATAACATTGCTAACATGCTGATTTATGATTAGCAGAAAGAATGTTTCCCTAATTTGTTTGGTGTCAGGGCCTGGCATTATGGCCAAAATATCCTATCCTGATAATGGTCACTTCATATCTTTATACAAATTTGAATGCTACTTTACAATCAGCACTTCACTCCTGCTCTATAATGCACACAAACTGTGCAATACCAATACTTTGAATACTTCAGTCAGGTATGTTATTATTCCACTGCGCAAAATAGATATTTTTCTCTGTTCAATCCTTCATTTTCAACTGCTCAGTCTGTCTATACTGTAAGTGTAGGTCTTATTAATCATCTCACACTGGAAATGTCCCCGTTATGGGATAAATAAAGGAATATCTCAGCTTTCAATGTAGAAATCCCCTGATCTTTTTTTCCTTTGCTTTGTTTTAACAAAACTAATGGAAACCAAAGCAAACCAAAAGTCCAAAGATATTAAACATCCAGTCATAGAAGACAAAGGATACCAGATGCTTGAATCGGATAATTTTGTCTTTTCATTCTTAAAAAAAATGAACCAACACTAATACAAGGTTAACAGATAATATCTGACAGTCAACATACTGATTAGTCAGTTTTAATTTGTCACTAATTATTGTAGATGTTAACCAGAACCACTGGTTACAACTTTTCCTATTCGTGTAGTGGCTGTTTGATAAGAAAAAGTCATGTGTGCTTGTCATGTACTTGTTACTTGGCTAAAGATTTTTTGTTTGTTTTGTGGCACATCTGCGACTGGAAACACACACCAGATTCAGAATATGGTTTTAATGACGACTGAAAGCCAAGCCTCTCGAGCAAACGAAAGGTCCCTGGAAATACTTCCCTCCTGCTCTCCTTCACACTTTTCATTTCCTTTTCAAGGTGTCTTCATTGTTACTGTCAAGCTCTAGAGATGCATTTGGAGCGGCCGAATTAAACAGGAGGTAATCATAAATAAAACCCTGTATGGCTGGTTTATAATGGGCTCTTTATACGAGCGTGGCTGTTGAGGGCTTCATTAAGCAGAAATGACACGTCTGCATCGCACTGACACGGCCTTTTATTGTTGTCCTGATTGTAAAAGTGCACTCCATCTTTTGCGCTGCGAGCTAGTCTGCTGCCACTCAAGTCAGGCCTTTCATCCAGGGTGAAAAGCAGAGGGCCCTGAATCCTCCACCTGCCCCTCCCAGTCTCCATGTGCAGCAAACTTTCAGTGCCCTTCTCCTCTTCCTTACCGAATTGATTTGTCACATCAGGAACATGGAAATAGATTAAAAAAACACAACAAAACAAAAATGTGAGCCTGTTAAGGGGGATGCATTGTTAGAAACATTTGCTCCAGAGTCCAGAGAATAATCTGCTCTCCAGACACATGTACTGGGAGAACAGTTAATGAATCATGGATAATTCTGCAGGCTTGGACTGGCTTTAATAAACCAAGCAGCAAAATCTGTCACAATCCTCATGTGAAATCCATTCGGCTTCATTGCTGCGCTCCATAGAGACGCTATTCTCCCTCCTCACATGACTTCTTTCGCTTCTTTCATGCTGACCTAACAGTGTCTGAAGAGGCAGTGCTTTAAAATATTGGGATCTTCACAGCTACACAGGATGTCCTCTGTGCAGGGAGAGGAATGCAAGTTCACTCTTGTTAATTCTCCGTCTCAACTTCAAAGTGCAGAAATTATAGGGTTTGCAGATGAGGGAGTGAGACATGGACACGCTGTAATATTCATGCAGCACCATAATTACGGCAGCATCAACACAAACGAAGGGGGGGAAGTTATTGCAAAATGTTTTAGTCAAATGCTGGATGATGTGGCGCTGCAGGATTTACTCAAGGAACAGTGAGGAGGCATCACACAGAACGAGTGTTGTGTCTGTGTGTTTTGTGTGACTCCTTCACTCATTTATGACTTTCTTTACTTACATTTCTGATGTGTATCTCACTAATTTATGTTGGGTAAGCTGTATATAATACGTCGTTAAATTAGGTATCTTAGAAATCTAACAAGCAGCTTTTCGTGTCATGTTTAGTTTCATTAGTTTTGTTTAGTTTCTTGTAGATTTTCAGATTTCAATGGCGTCATATCCACTTTGTGCAAGCATCAGCATTGTTTTTGTCAGCCCAAAAATTTCAATGAAAATAATTTTTGTTCAGTTTCAAGCCACATCTGCAAAATATACTTTTTAGAAGTTTAGGAAGGTCCCCTGTCTGCTGAACATCATCAGAAAAACACAGATTTTTGACGTGAAACTGGGTTATTCTGTATCTTCCTGGTTTGTAGTCAGAGGGTCTGTTTGTTTTGGAGAGCAGGAGACCTCTGAGGGTAATTCAGCTCCAGGTAAAAACCTCCTTAACATTCAGAGAATCAGGGAGACTACAAGGATTGCAATTGTGGAAAAAAAAAAAACATGACTTTACTATGTCACCAAACCTTTATTATTGTTTTGATTGAATGACCTCTAACAGCAGAAAATGACATATTGTGCATTTAACTCACACTGTTGCAAGGTTTTAATATTATCTCTTACTGTTGTTTTAGTATGAATCTCAACACTAAGTGTCATTATTGTCTTTTTTTTGGCACAATTTTTAAAAAGTGCTTAGAAACAGTGTAAAGGAAATGCCAAAAATATGAAGGCAAGTCAAAAGGCGCATTTTTCTACCTTTAGCAGTTTAATACAGGACAGTTGTAGTGTTGACAGACTAATGTCTTGCTGTCTTGATACCAAGACAAAAAGTGGCATCCTGTCTGTTTCCCACAGCACACATGGGAATTCAGGGTTACGCAGGTCTGACAAAGTGTGTGAGGAAGTGATCTATGTTGTTCTGTCCTTTTGACCCTTAAATGTCATCCCATTACCTCATTTAACAGCGATATTTTCAGGGTCGGCGGTTGGGGTTGAGGTTAACCATTTGGTAAAGAGGATTAAGGTCGGAGTTTGAGGTCAGGCGATAAAAATAAATCATGGGGATCTCCTGACTAATAATATACTAAAAATGTCCGTGTGTGGACTTGTGTGTGGCTGCAGCCTCTGCCGACCTCACCTTTGGGGTCATCTCTGACCACGAGCAGACCGTTTCGACACACCACCTTCCCCGTAGCTGCGTCCACAAACACCAGAGACGGGATACTGGTGACTTTGTACTTGTTCCACAGCTTCATCTGCGGAGAGAAAAAGAGGAGGAGAGGTTGGAAAAATAACGCTGATGGAAAGGCATTAACGCTCTCATTTATTTCATATTCAGAGCTGGAAAAACCTAGTCTGAAATAGTGTTTTCAGTGTAGCAACACTGCGCAGAACGTTCACTTAAAATACTGTAGTCTAAACGAAACTAATGTCAACGGAGTGCCATATGTATTTTATAGGACAAACAACCTCTCTGCTGTTTAAAAGAGGCTCAGGAGGCAAAGTAGGAGGTAGAATAAAAAAATCCAGGAGTGCAGTCAGCCCTGAGGTGAATTAGCAGAGGGTGAGAAGCACTCATGCCGTCCCTGCTGTGTCATGAATAAGAGTAAAGGCAGCTTAAAAAAAAGCACTTTTTTGCTCTGCAGCAAGGAAGAAAAAATCCCTCTTAAGTGTTGAGCACTGTGAATTATCGGAGCTTCTCGAATAGACGGCTCAAGCTTCCATAGGCGTTTATGAGCGCCCACTGGCCTTAAATTTAATCATAATAAATGAGTTGATATGAATATGGCCTCATAAAGTCAGAAAGGATCCTTTATAGCCAGAAATCTGGGCAAGAACTGATGTTATTTATAGAGTTCGGCGATCAGTGCAGTCCTTAACATCAAAGAGCAGATCAAGCATTTCACATATCTGAGACTCACTTTCCATATCAGAGGGAAGAGTCCTACGCCGTGAATAGAAAACAGCCGAGTCTTGTAGAGAGCGGCAATCAGCACTGTGCGATGGTGCTGCTTCAGCAAGTGCAGAAGAAGAAGAAAAGGGGATCCCTCGCACGAATTCCACACACGAGATCAGAAAAGACTCGACAGGAGAAGGAAAGAGAATCATCTCCATCTCCTTCAGCCTCCAGAAGAGAAGTAAGTAGTAGGATGGAGGCTAGAGCCAAAATCCTTTATCCTGTGATAGGTCATTTCAAAGCTAATGATAATGTTTTATGCACCAATATAGCATGTTTCCAGGTATTCAGTAAATAAATAGTTTATACGAAATAACCACATGATAAAAGGCTATTTTTATGTACTGTTGTGAGTATTAAGACGCATAGCCTACATTTAAAACCAAAGGTCTAAAAGTACAAAATATAAATATATTAAGGCTTAGGAAAACAGATACAATATACATTTCGTGTCATTTTGATGATATATTGTCATATTGCTCAGCCTTTGTGGGTGTTAAACCTTCTTTTAGTTCACTTATATCCTTCACATTTCAGCGTGTTTTTGTTTAATCAAAATGCCTTAAATGACTTTGCAGTGCCTACAGTAAAAAGTGATTTAATCTTTGTCAAATAAACACATTTAACATTGTACCATTCAATTTATTACCTGCTGTACTCAGCCAAACAGTTACGTACCCATATAATATAATGATTTGCACTGTCTGGATGCTGCAGCAGCTATTCTAACAGCTTGTGCGCCAAATGAAGTGTGTAGTATTTTTCAGTGAAGTGAGCCAGGAGTTCGGTTACAGGTTGACAAAAAAAACTCTTTTGTTGCTGAAAACAGTGACTTCACTGCAGCAGCTGCACAAAGACTGATATGCAGCCTGAATAAGAGAGAAGAGCTTTGCAGAGTGTATGTTTTACTCATATTGTGTGTGTCCTCTTTGCACATGTTGTCACACACTCGCCAGAGGTCAACCACAGGCCCTCTCTGACAGCGGGTCGGACGCTCCGTCCCACGGACAAGACGACCTGGAGCCTCCCGACAATGTTGGTCTGGAAGTCCCTCAAAAGCAAACTCCAGCGTCTGCCACAGTCAACAGTTTTACCACACGCTCTGGAAACTCAATCTCGGCTCACAAATTGATGGGGTTTAGGGGCATTAACTGTGACTGTCTCCGAGAGCTGAACGTGCACGACACTGCAGCCATCTCACTGAGACGCCTGCTGCTGTCATCCAGGGCTGATGATGTGAGATCGAGAGCCGGATTTAGCTGGAAGACTGTGAGAGGGACACGAGAGTAAGAGAAAAAAAAGGTGTGATTGGCTCTGCACGAAAATGTCAAAAAATAGATTCCATGTCAAGGCCCACAGGTATTTCACATGGAGGGGAAAAGATTTTTGATCTGCTGCTAAAAACAGAAACCTACCTACAGGTTAATGTAAAGATTAGAACGGGATAAAAAGCGTCTTTTTAAGAGTCGGAGGCGATGTCGAAAGCTTTCCGAGTGATTTCACTGCTCTCATATTGCGGCATCAAGAGAGCAGCTGAGAGACTTGTCTAGCAACCTCAGAGGCAGAACCAATTCCTCCTCTTTGTCTTGCCACTAATTTACTGCATCCTTGAATCTCGTCTGCCTGGTGATTTGGCTGCAGATCAGAGTAGCCTCGGATGCTAAATCCTTCGAGGGTTTAGATCTGCCTTTAGAATGAAAGGGCTGGTATGATTTCGTGGGGGGTGGGGTGGTGGGGTATGTGTGTGACTGACCTTGTAACTACAAAAGCTACATGTCAGGAGTCTGTTGCAAATAAACATTTCAGCACCTGAAAGACTTGAATTCCTGGTGTATGAGACGGGTGGAGGAAGCGGGAGTCTCACACTGGTCGCAGCTAAAGTGTTGAGTTTTCATTGTGCTTGTAAATCCAGAAATCCTTCTCCTAAAACACTGAAGACAATAGCTCCCGCAATCACAGCGTGCTCCTCCTTGTGTGTGAATAGAAACCATGAGGATCACATGCCGCAGCGATCCATTTCCCCAAAACACTGTTTCATTGTCCAGAGCCGCAGGCTTTCTATTATAGCTGAGACAATAAATACAAAATGGGACATGATACGCAGAAACGCACATAAATCATACTGTCAAATCTGCCCTCTTCCCTGGCTTGAGAAACAGCTTCTGCCTTGTAGAAGTCATGTAAATGGTATTATCTGGCTCTATTTTCAATAACGAGACCCATTTGATTAAAGTGTTTTCTTATGTGCTGCTGTAAGTAGAGCAGAGAAGATTAAATAAGTACTTTGGGGATATGCACTAATATTGACTTAAAGCAAACAAGTTGTAATTTGTTCATAAGTGAGTTCTGGTGATGATGCTATGTAAACTGGGTTAACTTTGCACAGAGCCAGCTAGTGTGCCCCCAGTTTACAGTTTTTACCATGCAGAAATGACAGTGGACTCAATCTTCTCATGAATTCAAATTATTCCTTTAAAATTGTTCATATGAACAGTTTGTACTCACACCTAGTAAAAGTAGATATTCCACGAAATTATGTTCCAGACCATGTCTGCATTATATGTTTGGCACAAACTTGGAGCTTTGAGCCAGAGATCAGGGTTTGTGTCCCATTGGACACATCTGTACTCCTGTTCAAGATTTGAGACAAAAATGCACCTAGTGAGTCTGGATGGATGACGAAGATATGTTTTTTTTTTTATAGTTAATACATATTTTCTTCCACAACGACCATCTCTTTTTGTACGATGCCATTGTAAACTGAATATATTTTGGTTTGTTATTGCTGGTCAGACAAAACAAAACCTTCAACAATGGGAAACTGTAACTTTCATTATTTTCCAGCATGTTCAGACAAACAGACTAGTTGTGAATATATTCAGCTGATTAACCAATCCTGAAAATAACAGTTGTTTGTAGATTTCTGTTGGAGAAATACAAATAAGCAGTCAGCGGCTAATTCACATGCAAACTGCCGGCACATTGTATTCACTGCATCAACATTGCATGTTTCCATTCCCGACGTTCTCTAAGGGCGCCACAATTCATTATCAATATCAACAGAGTGTGTAACTATATAGCTGAGCAGGAGGCATGGCTATATAGTTACACACTGGTTTAAGGATGCCAATAACCCCTGTAGAGAGCCCACCAACTGTTAAGACTCCAGGGAGAGCTGCAAATCCATACTAACAATCCATTAAGTCTCTTGGACATGCAGACATTAGCCTCACACTATGCCCAGTGCTCATCATGCTAATTGGATCACGCATGGCTGCGGATCCATATCCACAAGAAGAGCAAATCAGCCCACTGTGGGGCCAGGAGATCAGTGTGCATGGACGGACCAAGGTTGAAAATCTTACCGCTCCACTGATCAAAGAAAATGCTGATTCTTTTTGGATGCAGCAACGTTTTATGGGGTTTGGGATCAATTCCTGCATTAATGTCCTACCTGTACCTGTATAGTGAGCAGAACGGGAAAAAGGAGAGGAACAAAGCCCCACTGGAGACGACCACATTTCCATGTTGATGGTCATGCGTGGCGATCGCTTTCACGCCT
Source organism: Hypoplectrus providencianus (assembly GCA_028566105.1). NCBI lineage: Eukaryota > Metazoa > Chordata > Actinopteri > Perciformes > Serranidae > Hypoplectrus > Hypoplectrus providencianus. Next base: position 18,339,663 of record JAOWBC010001387.1, on the reverse strand, counting down.
CTTTGCACTGTTGCACTTTATGGCAACATTCTTCGCTTTAAAAAGCAGGTGAGCATTCCGGTGATCTGATTTGAGGGCTGGATGTTTTATATCTGTACACATCTGCTTTAGTTTTGACCCAGTTCATTTTGAAAACCATTCCAGCCTGCAGTGATATTCAGCCTCATTCGGTAACCAGTGGCTCTCTGCAGGGGCTCTGGTGTGGTGTGCGTGTCACCCTGTTGAGAGAACTAGAGTGGAAGAAATTTCATCACTCAACGTGCCCGAGTCACCTACCCATTGTCCGGGTCCTATCTCCTCACAGATCTGCTTTCAGTGGGCCGTTTAAGCCTGAGGCGTCTGCCAGACTCTCCCGTCGCTGCTTCATTACAACAGAGCCACTACAAAGGAAAGTCAGCCCTTTGCAACAGAGGACATGAGCGGCGTCCTGCTGGGATGATGATAGCAGCCCTGTCCTTTATCTTTGAGTATTATATGAGGGACAAATGGTGATAATCCAATTCTTATCTTGAAAAAAAAAAAAAGGGGGAGGCTTAAAATAAACGTTCATGTTTTTCATTCCGTTTCATCCAATAAAAACAATTCATAACAGCACATGGCACATTTGTGCAATTTCATTAAACCTACATAGGAATTTATTACCAGGGAAAAATGTTCCCCGTATAATCTTTTCATCCATGTCAAGAGGAATTTATTGGCACGGTTTACAGTGCAGATTGAAGAAAACATGTTCCAAATTAGGGACACTGAGGAAATCATGTTCCACTTTGATTTGATTTAAAATCTTAAAAAAAAGGAGAGTTTTTCAAAAATAAAACTTGGACATTGAGAAGAAAGATAATTTAGGTGATCAATGACTTCTTCAAATAGATGTTGGTTGTTGGAGATGGAAGCTTATCCGTGTGATGGACTGACCACCGCCGACTACACATGTTCAACAAAAGCATTTTACTGGGACTTTTTATTGAGAGTGCCTGCAGGCGGTGTGATCCCTGACCGTAAAGATTTACTGTAGCAGTGTTGGGGAGAGCTGGCTGGACTGAACTCTTGGCGGGCGCTTCTTTAAAAAAAAAATGGCATGTCATGCCATGTGCAACATAGAAAACTTAATCTGCAAATGGATTCAAACTAACATGTTGGTGCACAGCAGCGGCAGCAGTTCATTCATCATGTGTCAGCTAGCTTTCAGGTAAAAACCTTTAACATTTAGCATGCTCGTCTCAGTGTATGGCTGAAGACAGATGAGAAACAAACGTCTCCTGTCTGTTGCTCGATACTCGCTCCCCACGTCTCCTCGCTACACCGCTGCTACTCCCTTTTGGCTGGGCCCCTGCAGCCAGCTTTGACTTTACATTCCTCCGCGCTGCACCCCGCCTCTGCTCAATCTGCTCCTGAGGCTCTCAGTAACTGCCTGTATCCACTTCAAAACCCTGTTGCTGCTCTTCATGGCTACAAAGGGAGCCCTTCCCTCCCACCTCTTAGCCATACTTCAGCCAACACGGTGCAGGCTAGTGTGTGTTACTTCACGCTTCCATCTGTGCCGCTCTGACCCCGACTATCGCTTTACGCGGTCAAGAGATTTCCCCACCGTGGCTCCCCCAGCGGTGAAATACACATCTTAACCCCTGTGACAGCTGCACGCTCGCTGCCCTTTCTCCGTGCTAGACTGATGACCTCTCTCAATATGCTTCATCTCATTTTGCATGACATAAAAACACCACATGCTTTCATCTTCAGGGCTTTACTGCAACTAATTTCTGCACCACTGTTCTCACATTTGTAAAATATGTTACCCAATTTTTCTATTTTCCAACCACTTCCATTTTTCCCTCTAGTGTCAGCTATATTCCCAAAATATAAAAAGTGCAGGCCGCTCACTCCAACCTACTCCACTGTGCTCATTACAGAGGCTCATCCTGCACTCCACATCCATTGTGATGGGCAAATGCTCTTCCCCGAAAATTGCCGAGCTGAAAGAAAACAGCGGGCTCTCGCATCATGCCCCTTCAATGCGAAATGCTGCTGCTATCTTGTGCTTTTTATAAATCCTATAACATTCTCCGGCCGAGCCATTTTGGTGGCGGATCCTCCAGGACGCACATGGGAGATGCTAGCTAAATTGCTTTTTCTTTCCAGATAAAAAGGCTCCCCGTTGCCACAGCAACCGCACCCCCTCTCCACAAAGTCAGGACATGTCACCAAGTGCCAGACACATTGTGGGCTCTTAGTTAATAATTCAGTGATAAATTAACGGTTTTGTGAGGAAAACAGGTGCCAGAATGTCAGTGGGCTTAGGGGAAATAACCCAGCAGAAAAAGGGGAGAGAGAGGGAGAGAAAGAGAGACAGAGGGAGAGAGGGGAGGTGTGTGGGTGTTTCCCCCCTTCCAGCCTTGTGTGCAGGAACAAAAGCAACCCCCTGAATACAGGCTCTAAATCCAAACTTGGGCCCTGTATGGCGAGCAGTTTTTATGTAGTAAAGACCACGGTGTATAAAAAAAAAAAGCAGGGGGGATTGTAAAGGAGTAAAAAGCCAGGGCTCAATAGGTATCTGCTGCATTGTCTCTCCACAGGCGTGGTCTGCCCCTGAGGCCTACATTCAGCAAGGCCAAAGGTCAAGGCAGCAGGGGGTGCATTCTTCACTCCCAGTAGTGTTTACACCAGTCTGCATGCCTCTTCACACCCCTGCACAGACTTACTGTCCTTTATCCTTCACTCTATCTATCCCTCTGTCTTTATGATAAATCGCAAAGATCAAAGTGTAAACCTATTACACACACACACATGGACCATATCCACACTAATGTGGAAAAAATTTAAATTGCATCCTTTTCTCTCCGCTTTTAGTCATCGGTGCATGTGAAACTGACAGTCTCAACCACAGATATGCATCCCTGTCCGAAGCAAATAAAATTAAAAACACCCGTCTTGTTGACACTGATGTGTGGTTTTCATGTGATTTGAGGCTGTTATCACGCGATACATTTTTAAAAATGCTCTGTTTTGTTGAAACGATCCAGTGGAACCAGCAGCATGGTGAAGCTGCTGTCTCTTGCCAATTAATAACTTGAAAACACTTAAGCAACCAGCGCTTTTGTTTACATGCAGATAAGAAGTAAAAAAGAAACAAACTACTGTTACTACAGTTTACTACTTTTGGAGTAAGAAAAACAGAAAAATGTTATGCTAGCTCAGATAACAAGTCCAGGGTGTAAACGTCCCCAAACCCCTAACGTTAGCCTCCAGTAGCATCCAAGAACAATTAGCAGCATGAATTACTCCACAGTAGAATTGACAGATTAAGTAATTCATCAAAATGTAGTTTAACCCAAATGCTACCAGCTAGCAACTTTTATAAATGTTTTTTTTTCCAATCTTTTTGCGATCCAAAATAAACACTCTCTTGAATAGATGTGAGAAGTAAGTGAAATACAAACACTGAAAGTCAATCATTATATTCAGCTGAATTCCAGCAAGCTGTAATGATTTACTTCAACACTGCTCAGTGGATGACAGAAGCTTGTTGTATGAATATCGTGTCGTGATATCTCACTTAAGTTGTAACTCACACCTTCTACACCACCATCAGCCTGCATTTCATCAAGTGGAGGCCTGCGGGGTCCAACAGACACACAGATAGAGACACAGATATAGAGCTGGTCTGGCTCTGGACCAGCTGGACCTGCTCTATCAGTTACCTTAGCGTGACCCTCTGAGACTGGCATTATACACTCACATTCATCTGCCAGCTCATGACTTGGAAAGCCCAGTGCATTTTTTGAGTCTTTTTTTTTCATGGTATGTGCCAAAAAGGTAACACAACACACTCAACTCTCTCTCAACTGTAATCCAAAACAGTATGGAGTGATTTTGGCGTCAAATAAAGTACGATATGCGTCAGAAAAGCACTTTGTACAGCCTCATTTAGTCTATGGCTTTGCACTTGGGGAATCTCGGGCTATTACATATTAATAATGAGACAAAACACACATTAGAATGAGCCTTTCAGCACAACTTGATTTTTACGCATGTGCTTTTTACACTCAATGCTCAATTAGACACACTAAGCAAACACAGCAGCCATGCATAAATTCTACCCATAAGCCGCGTTTCTCCGGTACCCCAGTTTCCTGGAGTGCCGGCGGAGACGAAGGGGTGGGTGGGGGTGTTGGGGGTGTCG
>JAOWBC010001387.1:18279937-18311901 GCA_028566105.1 Hypoplectrus providencianus | reverse complement strand
ATCATAACACTCAATGCAAATAATTAGAAAGATTCTGTAATCACTTTAAAATGACCATTTTAAGAATAATCAGCACCAACATCACTAATTATCATTTTCAGTAGCTGGCATAGAGCAGTCAAGTCTAGACCTTTTATTATTATTATAGCTCTTCACTGCAGGCTTTCACTGTCTGTGAATATTTGCAGCGAGTTGAATAAATAAGCCCAGCTTCATATCGTTAATGTAATGTTGATAATACAACAGCATGAATCAATTTATTGGCAACGCTGCAGCACCATTATTTGTTTTCCAGATTAGCTTGCCCACCAGTGACCTTGAGTAATAGCTCACAAATGTATAATAAAGAATCATGTGACTCGGGCGTGCACACACAAGCCGTGACAGATACCAACAGGGACTATAAACATATCCATTTGTCCATGTAGATATAATGTGCAATTATGTGGGAAGTGTGTTGTTGCAGTGGAGTCAAATAACACCGGGGCTCTAAACTCAGTGAACCTGGCTGCACACGGTTTGGGATATTTAGATTATTAATCAAAATAGAAACATTAAATGATCCAAATTCAAGAAAGCTTGTTTGTGTGCAAACCTCCTGGAGGAGCAGCGGATGGGTGCGCCTGGAAATGATTCCAAGTGACTTTCTGGTTATTATAAAAAATAATGAGCAAACTACAGGCCATGAGATCCGCTTCAGCCAGACTCCCCTCAAATTTTACCCACTTTTACTGAACGTGAACGCAGCAAGGACAGCATTTAAATTAGCGACACAACTCTTGAGTTGCTGAGTTCTGGCAAAAAATACATTTGAAGACAATTATTAGTTCTTGGTTCTTTCAGCAAACGGTAACCATGAAAAAGAGCTGATTCAATATTATAGAGAAGATTCTTTAAGAAAGTTGTCTGTGGCCTTATTAGCCATAAGATATAGGCTATCCTCAGCTGGCTCATTATCCTTAAGGAGATCAACAATGTACTGTCATTACAGGGCCAAGGAGCAAAGTGAGGATCAACCAACAGTTGCTACCAATGAATCTCAGCATTTTGAAATATTAACCCATTTGTTACATGTAGATAAACTCTTTGAAACGGTAAAACAAAGACAGATGTGAAGAAGGAAGTTAAAATTTAAAAAGGAGAATGGGAGTCTCGGCCTGATCTCCCAGTGGAGATTTGGTGCTGGAGTGGAAGTTTCTTTCAGCTGTCAAAAAGTTTGAAAAAGTGCTATTTCTGGATTTTAATATTGTTCAGTTTCCTCCGGTGCTCTGTGACATCTTCAGTGTGTCTGTAGCTCAGTGACTGTGGTTCGTGGGTGCATGCGATTGTCACTGGATGGCACTGACGGGACATGGGGTATTGATAATAGTATATTAAGAATTTTTTTTTTTTTACCATATAGGCGGCTCCTGAACATTTCAGTTTTATACAACCTCCATCCGTTCATATAATTTACATCTTTCTTTTTCCTCAGTCTTGCTTGTTAAAACACTGGGATAAGTTGAAAAAATATATAAAATGAGAGCCAGATGATCTTCATCCTTACACAGCATATCATAACAAATGTTCTAAAAAGGGTATGGAAAAAAAAAAGAATCACAAAAGTTGAATCACAAATCAATCCGCGATATTAAAACCCCAGGATGTGATTACAGTAGCAGACAATAAATAAGACACTGCATTGCCCGAGTGTCACACATTAAATCCATGGTTTTAATTCCTAGAAGATGTGGGCTGCCCACAAAGTCCATCACAGCAGAGTGGAGTATTTCCTCTATCCACTCTCCCCTAACCTCAGGGAGTAACTACCATCTCTCTTTTTCCTCTCACAACTCCTGGTACTACCCTCACGTCTCAGCACAGCAGTTAATGCACGTCAGTGGTTCCCAGCGTATTTCTGCTGTCACCCCCCCTCGTCCCTGTAAAGTAGTCTTTCAACGCCACCTCTCATGTGACTGGAACGTATTCATACACTTCAACTTTTAAGGTTTGGTCAAGTTTGCATTCCTACAACAGTAGTAGAGTGGCAGAGGCTGAACATTTTTTTAAAGCTGTTTTAACTGTTTGGCATTTAGTTATTTCTCTTTAAGCCACCCATTTCAGCCATTTATCTGTTACTTTTATGGCTAATATTTCAACTTTGTATCCATTACTTAAAGCCAACTACCTCAACCATGAATCCATTTGCTGATACACAGCATATTTTAACAATAAGTCTTATATTTTAAGCTAGCAATTTCAACCAATTAGTTTTAGCCAATTATTTTCTTCAATCTTTCTTATATCTTTCTTTCTTACAATCATAACACTTTTAAAGTGCATAGATCTGAACGTCCTTTTTTTATGTTTCAAGTAATTCAACAATCTTTCCACAGTGGCAGAAATCCACTGGTTAAAAGGTTGCGAATCACCAGTGTACACAAATGAAGTGTAATCAAGCTCTGAATAAAAACAAAACATGAAATGAAATGTGTTTTTTATGTTAACAGCCCGATATTAAATTAAATCAAGCTTCCTTTCCCTCACTTTGTCAGAGGGCATGCTTGTCAGTTGCACGATAAAAATCCTGTCGCCACACGCAACAGCTAAACTGGAGGCAGGACAGCGGGGCTGGTGCCACTGTGCCATGCTGCACGCTGAGACACTGGGTCTCTTTGTACGGCGAGCTTCTTTTCAGACAGGAGCAGGAGCTGCAGGAGCACTTCCACTTGAATGAAAACGCCACAGTGAGGGGGGTTCACAGCTTGCATATACACAACAGTGCTTCCATCCTGGGAGCATGGCGGTGGTCACATGGAAGGGAAAGGGTTATCGTCCAAGGGGAAACTTGTCACGCCAGAAATTTTCATACTATGAATAAATTTACATCAAATCAACACTGCCACTCACTGACGGAGCAGATATCCTGAAGGAGATAGGCTTCATCGAGTGTCAGAGATAAAAAAATAAAAATAAAAATTTGTAGCCAGTGTGGACATTTCGAAAGCGTGCAGCCTTCATTGTGTCTTTTTCATTTAGCTTAAGAAACATGATCAGTGGTGGTGACGTGGGGGGAAACAGGGCAATCACAAAGAGCCAACATTCAATCTAGGAGAGATAACAAAAGGAAGACGAAAGACAGCTATGGATGGCAGGATGCCCCTGGGGCGGCTATGCTGTTATTATGTTGGAAGGGGCTGCTGAGCTGCGGTGTGGGGCAATTAGAGACCGGAGGATTGAGTGGGGGGATGGTCCAGGCACAACAACCCGTCCATGAAGTGTTTTCAGCTGAGAGAAAAAGAGAAACAAACCTCCAGGATGCAGCAGAAGTAGCATCAGATTTAGAAAAAAAAGAAAAAAAAAAAAAAAAGGAAAACGCATAGCAGATGATGGTGGATTTATGAATTGAAATAACCATCTGCAATTTCCATGGAAAGAAGCTAAGCTGCTTTCCTGTCATCAGTCGAATCCAAAATTAATATCAAGTGATCGCATGATGAACTTTATGCTGCTGGTTTGGATGATTTGACTGGCAAGTATGTGACAATTGGGCTGGTTTGGGGTTAATGTGCGCAAGCGGATGAATCATCTGTTGTTCTCATTGAAAGCTCCTGCGGTGAACACATTAGCCATGTGTATTATCTTTAACGTCACTCTGCTTTGGAAAGTCCTGACTGCAAACCACACAGAGTCCGGGAGGAGCAGTCCAGCTGGAGAAGACGGGGACAAAGAGGGAAAGTCAGTCCCAGAGTATCGTTTCAGTGGTTGGTGGACCGCAGACAGGGGTCAGAGCCTTACAGCCTTTGTGTGTTGTCTTTTAATGTGTAGATAACGGTAGTAAAAACAGATTGAGTTGCAGGAGGGAATAGGTTTTTGCAGGACACACAGTGCGACTGTTCCCTAAACCCTCAGTTGGGTAACTTAAGCCTCCGAACTTCACTTCTGATGAGATCTCTTTTGTCGCCTTTCATAATATTACAGATCTCCCAGTAAAAGGGACATAATGGGCAGTGAAGAGAGACAGCAACACAAGCTTGGTGGTGTGAGATGTAACAGTTGGCATTGCCAAGTATCCGCAGCCCTCACAAACACACACTGTTTCCATGCCCTCCGGCCCGGAGCGGCTTCGGTGGAGCAGGTGTCTGCCCACATTCTTTACATAAGCTCTTGTCAAACATGGCGCACGGCAACAAGGCCTCACAGCTGCAGGACAATGGAGTCCCATTAAACTACAGCACAGCAGCCAGGCATGCACACTTCATGCAAGAGTCAAGGTAACAGCCAAGGTCACCCTACCACAACTTTAAGTAACCGTTCCTCTTAACACGATGAAGGGGAATGTAGAAAGAATTACAGTGACATGTTGCAAATACACTTCATTTAAATTATAGGATGATATGTTTATATAACACCTCTATATCACAGTACATTAATATGGAAACAGATTATGGTTTGCTATTGATGTGATATATTTACCACCAGCGATGAGGCTGTTAAGCTGACAAAAAAAAAGACAAGTTTTGAAAAAAACATGTACAATCATACCTGAAGCAAAATATACAGACATGCTGAATAAATAAATGACTGATGCATATCTGGAGCACTTCCTGTAACCTTCTTTGCAATAAAGCCATCACAATATGTAATTTAAACAAAATTACTATCTAGTTGCAGGTATTTTGCCAACACACAGCTTCCTCTACTTAAATCTTAGGCAGGGCCCTCATTATTGTTGACCTGAGCCCCGTCAGAGGGAGTAAAAAGGCCACTATTGTTGGAGCAAGCCATAATATTACTCAACCAGATTTCCAAAAAAGTTGTGACACTGTAAAATGGCAACAAAAGAGAATGAGAGCATATATTTACATAAAACTAAATTTTCCAAGTGAGTACTATGTAATTTTTATAGGTACTGTATTCATTTTGATGGATCTGTTATATTTTTCTGTGTCCTAGCATTTTTGGAATTGGGGTTATACATTAAACCAGAAACTCCCATTACATTTCAGTTTGGCAATTATAAACTTAGGGAAAAACATATTAGTGACCTGTGTTCTTGCTATTTAAGTATTTTGAAACAATAATGTGTGCCAATAGAATATGTTTTGAGGGGTAAATAATCTTTAAGTTATTCAACAGCATGAAACTGTATTTTAAGTGTTCTTTTATGGTTTGATGAGTCATCTCATCTGTGAGGGTCAAACATCTTGAAGTAAGGATTATCTTATTTTCCATTTAGTCCCAGAGCCAGCTTCATTAGGCTACTTACAAGGCTAAAGCCTTTGTACTTTGATCAGAGTTCGAGAGTGCCACTGTTTCCAGTTCACAGCTTTATTTGGTGGAGTAAGCCATGACAGATTTCCCGTAAGTTAGAGTCAAATGTTGGGCTGCTTAGTTTGGATCTCGTGCATTCTACACATGTAAAGATGACCTAATCATTTCCAGTTGTATTTAAATAAAATTAGATCTACTGTTAAGCAACAGGCAGATATGCATTTGCTTAATACCCTATGTCGATCTTAAAAACCTCAGTTTGATATCCTGCTGAAAGTTTATTTCCTAATAAGTTTGAGCACAGTCAGGCTGGGAAGAAACTGGTGATGAATACATCCTCTCTGAATCCTACAATTAACTTTAAAGCTCTGAATTACAGATGTTCCACATCACAGAAGCCTCAAAAATGTGACAGTCTGTTGACGTTATTAGCCCACACTGTGCGAGTGAACACAACAAAGAGGAGAACATCTGACGGTACAGGCCCGCAAAAACCAAGTGCAACACTGACAGATCAAGAGGAGGGAATTACCACCTGCAGATAAAACACTTTGGGGTTCCTCTCTAAGCCATTTTTACTGTCACAGTGCAAAGAGTTATGATAGGCTGTGACATATTGATGAAATGCGTCCTTAGCCCCTCTCTGAAGCCCCTTGCACCCTGAGCCCCTGGCTGTGAGCCCAGTGAGCGGGCGTCCTGCCTCTGGGGGCCGGCTACAGAGCAGAACTGCCGACCAGGAGGACCTGAACAAGAGGCCTTTCTCTCACCGCGATGTGACCCCCCCACTCCTGCAGGAGCAGCTCTGGCAGCGTCACAGCTTGTTCTGCCCCCTTTGGTCAAGTTGGGTTTTCACATCGCGTTGGCCAAGGCTTTAATTGATTTACATGGAACTCTCTCACTCCTGCTATACAAGTCCATGTAAGGAAGTGCCAGCAGGCCAAGACAGCCAGACAGCTGGCCGTCCCTGGACAACAAGCAGACGTCCAGCCATTGACAACACGCTGCTCAATGATCCCCTTTGACTGATATCCTCCGGAGCTGTTCTGACCGCCCAGTCTCCCTGCTTTAAGAGTGACAACACCTTCAGAATCGTAAATATTTAGTAAAAACAAATTACTGACATTTTCCACTCCATTAAGCACTATTTAACTGACCCAAGTGTAACCTCTGTAGAAACTAAATATGCCAGTCAGACTTGCACATGAGGAAATAACAAAATTAAATCCACTGGCACCACAATGTTAATGCCAGTTACACTTTTCAGTCTGTTTATTTGGGTTACCAAACCACTGGAGAACTACATGACAGCTGTAACCTTTTTTTTTTCAAGGCTAGATTGGCCTCCACTTTGAATTAACACCAGACTTTCCCTTCTCTCCGTATTGAAATCAAGATTATCATCCCGCCTTAATAAAGTAACAAACATTTCCTGCAACAGGAAGGCCTGGATAACCCCTGAGTAAAAAGAAAAGAGGACAGCCTCCAGTCAGGGAGATAGCCAAATCAGTACAGAGCAGAGGAGGGGGAGGGAGGAGGAGGAGGAGGGAGGTACAGTCAGAGGTTCCTAGGTGGGCGGTGGCGAGGCTCTTAAAGGCACAACTGAGGAGGAACTGCATCTTCAGGGGATGAGCTCAGCTTGCCAGTCAAATGAGTTTTGAGAGGAGAGGTGAGAGGGTCATCAACATCAACGCGGCCCTGCACTGTGTCAACACCGCTCACCAGGTCTATAGCACACGCACAGTAGATCCACTTTAGCTTATATTCAGCTCACATTCAGACGTGCCAGGACTCCTTCAACTGTAAACCTTCTTCTGTTACTCAGGGCCAAATGAGAGGCTTTATGCGTTCAATTTTATCACCAGCTGACTTCACACTTATTCATTTGCAGAATTTTGCAATTAAAGAGGACCCCTCTAAAAGTAACCCCGAAAAAAGAATGTTGTGTTTTCTCAAAAATTAAATAGTAATTAATTACAGCTGCATACAATAAAAAAAAAAAGATAATTATATAATTTAATTATATACATGTTTCGATTGGTCATTTATTTACTTTGCCTAAAATATGTCAGATAATTGTGAAAAATAAAAATACCCAAAACTGAATTCGATGAATTAAAATGGCTTGTTCCAACTAACAAATACATTCAGTCTTAATATAAGTTTCCGTTCACACAGAAACACATTAAATCCTTACATCTCACTCACTGGGACAACCACTAATTTGGCATTTATTCTTAAGAAATACATAATCAATTACCAAAATGGTTTCCAGTGTACTTTTGTTATTGGACAAATCATTGCAGCTGCACAACTAATTCACCTGACAATATATAAAAGGGGGAAAAAAAGAAACCACCTGAATTATGATTAAAAGCTGCACCAAAGATAAACAGGAGAAAAGCTGCAGTTTAAATTAATGCACAGATTTCAGCATTTGCACTAGTCTAATAAAATTGAAATGCCAGCATGCATAAATCATAAATTAACTAGGGGGATGATGAGGGGTAGCGACACGCTCTGCATGCCTCTGGAGATGCCACATTTCTGAAATTGTGTAGCTAAAGCTGCTGACTGAATCATATATTTCCACTGCTGTGCTCCAATGGTGAGGGGGAGTAGGCCGAAGGTTGGATGAAGCCCAAAGTGAACCTAAACTACAGGCCTCTGTAAAAAAAAAAAAAAAAAAAAAAAGATCCACAACCGTGCTGTTCGGTCCTCATAAGGCCGAGACCGGCAACACACCACCAACAGGAGCCGAACAATGGTGATGGTGATGCCACAGATATTTTTCCACAAGCAGTTAAGGAACACAATAACGCTGCACTGTGACGATGGACGTGCTCCGCCCCGGACGACAACAAGACAACCCCCCACTCCCCTGTCATCCCCGAGCCTCATTCACGCCTGGACTTCATTATGAGGTGTAACGGAAATCATCATTGGCAATCTGAAAGAATTTACAAGACAATGATGCAGTCCAAGTCACGCCTCACCTACACAAAGAGCAGCTGAACTGGCTGAACGTGGCGAGACTGAAAAAGATGCAGCTTTTCTTACAAAATACAAGACCAGATGTGTGGTACTCAACATTTAACAACACTATGGTTTAATACTCATATTTTATGACTTGACTTGGGTTATATAATATTATCATTTTCAAATTTCTATATTATTTCACACAAAAGTATAACCAGGCCTTATCAGATAAATACAGAAAGGTCAAATTCCTCTTCAATTCGCCCTTTTCTACATTTCGGCGGTTATAAATCCACAGCAGTCTATTTTACTTTGCAAACAAAATTAGCATTCACAGGCATGCATGAATGATACGATGCACATACTATTGCAAAAAGTATCTATGCCTCATCCGCACAGCATTTAGATTTAGAAAAAGAGACCTGTGCTGCATCTAGGACACTGTGATGGCCTACGTACATCCTGCAGCACACACAATGTATGCAATATCCACCTTGTTTTTATCATTTTAAAAGCCTTCAGGTTTATTCAGCTGCAAATATAACTTATTAGCTGGTAAAGGAAACATCATCCATGTGTATTTATTTTGTACAAAGAATACTAATTTATTACAAGATGTTTGTGGGTGATTTTTTCCTCATGGCAGTTTTCACGAACAAAAGAAACGGGCTTCGACATTAAAACCTCCTTATAACTTATTCATCAAAATATTAGATCAGTCAATTTTGGAAGGAGATAAATCATGTAATTTAATAATATAGAGAAAGCCTAAAATAAAAATATTTTTATCGTCCATTTGCACAGAAGCAAACATTCAAATTGAACTTACAATATTAATATTGCAGAAAAAATAGATCTAAGATGGTAGGCAATTTGCAAAAATAGGGCAATCATGATGATAATTAAGTATGTAATAAGTAAGAAAAATCTAAGTATTGAACTAGAAATCATTGCCACTCTGTGTTGTTAACACCATGATGATGGCAAAATAAGTAGGGGCCTTCACTGGGCAGATAACATGCAGCAATATAGATAATATGATGTATGCAATTATAATAATAATCATCTGACATGTTTAGTAAATATGTGCTCATAAACATTTCTTAAACTAAAATATTAGTCAGTGGAAAGACAAAGGGAAGTTAAGCCTTTGTTTCCTCTCTGTTCACAAGTTAGGAATGTCTGGTCTGCCATTATTAGATTATCCTTAACTAAAAAAAAAAGAAAAGAAAGGAAAATCAGGATAAATCAGGATAAATCAGGACAAATGGTGCTTTCACTGGCTGCAAGTGTGATCATCATAAGGGTCGATTATTATTATCATCATGATATTATTTTAAAATATAGAATTTCTCGTGAAACTGCTAGTATTTTCTTTGTAAACACTAGTGACATTTCTCATATCCTTTTAATTTCCCACTGGTTGTGCCTTTCTTTTTTCCCCCTGGCTAACAATTTGGATTTTCTGTAAAATGTGTGTTTTTAATTAAGAATTACATGTTTTGAGGTTATTATAAGACGACAGAAGCCCAGTTGATTAAAATCTGATTTGAAGGGAATCTTATTAGAAAAGAGGTTAATAAAACCAATTTAATGACCCAAATTAAACCCAGTACACCTGTGCACTGACACATGAAGCAGACATGGCCTACAGGGAGGTTTTCCCACTGATTTCCAGCCCACTAAACCCAGTGACTCCTCTTCAGAGAATAAGCAGTGATTTGGCAGCGTTCCTCCTCATCACCACAGCCCATCTTACCTTTTTGTGTCTGTCTTTGAAAGGTAACGCAGGCCATGGCATCTCCTGCAAAAAGTCTTGCCAGTGTTTCTGGTCCTGATCAGACGAGATGAAGACGATTTCCAATTTGTCCTTGTGTTCAGACGCCTTTTTGAACCTGCTGTAAAACTCGCACAGGCTGCCGTTGAACTGCTTGCACGGGGCGTTCAGGCTGCATCCGAAGAAGAGCCCGACTAGGGATAGCTTGGCGCCCAGCGACTGCACGTCCACCTCGGCTTTCTCGCTGTTGACGAGCCGCTCCCCGAGCAGACTCACCAGAAACTCCGACATCGCGGCGTACAGTCCTCGAACAAGAAACGTAACCCTCAGCCGAGGCTGCTGTACATGTAACCGCTATGTTCAGGCGACACCCAGCACTTCCTCCACCTCCAATTTGAGGTTTTAGGTGAGCTCCCAGCCCCCGCGAGGCGTTGCGGTCTGTTCTTCACCGCGGCTCGTCCTCCGGTGTGAGCGCTGTGCAGGAATGCGCTCCTCTTAAATCGCCCTGACTGCAACAGCGGTTGCGCTCTTTCCCCCAAAGCATACACACTTTAATCACGACACCTGGCTAATCTAACTACAATGGCTACACTTTATCAGCACATTCTGTTTGATTTCGGTACGTCAGGGATTGAATATGGCCGAATTTAATACTTTAATGTCAGCGTTTACATGTTTTATAGCCACAAACTTGTCAAAATTTCAAATTAAAAGTACCTGGGTTGTTGTTTAATCTAAAAAATGCATTATATTTTACTTAAATGTTAGGGTTTGCTCATTTTAGCCGTTTTAATGGAGAATTTGACAAGAAACCCTGCACATTAAAACAAAAAAGATAAGGCTTGGGTTAAACCCATAGACTTTATCCACACTCAACTGCTATGGATATGCTGCCACCTAGTTTTCATAGGCGGCAACTACCTGGGCTGACAGTTCACCCCTATATCAAAATGCATATTAAGAATATTTATCAGTTTAAATAAGTAGCAAAGGCATATAACAATTTGTTTAATTAGATGGAGATTATAATGGCAAATATCAAAAATAAATTATACTTCTTTATACATTTACCTACCTTTTTAATATTTATAATTGCATATAAGTCTTCTGTTATAAAAATCTTGTTACTTCTTTCTTAATATTTAACAGTAATAATAACAGAAAACATATCTTGTCTTTTGTTAAGCCATTTTAAGAGTGATATTATTCATTTGTAAATATCAGTTTTAAAAGACAGACGAAGAAACATAAAACTTAAGAAAAACTGTAGTGCAAAGTTCTATGGAAGATGGCTGTGACTGATGCCTCGCAACAACTCACAACTAAATCTAAATAGCACTACAGTGAAGGGAGAAAGTTTAGTTTAACTATTATTATTTTTTATATTGGGTAAAAAGTTAATTTAAGTAGAGATTTCTGACAAAATTCCACCTACTTTCAAGGTGCATGGATATGAACTTTGACCAAAAGACTCATTTTCCAGATGATAAATTATCCTATAAAATGTTGTTGTGACTGGAACATTTTCAGCTTGTGGCCCTTCTCAGAATCCTCATAAAACACATTACAATGTTCAACATCAAGTGCTACTTTATTTGAGTTCTACTGCAAGGCAGCCAGAGAAAAATCACATAAAAAGTGGTCACAATAAAGAAAATCCTTCTTTATAATCAGCCGTTTTGTGAGATTACAATGACATTTGAAGAAATGTATGAAGCTCAAATGACATATCAGGATTGTATGATTGCACATATAGCAGAAGAAGCAACATTGGCATGAATAAATTTGTTCTAAGTGTTTGTCTCAGCAGATGTTCCAGCAAAGGATGAATTGAATAATGTGTCTTATGGGGGATGCTCATTATTTTGGTTGTAAACTTACACAGTTGCTGATTTGCATCACATAACAGTAGATGTATGTGGTGTAAGGTTTTTTTTCAATAATGCTAGAATTGCACAGTGGTGAAACTGACAGATTAACAGTGAAGACATGATGAAATGACTGATGTGAGCAGCACAGGGTCCCTCAGTCCTCAGTGAACATCATCCTCACCAGCTCTGCCTTGAAGCATTCTTCCTCCACCAACTTCTGAGGCTGAAACAGGACAATAGGGGCGTGGCTTTTAATGATTCTGTATTACAGGCACATTAACATTACCTGAACTCGCTCTCTTATCATTCACTTCATAAGGATATTTCTGTAAAACATTGAAAGTAAAACTCCATGCCATTGAACTAATCAAACAAACTATTCTTACTGTGCCATATCGCAGCAGAGTGGGGACTCCACTCAGCTTCAGCGTCTTCTTGAAGGCATTGCTTGCATCCTTCCAACTAAAGCATAAAAATACATCATTATTAGCCAGCTGATATGATTCACTCCTACCATATTTAGAAAAGCAGACAAGTAAAGGCTGAAGAGCTCTCCAACATAAAAAATGCTTTTGCCAAATACATATTTAGTGGGAGTTAATTACACATACCATACAACATTAAAATTGTACCAAAAAAAATTGTGATGGCACAGTCTACAGAAAAATAAAGCAAACTGAAGTGAAATACTAACTAGGCTCTTTCCCCAACTTGACAGTAGATGAAGACGGAGCCCTCAGGAAGATGAGTCATCTCTCCTCTAACCACTGGCTCCGCTAAAAGGGAAGCAGGGAAACTGGTAAAAATGACTGAATCACAATGCAGCAAATACATATATGATATTAATTTTAAATACTTTTTATAAACTGATGATGAAGTGTTGCTTTATGGGTTGAGAAAAAAATATTCTGCACATTAAGATAAATACATTTTCGACATATTTAAAAATATTGTTAGAATCAAACATTTTTAACATTGAACATGTAGAGCAGTAAAATGCAAAATGCACAATAATGCTGCAATAATATCAATTAAAAAGCAGTTTGAGTATATTTCTCGTATACTAGGCTACTTACATGTTTCAACAGAAGTACGGTTCTGAATTTAGGACTTCTACGTCTATTTATAGTGTGAGATTATTTCTTGAACTGCAGTAAAGGATCTAAATATATATTCCGACATGGCTAAAATCTCAGATTAACAACGATTAACAAATTTAATTGGGGTTACATTGGCATGCATTTCGATCCAGTCTGCTCACAATGAAAGAACAAACATCCATTGGTTCAATTATATGTAATAATTTCAACTCAAGTTACCTTTCACACAATCTGGACACCAGCTCTTTCCTTGAGCGTCTTTATCACCAGAGAAATAAGCGAAAATGTCTTTTCCTTTTCTCTCAGATACAGCCTGGCAGAATTCATCATATCCACGCACACTCACTTCTTCATAGTGGACCATGGTTAAGACCGCGTTAGTGTAGGACAGAACTTACGAGAGTATAACGCACTAACAAGTGTTATCAGTTATGCTGTTCCTCTAAACACTGGACCTGGTAGAAATACTCCAAATGTGACAGTACTACATCCGGCTGTGCAAAGGTTCTTAAAGGGGCCGTATATGTAAAAACGTTTATCAAGGATTTTACATTTTCATTAAAATCATATTTGAATAACTATGTTGCATCGTATTCACACATCCATAAAAATCATCACATAATTGATATTAATATTACTTTAAAATGACTAATAAAAAATGCAGTTGCGCTGATTTTTGACCTCTTTGACGATCCGTAGTTTCTAAGAGCGACTTCCGTCTGCTGTTGTTGTCATGGCGGCGATTCAAACTCTTTTTAACCCTGGGCTTAGACTAAAAAGTTAACCATGACCCATATTTTGATCAACATCCAGTTAGTGACATAGATCATATGTAACTTTTTATATAAACTGAAAGAAGGTTCGTCACAAAGAATTGTCGGACGGATAATGTCGGGATTAACTTGATGTTTGCAAGCTTCAATTCAGAAGCGTAGTTAGCTTGCTAATGCTAACGTCTACTTTTAGCATTAATGGTGTATGTATAAGGTATTTTTTTCTGTTTTGACGAAGCTGAGTTGTTTTTTCACTATAATGACAACACGGAGTGGTCCTACGATTTCCGTTGGACAGCAGAGTCAAGAAAGAGACTGGGTTGTCTTTGGTTCATCCCGAAACGTACACAGCAGCAGCGATTTAACCGCAGGGATGTCCCAAACCAAGGTAACTTTAAACAACAATACCGTACTGCAAAACAGGTACATTTCCTTTTGATCTTTTACTTTTATATTTTTCACATTTGCTGCTTTCACATGATGCTGGGACTTTTGTACTTTTAATGAAGTAATGCGTGGGTATGGGTCTCCTTACCTTTCACAGAGTAACCTCACAGTGTGGTTTTCATACTTTTACTGGAGTAGGAGATCTGAATATATCTTCCACATTTAAGGATTGACTTCATCTTAGAAAAACCTCTCTGTCAATCACAATGCAGTTAAAGAGAACCGGACCTTACGAACCTGAAAATAAGCTCAAGGTTCAGCCAACACCTATTAAAACTATTTAAAGGATATATCGTATACCTTTTGGTTGCTTTGGATTTGTGTTATTGCACCAACCAAATTGGTGAATGGGTTGAAATAAAGTGAAAGACAGAAATGCTTAGTGGTATGTTTGTATTGTTGTTGTGCTACGAAAACAAAACTGACATGACACAATTGTAGTTTTCATTACATACAAGACATGTTGGGCTTATTATTGTCTTTCACACCACAGCTATTGTTTAATGAAGCCATCCCGGCAAGCACAAGCAACCGAGCCACCCATGTACGCCTTCCAGCCCCCATCGTAATAGAGAGACTGCTGCCGCTGTCAGATGAGCGTGAGAAAGTGGAAAGTGCCAGAAGCTCCATCAGCTTCACGACTCTGTCAGAGGAAAGACTGCAGGCTGCGATTCAGCTGGCCAAGCGAGATCTAAGACGAAGGCGCCTTGAGTCGCTGAAAAAATCCCCTGCCAAGCCCTCCCAAGAGGCCTCTCTCCTTGAAACAAGTGATGCAGAGCTCCTCCAGGTATCTGATGTAAAATAACAGTGCAGAATTTATAATTAATAGTTAACAGTTTATGTCATATTTAAGGAATAATTGCTGCTTTGTCCAGTCAGTGACCAAAGGGAATATTTTTCTTTTATACAGGAGCTTGCAGCCACTCCAAATAAGGCCAAATTTAAAACCTCCAGTCCAAAAGATAAAGTAATCCGAGCTGGATCTAAATTATTTGTGCACTCGCCCCGAAAGCATAGCATTTCTCCCATGCCTCGGATAGGCCGGTCACCCCCAACAAGAGACCCAGGCCCAAGGCAGTTGGAAGGAAGCAAACATGCTCCTTTAAGCCAGGAGATCTGCAAGCTGCAGAATGAGCTGGAAGTGTATATTCATAGAGTCGAAGAGCTTGCCAACAGAGGTAACCACAAAACAGCTTGTTACATGAGGGTTGTGTTATACTGTTCATTATATGACCACAATTATAGCATCTACTACAAGCCGCACACTTTTCATATTATCTTTACATGCACAATGATGAACAATAATGTATGAATGAATAGGGCAGAAAATAGAGGACCCACTGGACCCGGAAGAGCAAAACAAGTTAGAGATGCGCAGACAGAAGCAGGCAGCCCGCTCAGCACGTGTCATCTACGTGCTCCAACAACAGGTATTTAAATCTCTCTTATATAACCTATTTTTACTTACTTAATAGTTTGCTCATTATCTTTAAACATCTACTAAATTGTCAATTGTCATCTGTTAGGTAAAAGAGATACAAGAAGATATAGAGAAATTACGAAGCCAAAAAATGTGGGATGCCAAAAAGGTTTGTTCTTATTATATTCACAGTTTAACCATTTGTGGAGCCAAAAACATTCATTTTGCTTTGTAATGATTACAAAGAATCTAAAACACTCTGACATATATTTGAAATTACTTCTAAACCATTAGTCCCATAATATTTAAATAACAATTTAATGTACCAGTATTATACCACAATCAATAAATACATTTTACTTTTTTCTCAAAGGTGATTTTGTTTTGCAAGCTAAGTAAAAATATCCATGATACCTGTTTTAATCAGCAGTAAACTGATGGCTTTCTGTGCCTCTTTCAGTCCATGGCAATAAACAGGCTTGCAGCTGCCCACCGTGGGACTCTCAGGGCCTTACAGGTTGTTATCCACCAGCTTTCAGATCTGTCTCATGGCAAGGTACCTCCTTATTACAGAGAGCTGGGCCAGCTGATCCGCCAGCTCTCCTTGTGCTCAGCCAAGGTTGAAGTAGAGCAGGGGTCAGCTGTGCCCGAAACGGCTCTCAATATCCTGCAGAAACTGGAGGTGAGAAGCATAAGATACACATCATAAAGGTTTTTTTCATTGTTATGGTTTCAGCGACTGTACACTGGAGTCCCCTTTTGTGTAAAGCACCCCCAATTGTGAATGATATGGAAGCACAACAGTAATAACAAATATACAGACAGATGTTTACTTTTGCCTAACATGAGCTGGGTCATGACATATGGCTTTAAATTGACCATCTTACTTAAAAATAAGATAATTTAATTTTACATGATCAACCAAAATACACAACTATTAATTTGTTGACAGTAAATACATTTAAACAGTTCTTGTCAAATACTCACCTTCTCATTGGGTGTTTTTTTCTTGAATCCTTATTATTTTCAACATTGTAGACTAATGAAATTGTAGACAGCATTGTAGACTAATGAAATCAAAACTATGAAACACATGGAATTTTTTACTTGTGTCAAATAATCCAGAATATATTGTATATTTTAGGTTAATGGGAGTTGCCACCTTTTGCTCTGGTGACAACTTTGCACACTTCAAGTATTTTCTCAATCAGCTTCATGAAGTGTTCACCTGGAAATGTTTTCAGTTAATGCCTGTACCTTTTTAAGAGTTAGAGTTTCTTGCCTTCCTAATGTGCTTGCGACCATCTAAGCAAAAGGTGACTACTTTATAGAATATAAAATATAAACTCATTTATGATTTGTTGTACACATTTTACTACGTAATTCCATATTTTTTCCATCAAAATTTTGATTACTTTAATGTAAATCTACAATGTACAAGATTCCAAGCTAGCAACTTTTAGTGAATGTTTTTTTTCAACTGATTTATTAATTTATGTTTTATGTTATGTGTAGTTATGCAGTTTGTTTTTGTTTTTTGACAAAGAATCCAAGATTATATTTTTCTGTTAATCTGTTCTTCTTAGACTTTAGATTCTGTCCTCAGTAAACAAGAGCTGCTGGAAAAGATGCAGGCCCAAGCATGTCCTCCACAGAGAAAGTCTCCTTATCTCAGCATGCCGCCTACTAGAGGACCCAAGGGTCCAGGTACATCTGCTGTTCAAGGTCCTCGCAAACCAGCAAAACCAAAAAGAGGGAGCCGTGGTGAGTGTTTCATTTGGATTTAGCCCTTTATCCATAACCCATTTCTTTAATGAGCCATTTGTGCATGCGTAACATAATGAGTAGTATTCATACCCCATTTCTGATTTTCTGCCCTGAGCGACAGTATTTTTCAGTATCATTTGAAACTGTGTGAGTCTGATATATATATAATTTTTCTTGCTTGAGGCAATGTCCTATCTGCTTCCCAATCCTCTGAAAACTAGACAGAGAAGAAAATTGTGTGTATGCCTTTTGATAAAGAGCAAACCATTTAGTCCCCTGAGTATCTAGAAGTCACCTAAGGGCTTTTGTGCCATTGTGTTGGGATTCCCACTGTGTTTAAATGGCTCCAGCAGGCTGAAATTGATGAGCAGCCATGAAGAAGTGATAGGGAATACAGGAACTGAAGTGCAGACCTCTGGCCGTCTGTCCCCCGCTGCTAAGTCCTATGAGCAGTGAACTCCTGCCTGCTCCTATTGGGCTGAGAGGCATCCTGTGGAAGAAATCACACAAACACCTACAATGAGCTCAGGGATCAAACTGGTAGTCAAGAGTGTTGGCTAATTGTCTAATTGGGGGTTTTGTATTGCGTCATTCCTTAATCCCCCAGGTTACAAACTGCTTTATGCATGTTTGATAGTGATGAAGAGCCACAGCTGTTTTTGTCTGTTTACGTTTAAGTTAAAAGAATAGTTCAGTTTTTTTGATGTGGGGTTGAATGAGTTAATTATTCAGAGTCAGTACATTATCTATAGTAGACAGGACTTGACTTGCTCCCAGTTTGAAGAAGCATACAGGAATACTGATAAGTGAGCTATGCGATGTACTGCTGTGGACTGTCAGTGCTCCTGTCTGCATCTCAAAACTCCACTGTGGATAATGCTCTGAATATGGATAAGTACCTCATTCTTACTGGAGACAGGTTGATGGTGAAACCTACAGGGCATTTCTGCCTGTCGCACCTCCTCATGTTGAGGTGCCAGCTGCACCTGCACCTGGAGAAGCTACTGTGTGACTGAAATGTGGCTTGTTGGTTCCCCCAGCTCGTTGTGTAAAAGCCAATGCCTAAAGTTTCCCATCTCCACTACTTTCCGAAGTCTTCTAAAGTTTTCTCAACTTTTGCTGACACAACGCCTATGTTTCTCAGGAACTACATGCACTGGGTAGTTTGTAGTACTCCATTCTTTTTCTTGGCATTCAGAGTCTAGTTTGGCATCCTGTGACTTTTTCCCCTCAAATGATTCTTACAGATCTGCTTAAAAAAGTGAATCACATTCTTGTCAGCAGGTAGAAAAATGGCTGCACAGAAGCCCAAAACTACTTCGCAGCAGCCCCTGCACAGAAGAGAGCTGCTCAGGGTCGGCCTGGAGAGCCTTGCCCAGCAGGAGTTGAGAGAGCTGCAGAGACAACCTCAGACAAACCCCACATGCAGAATGAGAGGGGCCCTACACTCTAAAAGAAGCAAGGCTGACAAAACAATGAAGGTAAAGCTTCTAAACAGCTGAATGCTGAATTAAATATGTTGAAACAAACAGGAAATGCTTCATTTTATATCAGAAACGGTGTGATTTGGGTTTCACAGTATGAAAAGGTGTAGAATTTGTGCCAGAGATCACATCAAATATTAATAAAGTGGATCATGTAAACAATCTAAACGTATATTTTTTTTGTTGTAGCGTGATCAGACACAGGAAGCAGGTTTCCAGCAGCCTACAGTCTCCTCTCAGCTCAGAGTGAACCAGCTCCCTCAAAAAGAGCAGTCTGTGCCCTGGATGCCTACATCCCCTCACTCTCCTCCACAGCGGTGAGATTTTTATCCCTCTGAACAGCTGATAAGACATTCAGCCTTTTTACCTGTTACTGTCTACTGTCTAACAGAAGGTGGATTTGAACATGCTATTATTTTCACAGATCCCCTCAAAGGAGGAGAACAGAGCCTCGATGTCTGTTCTCTCCTGTAAAGCCGGCGTCCAGCTCGCTGAAGCAGACAGTGACCGGTGGTTTAGGAGCAGAATCAGCCCTGAGCTCAGAAAAGAAGAAACAAGCTCAGAATGAAGCATTAAGGTGAATCTCTTACAAACGATTTCCAGATTTATCTTTGTCTATTAGTTATTTTGTTAGTCATGCAGTACATAGGCATACATACTTCAGATTATCGGCCCTACCGAGAGGAAAAGGCTGAATGAATGGAATTTTAATGAGTCCTTACTCTGTTTTCAGTAGTTATTTTTCACCTCTGTGTCAGACCCTCCTTTCTGTAAGCCACAGGCAATACTCTTGACTCTAATTCAAAGTTAATTCTTTCCAATAAATTAATCTAGGTGCCTGCTAGATTGAGGCCATTTCTCTATGTGAGTGATTAATAGTTGGCCTGTTTTCAGCGCTCTTAAGCACCTCATTGATTGAGTGTTCCACATATATCTCTGATAAATCAAATCTTAATTACTACAATTGTGCTTTCCAATAATCGGGAGGCTAGCAGCCAGATTTAGAGATGGGGATTATAAGGTATTTATGTGAGATGCTTAATTGAGCTTGCATTGTATTTCATTTGATGATTACTTGCTTGGTACAGGAACGCCTGGGTGGATAAGATGACAATGCGAAGACTGAAAGAGCTCAACCAGCTGAGTAAAGAAGAGGGTGAACGCATTCAGATTTTAAGGTACAGAAACAATATAAATACAGATTTAGCAGTATCCTGTCTTTTGATAGGATATTAATCTGGGCAAGTAACAGATACTTTTGTTGTATTTAAACTGTTGATTCTAACATCAGTTATTCCCAAAATGCATGCCAAATAAATAACATTAGACTTAGCTTAAGGGCTCAATATGGAGTTTTAGATTTAAGTTTTCACCATGAAGCTGGTTTTCTATGAGTGTGTCCCCTTTTCACATATACCTACAGTTTGTTTACAAGAAAACACTGAAAGCATGGTAAATAGGGACAGGAGCATAGTAAGACTTGCAGAAAGGGGGTAGAGCTTTCTTCAGACTGCCGGTTATTCACTGAACAGTTCACATTACATACTGTATCCAAATAAATTTCATTCATATGGCTGAAATTGAAGGGCTTTACAATCTGTATAGCTTACAATTCTATCAGTCTTTAGAACCTCACAATGCACAAGAAGAAACTCCTCAAAAAATCCCTTTTATGTTGGAAAAAACTAGAAACCTCAGGAGATGAATAGACAGATTCCTCTCCTAGGGCAAACAGACTTCTTTGAAGAAGTGTTGGTGGTAAATAGGAAAGGATCAAAATAACAGCAGTGGTATCCATACAAGTAGCATAATAAGAAGTCCTGGAGAAAAATGTGTTTTTTAAGTCACTTAAGAAAAAGAAACATTTCCCAAAAGTTATGTAATTCTCCAGAACACCCAAATCTTTCTTCCAAGCCTCTGCAGTAATCCACACAGCAATCTGCTGTACAGCTCAATGCCACACAAACGAATGAACCATATGTTTCTATAGATTGCTTCACTTTTCCTATTTAGTCCTTGGACAGTTTAATCCTGCAAAGCCAGTGAGTGGTTTGTAGTCAACATTTGGTCCATAAAAAATTAATTACATTAAAGCAAAATTTGCAGGTTTGTCCTTCATACTTCTGCTTCCTCACACAAAAAGCCATTAACAATATCCTGATTCTTTTTAGCAGCAACCAGCAGCTCCATAGCTTTTGGCAGCTGCAGTTTTCCTCATCAGAAGCTGATGCATAAACATGTGCATGAAGCATGTATTGGGTTGCATCACGACTGCAAATTTATGCTGATTTAATAATCCAATTAATATTCTCACAAATTATAGTTAATAACAGTTGAAGCATCAGATTTTTGTTCTAGGCCTCTACCTATTTTTGTGTAGTGGCTTATTGATTATGTGTTAAAAGTTAAATTTGATAGAAATAAATAAATAAATAATTTTTGCCATTGAAAATGCATGTTGGGCTGACTCTGACATTGGCTCCTTCCCCTGTCATGACGACAGTCATACCATAAAAATCAAAACAACAGACTATACATTAAATATAATATATCATTATCAATATATTAGAAGGAAAAAACATGTATAGTATTGCAAAACATTTAATATGGGATAGAGCTTTTATTAAGAGCTAATAAGAGATTCTGTTAAACTATTGTTGCAAAGAGCTGAAATCAGAATCATCATATCTTATTATGTATGAGAGCAGCAGCTCATTGTTCCTCTGCTCCCCCTGGTAACAAGTGACAGGTATTACACAAAACCTGTCACTTGATAACACTTACAATTACAGATTATTTCTTGGATGTAATGCAAGTTATTATGCCCTGAACTCATCTCAGCTGGTGTCCTTGTAAGTGGTGTGTCAAGCTTTGCAAATAAATTCATTAGCTTTTACAGTGAAAGTAAGATTCTCTGCAGTGTTCAAAAGCTTCTCCTTTATGCAGAGTCATGATAATTTAATAGCTTCTACCTTGTTTGATCGCAGTAAGTGTTAATATTTTGCCAAACACAAGGCTTGATAAATACTGTTATTTTGTTCAAAATCTCCTCAGGCTTGAAAACCATTTTTCCATGTGTTGAGATCAGTGTAACTTTGTGCATGACAGCTTGCAGTGTGGGTGTGTTTTTGTACACAGGTCAAAAGTTGTCTCGCCAACTCAGTGGGCTGAGAGAGCTGAGCAGAAGGCCAGAGAGAGAATTCAGCCCCTACTGGATGAAGCACAGGTAGGAAGATTTATCTGTTTCCTGAGTAGTGCCAAATTCTACCTCCCCAGGAGAAGAGAAGAGAGGCAATCAATACTTCTTATCTGTAGATAAAAATAGAGTTCCTTTAATTGACCAAAAGATATATAAAAGAAGAATAAAATGTGTTTTTTTGAGAACTGCATTTTTTTGTGGACCCAGAGGGAGTAATTGATGCTTACTCTGAATTGTTTGGAATGAGTTTATTTTTGTGTGTTTATCTCAGCAGATTGGTGAGTCCAGGAGCAGGATCAGCCCCTCGCTGAGGAATCGGCTGTCCGAGCAGGCTGCAGAGAGGGTGAGAAGGCTGCTTTAGCCAATAATTCACAGGGGAGAACAGAATTGGCCTTACTGTTGATTAAGTTTGAATTTTGTATTACAACTAAAACAGATGGAGACTGTTTCACAATATTCTGTTAATATTTTTTATTTTTTTGTCCTTGCCAGGCAGCAGACAGTGCTGAGCAGCTGAGTGAGGCGCTGCTGGAAGATCTGTTAGAGGACACTGCACGGGCAGCGTGGGCAGCTGAGACAGACAGGCATTTGGAGGGCATGGCCCAGTGTAGGCTTCAGGCCCCCACCCTGGAGAGTATGCTGCTTCGTATGGAGGAGATACAGGTGAGAGCTGCTCTACAGAAAGGCCCACCAAGAGAAGGTCAGCCTAGAAAGGTCACCAGCGATCGGGCTGTTATTTATTCAGAGCTCTTGTGACAGCTTAGGTCTGGTGTTGTTTACTGATGCAGTGTCTTATTGGCAGGTTGGCAATTTGTTTATAAAATGCATTTATGTGTGTTTGTCTGAGCAGAGGGATCAGGAGGAAGTAAGGAGACGCTTTGCTTCTATCACCTACTCAGACCCTCTCCACTGGGACCGACCTGGAACAGCAGGTATCAAAAGCAAACACATTCCTGTTTATCCTTTTAAACTCCATTTACAAAAACTGTTTCTGCAATGTGTCCTGTAGGTGGAGACAGTGCTACAACTGACAAGAGTGGGTTAATACTTATCATTCTGACTCTGTGCTCTGCTTGTTTTTTTTATTTGTCTATCCGTCTGTCCCCTGCTCCTCCCCATCCCTCTCGACGCACATTTCCACTGCCCCTTCCTCCCCTTTCTCTTTGTCTTTCCCAGCACCCCAGTGCCATGCTCTGGGCTCCAGGCCAGCCTCTCCTCAGCCAATTAGACTGACAAGGCCAGTGCTGAGGCAGACCTCTGCGCCTGATATTGTCCTAGAGAAACCTGTGGAGATAGGGTGGGTTACTTGCCTTTGCCTGTCTTTTACACTCAGAAAACACATGACATCTACTTTATATTTTTTGCTCATGGCTTTCCCTCCTTGCTGTTTTATTCAGCTTAAAGACGCAGTAGGGACATTTTGAAATGCACCCAGAATATTAACTGGAGCACAGTTTCAGAGTTTGACCTATTTAACTTCCTTCCCAGTCTTTTGAGCTGAAATCAAAGGTCCAAGCTTCCATTTTAAATAATGATGGGTGATGATGATTACATTATGATATAAAACACTCTTTTTTTAAAAGAATATACTCAGGTAAATGTGAATTTTAATTTGTTTGAGCTCTTTTCCAGCTGGACAAAAAAACCACCTACATCTGGCTTTTGTCTTTAGTTGGAAAGGTTACACCAGCATTAATTCCCAGGACAAATGTCTCTGCTGTTGTAATGGACTTTTATTGGCTCCAGCTCTGATTGGCAGTGATGGAAACATGCCACCCCAGTGGACATGCTCATTTTTGCTTGTTTTGTAGCATGTGTCAGTGTGACACACTGGAAAAAGTACAAGGCATACTCGTTTATTGGTCAATGGGAAATAAGTTTATTGCCTATTTATAGCTGGGTTTCTCCTTTAACCAACTTGCATATATGCACAAATTTTGGCGTAAAAAAGTATTGGAAAGTAACTTTTTATGAGCAGTATATAACTGCATTTTCTGACCTTCCTGTTGTTGTGTTCATCAGCATCATCATCAACATCAGCAGCTTTCTCTGTCACTGCCTAATAAAGCATGAAAATGCCAAAAAGTAATAATCTTCCAGCATCCAGCAGCATCCACATGAACTAATGCACTATTTGTTAATTACTCCTCTGGACTTGATGGAAAGTGAAGTGTTTAATGTTTTTAAGTGATGCACAGTTAAGGTTTTTTCTGCATGATGTGTCATTGCCCTGCAATCACTCTCCCAACGGGAGGCCTTACTCATCCCACAAAAGCTCACTTGGTGGCTACCGCACCCAGGGCAGAGTCTATTCCTGACTCTGGCAGCAGACTTCACAGAGGGACCCTGCACTGCCCAGGGCTTTGGCTGCAGCTGCTTTTCTGCTTAAATTAATGAGGAACTTGGAAGGAGGAGAAAAGAGAGTGGAAGGAGAAGTTGTTGACACAGACAACCCAGCAGGATGCAGCTTCTAACAAATTCAAGCCACGGCATTAGCAAATTAAAGGCGGTCAGACTCTGTGTGCCTCAGGTTCAGTGGAAACTTTACCCCAAGATCCACTGTGACTCATCTAAGACTTTGTCTGTATAACACAGCCAACAAGTAAGAGCTCTATGTTTTGGCAAACACAGACACTTAGAAGTCAACTTCTCAATGCCTAGTTTTTTACAGGAGGTGTTTTTTTTTTATCACTTATTCTTTGTTCAGACCTATGCAGCCTTGCAGCTTCTTAAAAGGGACAGTCATTTGCGAACTGTTAGCTCTTTTGTTCTGAAGCTCCTGAATCCATGCAGCATAGAGACAAACCTGTCTGTGAGGCTTTTATTGAGTCCGATTTACACTTATTTAAAGACCCTGGCAAGCTAGATATTTTTATGTTTTCCTTTTTAACATGTTGAACGACAGTGGATTTAATAGGAATTTTTGGGCATTGATCAGTCCACAGTATTCTTTGATGTCAAAGTCAAAATGAATCTCTGGAAATTGAACTAATTAATTACAAATA
Organism: Hypoplectrus providencianus; assembly: GCA_028566105.1. Taxonomy (NCBI): domain Eukaryota; kingdom Metazoa; phylum Chordata; class Actinopteri; order Perciformes; family Serranidae; genus Hypoplectrus; species Hypoplectrus providencianus. The sequence goes on along the minus strand of JAOWBC010001387.1, from coordinate 18,286,829 downwards.
TAGAACACAAGATGTCATCAGTGAACTAATCAGCTCGTTATTTGAGCACTTGACTGCTTTTTACAAGAAGTGGTTTGTTTGTATTCTCTATAAAGTTAATCTGGTTGGTGTTTTTAATGGGAGCATGTTGGATATAGTAAGACTAAGTGTTTCCATGGATGTGTTTATGAACACAGTCTCTTATAACCCTGTCAGACACCTGCAGCAGCATTGAAAGCAGGTAGCTTTGCTATCCACTGATTCACACATCATGGCGTCACAGAAACTCTTTTCCATTAGAAGCTACTCAACGTTTCCAGTGCAATAATTAAACAGATAAGGGAGGATTGCTAAAATGTCCCACTCAGCACAACTCTATTTGTATTGATGACAGTTGTGTATATGAAATATTATGTGGCTCCAAGATTGCTTGCCAAGCAGTAATTGCACTCTCTATCATTTGAAAAATAATTACCATAGATTCTAATACATTGTCCACATTAGTCGCCTCTTCGCTGCTCTTAATGAAGAACTAATTAATTTAATAGTTAATTGCCGGCTGCTTGGATAATTAAGTACTTTTGTCTGGAAATAAAAGTCTAAACTTCAAGTTTTCATAGCCAAATTTAATAGCCAAGTGCGAGTCCTTCAGTGAAAGCACAAGTTAGTTGCAGTTAGTGAATGCAACGAGAAAAAAAACAACTTTGTTTTTCTTTTTTTCTGTGCCCTATAACAAGGTTTAAACAGACACTTGTAAACAGATAACAGCTCTTTTTCCACAATGCTGGGTACTTTACAAGTAATAAAGTTGGATGCAGGGAGTTATTTGGTGCGGCATAGAAAGGGAAGTTGTGTTTATTAGGCACATTGTTTTATGGAGCTGTCCTTTGGAGCCTTGAAAATGAGCAGAGCTGTAAGGGAGATGAACGGGTGAGCTGTGCTGCAGTGGTGCAGGCTCTTTAATTACCCAGGTGACACTTTGACATCACAAAGCATAGAAGATGAATTGAAGAAAAGTTTCGATTGCAAAACCCCTCTGTCTGTTACATCAGCAACAACGAGACAAAAAACATGCATAATACAGTAAACCAAGAAAGGCATTCAAGCCCTGAAAAAAACATGAACAGGGCTTTCTATTTGCAAGCTGAAAAGAAAATCCGAATGTAGCGTGCACTTCAACTGATATTGATTGTTTCAGGTGTCTAAAATACACCTGGCTGCTGCCCCTGTCCATAGCAGAACATTGATTAGTTAGACAGTAATGCTACTCAAAACAGGCTGAAAAAAAAAGTTGCTCATGCAATCCCACTTCAAAAATGTACTCTTGAAGGCTCAGAGCCAGCCTAAACTAAACACGTCTGGATGCTGTTTTCAGGTGTTGATTTATCACCATTAATTGCAGGTCTAAAGGAAATAATAGTTTCACTGTGAATTCCACAGTAATCCATTCAATAATTCTGAAGACGCAATTTACATTTTTCATCATCAGTCTGAAATGAGCTGCATTAGTGCCCAAAAAACAAGCTTGATGTAATAATAATGCCTCCAATTGAGGCCGGAGTCAACACACTGACCTCATTAAAAGTAGTAATTCTCCTGGTAATGAAAAATGTTGTGGTGACAACACCTAAGTCCCAGTAGGTATTGTTAAACTCCAGCCAACTTCAAGTCAGTGATGTTGTTTCTATGCCTGCCAACACTATAATTAATTCATAATTCATGCTTTTGTGAAGTAATCAGCATAAATATACTGGGCTTTATGAGAGAAATAAACTAGCGCACAAGACAGAATGGAGAATTTTTAATGGTATTGATAGAATATGTTGCTTTTACAGGAACCAGGCAGCTTAAAGGAGCACATGCATCAGTTAGTACGGATAAAAAAGCCCAGATATGCGGTTTGTTTTTGTTTTGGTCTGGTATTGTGTTAATCCTGTCAGTGTTGACTCTTCTGCTGTTCAGTGTAGCAGAATGGCAAGATTTAATTTTGGAGGTTTAGAGAGCTCATTTTGTGTGTTGCTGCAGCCCTGATTGGCTGTCTATAACACACATTTCTCAGTCCAGAGGGAGACATCGGTTGCTGCTGTCAGCAGGAAACAGTCATGCGTGCAAATAATACCACAGACATTTAAACACACCATGAAAGACAATGTGAGACAGCAGTTATTTTTGAGGCTTTTTTGATTGTATTGTTGATGGCAGTTATCGGTTAAAGCTATCCAATTTTCTATTCAGTATTAGCTGCTGGTATAGAGGCACGGAGGACTGTTGGGAATTGCAATTTTCAAAAGCATTACGCTCAGCTGATTTGTGAAAAGAAGAAATGAAGCAGATTTTGTTTCATCATTTACAGGTGCTCTATTATTTCAGCCTCTGGCGGGGCTGGTTATGATCGCTCATGAGTCATGACTTACAATATGAAGACCCATCAGAGGGGGAAAACAGTTATGTACATTACAACAATATTTAAACACTTCTGTTTGTTCACTAAAACACTGAAAAGTATTTCAAAAATAGCATCTTTGATTTTAACCTTGGCTGTCTTTGTGCTTGTGCTTATGTTTGGGCTGTCAAATGACCACGCAGACAATGAGGTGAGAGATTTCATCTTTGGAAACATCAGCAGAGCAGCAGATAAGATTTGTGTATCCATGGTGAGGAGCCCAGACGCAGACTCCCTTTGCCCCCCTTTTGGCTGATGTTGACTGAGCAACTGCAGCTGCATCAGCAGGTCAAACAAATCAATGAAAAGATGAAAGCCCCACTCAGCAATATCCTAAACCTTTCATGTATTATTTTTAATAATAATCTGCTGCTCTCTCACTCCACTCCCCTTTGTTTATAGCCACACTTACTCTCTCTGGCCAGATATTTCAAACAAGCTGAAAGCTGAGTTGCAAAGTAAATTGCTGTTTGTTAGATTTGCAACCAACCATGGCCTGACATTCAGACAGCACCTCCGCCTGATTCAAATTCAAGAGATTGTACTTCTAGAATTTCAAAGATGTCTGAGGACTGCTTCATTGAATTAGAAAGACGATTGCAAAACTCTATAAATTTTCCTCCCCTCTATTAATTCTCTACCTGTTTCTTCCTGTTCTCAAAGGCTCAACAGGGCCTCTGTGAATGTGGCTTGACTCAACCCATACTTTGGTGAGTCACACTTTTCTTTGTCCAGCCCAGCCTCAGCACAGCCTGTGTCGCTTTTGATAAATCACATACGGCATTGTCCTTTACCAGGTGCCTGGGTTCCTGAGCGATCGCTGAAGCATTGCTGGGGCTGTTGTACAGAAAGTGAAAGACAAACTTAGAAGTCACTTGAGGTGTCCTGACTTATAGCTAATACTTCTTATGTTTCTTGTGCAAGCAAAGTTGTTGGGGGTAAGTGTGACAGGAAAAGAATGATTTTTAGAGTGTCATCTATCCCATTTGTGCTCCCTGTCAGTCACAGAAACACGCAGTCTCGTAAACACAGATTTACTTAAATGCTCACTACAGATGATGTACATGACCTCATTGGGATATCGAGGGTATTCTCATTTCCAAATTGAAAGAGTGCTTTTAGTTTCAATTGAAATCAGTAAACAGTAAATGTTTTTTAAATACTATTTTTTTCTGATTTAACTCAGATCTCTTCCAGATATGCCTTTATTAATATTTATTTTATTGAAAGGTTAATTTAAGGGCTGTACCTCATGTTTATACATTTTTTCCTAGTCTTTATTGGGTTTTAAATGAAGTTTTGAATGAAAAACAACTTGACTGTTGACTGATGGACCACCCCTTTAACACAAGTGTGTGCCTTCGTTTGTGTATGATGTGAGAGAGAGCAACAGTTTATTGACTGAAGTGAAAATTGACATGCAAAAAAAAAAAAAAAAAGATTTAATATGCAAATATCAATATTATGAATGCAGCTGAAAATCATTTGGTACAGCCTTAGTTAATCTTGGCCTGGAAAAGCAGGCTGGTTTGTGTTTGTTTGTGAATATGGCTTAAAAAGTGTGGGTGGTGTTCTGACTCTATAAATAGGCAGTGAATTTGCAGGGTGCTGTATTGTTGCTGCCTATCAGACAGTAAATCGACCCATTTCAGACTGGAAGCAGCGTTGACTGTGCTGACACTTTGATATTTATGGCCACCCCGCGGTTTGCAGCCCCCACAGTCAAAACAGAAACAAGTTCAGCTGAGGCCGGGGAGCACAATAGAGAGGCACTTTGCTTTGGGAACTGCTGCAACACTAAATATAGCACCGAGAGCCCCGTCGCCACAGCCAGGCTGATTTGTCCAAGCGGAGGGGATTATCAAGCCAGACCATGGCAATGCCCAGCTGAGCCCCGACTCACTCTGAGCAAGGGGCAGGCGAGAGAGCTGCTCTGCGCTCTGACACCTCTCCTTAATTCATCATCCTCAGACTTATAACAGCAAGTGTTTCTGCTCAATCACAGCGCTGCACTCCATTGTGGCTCCTGCGGCAATAAATGCTTTCGCCTCTTCTCCACAGCCCTCAGAGGCCCTTCACCCTGCTCATACTGTACTTATACTCATGAGGTGTCTCCCTCGCTTTCTCTCCTGTTTCCTCAGACACAGCATCCTCTCGGAGAACAGCCTGACAGAGGAGACATCCCAACATGAACAGCAGACCAGACACAACACCGTGTTCCCAGGCCCAGTGGAGAGAAGCAGAGGGACTGTTATTTCTGTGCCTGGCAGCATGCTGAGAAACATCCGACAGTACCGGGAAGACTACGAGGCCTACCTGCGCGTCGTTGCTCATGAAGCTGTCGGCAATTTCAACCCTTGGGCCATTGCAGACAGGTAAATACTAACTATGAGGGTTCCCCAACATCATAATTCCCCTGTGGGTGACAGAATCAGAATCTGTGGGTGAACTTTGTTAGTAATGAGTTTAGAAATCCTTTTGTTTCTTTGAAGTTTTATTAGAATATTTCAGCTGCATATTAGCCATATCACAGGCTCAGTTAAAGCTACACAGAGACAGGATTTGTCCTTCCTGCTCTCAATTTCGAGTCTTGACGTGGTGTTTGACAGACATGATGAGCTGTCTGAAGTGCTCACCCTGAGAGGATCGTGCAGTTTATGGTTTGCATAGTGTGCCTCTGGTGTTCTGTTGTTCTTCTCTCCTACTCTCAAATTTGCATACTTAACAGAATTTTTAAGTTGCTGCACTGCAGCGTGCAGAAGACTCCCTCTCATCTCTGCGAACATGCAGAGGCCATGTGTTTGATGTATCAGTTATAATCCTCCAAGAGTCTGCCTGATTTTCTCCCTGGGTCACAGATATGTGTGGGGTTGCAAACAGCTCAATAAGTTGTGTTTTGCTTGAACTCAGAGCTGAAAAACCGTTGCCCAGTCCCACCCATGGGATCTGACTGCACCACTGGCTCATTATCAGTCCCACATCAATGAACAGAAACTTTTCAAGAGATGCATCTGTACTTCTCTGAATTTTGAGAAAAATAAGGACATTGTGTGAGAAAAAGACATCCAATTACCTCTGTGTATTGGGGAGAATACGTACATATAGACATCTACACCCCCTGCTATTCTGACACAGTGCAGAAACCTGTCTGTGTGATGAGATGGTAATGAGACGCCTCATGCAGCTAAACCCCCATGGAGGATCTCATTCAGTCTGTCTGCTAGCAGATTGATTACAAAATTGCAAAACTTTCACACAGTCAAAACACACCAAATATACATGCTGTAAGTTATCTAAAGCTCCCTAGACATGCATCCTTTTAAACTGTTGGTCAGATGGATAGGGAAATAAGTAGAGATATAATTCAGTGACCCACATAGAGCCCTTTGTGTCTTCATATCATGGGTCTTTAATCCCCTGAACCCCAAGCCGTTTCAGGGTGTGTTATTTTTCTTAAGAAGCTCGAGCCTCTTCAAGACAATAATGTCACCCCACATGGCAAGTGTTAACATCAGGTTTCTGCTGCGGAGTTAATTTTGCATATCAACTGAGAGCTTCTTCTTTCTTTTGTGATGGGATTTAAAAAATAAAACAGAAAAATAAAGAGCCCTTAAGGAGAGCTACCATGTCTTTAAACATATTGGTATTACTGAATGTCTGTTCCCAATCCTTTCACGCTGTATCCAGTGTTGAGAGCAAAGTATTCTTGCATTGACCCTTCAAAGGTGCAGGTAGTTCAATAAAACGCAGTTACTCTGATTGTTCTGTTGCCCAGACATCTAATAATTTGACATTTCTGGGGCTCTATAATGGAGATCCAAGAGTGTACACAACTTGCTCTTCTCCCCTGTGTTCCCACTTCTGTCTCTGTATGTGTGTTGACCCAGATAATGATCAAAACACCGAAATTTAGCTTGGTGCTGCACCAGCCTTTTGAGTTATTTTCCTTCATTTTATGCCTTTCAAGGCAAAGAGTTTTTCATGTCCAAAACAGTGAGCAGACACACTGGTTTGGAGAAACCTGCTTTGATCACACTTCCTGCATGTTGGAAGATAATGACTAAGGCTCATGATTTCGATATTCTTTGAAATCTTTGCTGCGTTTCTGAGCGATGCATATATCTTATGGTGTCTCTTGATCTTTTTATTCAGCAACTTTTTAAAAGATCTAGTCTCAAGTCAATTGGCCTGAACAATAAGGAAGTAGAATGGCACTCAGAAAGGCCAATGCCAGTGGTGCATTCAATGCTTCTTAGAGTGTGTGTTCATGTAGACAGATCAGGTGAGCCATGAATCATGAAAGAGAGCTAATTTCTGCTGCACAGATCCTTAATATTGAAGTGTTTGTTGATGTGCAGCATATTTTATATCCACACCTTGATTGGGATCTTCTCCAGAATGTAATGGCTTTTTTAATGGGTATAACAATCACATGGTGCACATTCTTTCTAGTGTTATGAAATAGTAGTG
>JAOWBC010001387.1:18217365-18228175 GCA_028566105.1 Hypoplectrus providencianus | reverse complement strand
ATACATCAAAAAAGATCCATTCATCCGTGAACAATCAAACTGCATTGAAGCAGCGCCAAAACTGCTCCAATATAGGCTTTTATTTTAACAATCTCCCTGTTCTGTTATGAAAAGTGAACTGAATCCACAGATTCTATCTTGGGAATGGTCATAATTAAAAGATCACCACTAATAATTATTGCAAGTCTCTAGTAAACTAGGCAATCCAGTATCCCTAGTTTTAAAAATCACAATAATGAGGAAGACTCAAAAGAAGTATAACTGCCTTCACATTAAAACAAGTTGTCAAATCCCACAAAACAGTGTTAGCACTCTTTATAAGGTTTCTGGAGGAACTTTTCTGCCCTACCTCCTTCTTTCAGAAAAAAGAAAGCCTCCCTCCATTGATTTCCTGTTACTTTGTGACCAAAATAGTGCAGTGTTCTGTGTCCCCTGTGTGTGCTGAGCTGTTCCAGACAAGCAGGCAGTCGGAGGCAGGCTGTGGGCTGGGAACGGAGTCGAAGCGAGATGACAGTGCGTGAGTCTGTGAGAGCCTCCCATGACAGTCGGTCCCAGACGAGGAAGCCAAATAAACAACAAGCGAGCAAAACACAGAGCCGTGTCTTGAGCCCAGAGACAGAAAATAGAAAGAGAGACAGGAGAGAGCTCGGGAATAAGATGACACAGCGTGCAGAGGCTTCCGGAGAGGGTAATGAGTTTGGCCAGGTTCCCATGAAATGCTGCACCACACAGAGAGAGAGGCAGAGATGCTTTTAGTCGTCACAGTTGGGATAACAAATGTCCCCATCCCTTCATCTTTTGTCTGTAGAAAAGAAGTCCATTGTTGGTTCTGCATCACAGGAGCCAAAATCCAATTACATGTGATGGCTATAGATGCTGCAGCAGAGAAACAACCTGCTGCACTGTCAGTATTGACTTCTGGATCTGATGGTTATGCCATTTGAAGGCCTAAGGGTACAAAGGCCCATCACCCAGTTTGGAGTATGAGCAAAAAGAGATGAAGAGGCATGAGAAATATTGACCATAGTCTCCGATCAATATCTATTTACCGTATGTGCTTGGTCTTCTTATGGGTGCATCTGGGTGATGTAACTTCTGCAGTGACCCTTTCTATCCCCTTTCCTTTCTCTTCTCTTCCTTCCTGCCTGTTTCTCCTGCTTTGCTCATCAAATTCAGAGGGTCTCTATCAGCTGGGTGGTCCTCGTTGTGCCCCTCAGAGCAGCATTGAAGGACTGGAGGACACAGAGGTAGGACCATAACCTCAGCCCCTCAGTTTGTTCCCTAGCAGCTAATGACATGTACATGTTTTTGTTTTGCTTGTTGACTCCACCTCTGACAGATTGCTACCTTTATTATTTACTTCCTTTTCTTTCTTTTTTTTTTTTACCCCTGCAGAGGAAGTGTAAGACACATGTGCTGCTGCTGGTGGTGCACGGGGGAAACATCCTCGACACAGCAGGCGGAGACCCGAGCACGAAGGCGGGCGACGTGGCCACCCTGGCCTCAGTGCTGGAGAAAGTGACACGGGCGCATTTCCAAGCCGCCGCTGAACACGTGAAGATCAAGCTGGTGCCATGTCCGGCCGTGTGCGCTGAAGCCTTCTCTCTGGTGTCCAAGTGAGTGCTTTTGCCAGGACAGGAAGTCTCATTCGCCCCATTAACCAGTTAAAATATATATGCTGTGGCCTCAGTCACCATATCTATTGAATGATGTTCACCTCTCAAGTACAATTCAAGACACTTTAATTATTTATCAGCAAGGGTTGGAGCTGCTCTGGAGACATGCGGTGGCTGAAAAACCTCACTTCAACACATAACCTCCCTCAGTCTTAACTTAAATCCTATGTGATTTTGAAGTGTTGCATGAGAAAAGCTGAATGCAAATCACTAATTTCAGTACAACTTCCTCACAGCTGAGTCTTTTGTCAACATCTTTCCTATAGATATATAGATATATTAACTTGTCTTTGTCTCCAGCATGAATCATGGCTAATACTTGACACAAAGGACCAATTACAACTTGCCGAATTTAACTGAATTCCTGAAGACCTCTCTCAATTGCTTATTGATTAAATTTTTTAGCTGAGTCAAGGTTACAACCTCTACTTCTTTTACTCTGATTACTGGAAGATTAAAGCCTCCTGATAAAACAACGCTGTAGCTTATTTAGATGCAAATCTCTTGATGGATACATGACTTATTTGGCATTACTCAATTTCTGTGACAGTTGGATGGACACTTTTCCCAAGCTTTTATAGAGCTACATGCAATTCTAATTCAAGTCTATTAATGAACACAAGCACATGGATGCACTATGATTGTGACATTAAGGCACATTATGCCGTGCCTTCTGCATGAAAACAGCTGTTGAGTAGCGATTTCAGTATGACTTAGGCTGCATCTGTGAATGAAGATTTCTGTGGGACATATTTAAACTTAAGGGGAGAGAGGTACTTGCAGAGAGGGACGATTTTTTTATCTGCTTGCTTCAACTAGAGACAAACCAAGTAAATGGCAATTCACTGTATAGCAGAGATTTGGTGGCAGGCTTTGCTGTTAGTGCTCAAATAAGCCACACAGCAGCTAGGAAATCTTGATTAAATCAACAATAACAAAACACATAATGAGACAGTTGGGGTGGTGGAGGGAGCTGTGCAGGGACCAGTGTTGGAATCAGCAGTTTGTCAGATTGTATTTTCCGTGCTGTACACCTGCGTGAATGTGATTGGAAGTCACAAGTGTGCTTGTGAATGAGTGATTGCGAGGCATGAATGGATTAGCTAATGAGAAGCCCACTTCAGTGCTCAGCCTGAACTCACTCTATGATGCACCGAAGAGTGTGTCGGAGTATGAAAAACACAGGTGTGAATAAATAAATTTATGATGCTTGATTTAGCTGCTTCAGTTTCAGGGCTGGCTTACAGGGACACTTGAATAGAGCAGAGTTAATGTTTTTAGTAACACCTGTGCCTTCCACCTGATATCAGACAGAATAGCCAAATCATTGCACTGTGGTAGGACGATTAGATTTCCCTTCCCTTTTTGAATGAATCTAACACCATTTTAGGTCACTGATGCACTGTTTTGCCAACATGCTGACTTTGTCTGGGTTGTTTATAGTGGAGTGAAAGCAAACGACGCGACCGGGGCCACTTGACAGCATCAATAGCAGCATCTATCTTTCCGTAGTGGTCACCATTGTTGTTATTTCTCCTTCTTAGTTTCTGCACACAGCTTGACCACAGCTTGAGGGCAGCGTTAGTCTCGCCAGATTTACCTGATGAGTTAATCGTCATTCCCCCTGTGGTGCTAGTGGATGCATTTCTTTGTCCTGCAAGTCAATGTTTCTGCCTCCAGAAGGACTGTCACCTGAACAGTCTAAGATGTGTTACAGAATAAGTGATGATGATTGTTTTAAAAAATGGTATTGAGGTGCCACAGCTTTCTTTAGTTTGTATTTCAGATCTTTTTTGTCTCCTGCTTGGGCTGTGTTTTTGTATTCAGCAGACATTCTCACAAGTTTGACAGACAGCTCAAATTACAGTTAATCAGAAATGAACACACTAAACAGGATTTTTAAGGAATATGCCCAGTAAGAATGCATTTCAGCAAGAATTAACATGGAGACTTAACGTGGAGAAAATGCCTGGTTGGCTGAGATTGTGAGGGTTAATTGAGAGAATATATTGACCAAAGACCCTGAAACCAACAGAGCAATGATAATTAGTATGCTGATGACATCTCTCAGGCCCTGCAAACATGTAGCTGTGTGGAATATTTAACTCCTAACCTTTATAAATGCTGTTGTTTCTAATTGTTGATTCCGCCCTGAAGTTCTGGAGTCGGCTCCTTAGTGGACAAAAAGGTTGAATAAATGGCATTATACAGTTTCTGCTGATCCTGAGGCATCTGCATGAAATGTGTGCAATGATTTGTTTTTCTAATTAGCTTCTGTTTTGTGTTCAGGTTTCATTCGTGGTATCAGTTCCAGAGTGGGAGTTAATTGTGGATGGTGGTACCACAGTGATGAACAGCAGTCAGTAGATTAGCTCTTCCTTTTGATAATTCATACAGTTGAAACGCTCAGGTTTTATTCATTGTTTATAGATTTTTTCTTAAATGCAGGATTTAAAAACGTGTCTGCGTTCACGTGTTTGCTCTCTTTCTTTCCCTCTTCTTGTCTGCTGTCTGGGCAGTGAGTTGCTGAAGCGTAACTAATGATTTCATTTCACATTTAATGCCACATGTCCCAGTGGTCACCAGCTTTATCTTTGACAGCGTCACTTAGTTTTCGCTGCTCTCCAATTATATGCTGAGGATGTTTTTGTGTGAATTGTCACTAATCACTGTGGCTGAGAGAATGTGTTTGACAGTCAAGTTGAATCTTCTCTCTGGTGACAGAAGATTGACGTCCGCAGGAGCGAGGTAGTGACTGCAAGCAAGACGGGTGTAAAGAGATTTGAGTTCTGTAGCTACTCAGCAGCTTGACGTCCGCTTAGCTTTCACCACATCTACAGATAAAATATTAAAAACAACAGCCTCCCAGGGGTGTCGAGCAGAGCTGAGATACTGCAGCATGTCTTGCTTGCCTGCTCTGTGTGCATGTGGAATCAAATAAACACTTATGCATGAAACATCTATTGGAAAGAGACCAATTCATATTGAAACACAAAGGAGCAAAGCCGTCTCATTAGGGCAATGAATTAATGATTACATAAAAAGAATAATAAACAAACAATTTAAATATACAAACCAGAACAAATCAAAAACAGTTTTAGCAATTTGTAATAAATTGAATCCACAATATTTCTGTTTTTTTCCCTGGTGGAGATTTTTTTGTGGCCATTTTAGACTTATTTACTTAACGAGATTTTGTTAGCACAGTCTGACTTGTTAATGCCTTAAAATGCAATTTAGGGTGCACTAAATTTTGTTTTTCCCTGCACAATGCATTTGTATAATCAGTCCTAGCCAAATATTTTGAACCAGTCCATTTTCTTAAGCAGCCCATCTAGTAGGTAAACTGCCTGAATTTGATGTATTGAACAGATCGTATCAATCTGTTACAACCCTTGCTCGCTGATAATTTGCATGTAGAGCGGAAAATAAATTGAGTGGTGAAATAAGGCTGCCACCATTAGAATTAACTATGTAGAAAGAAAAGCAAATTGAATTTAAAGTGGACGATGAAATGAATAAAATATAGAGCAACACATCAGCACATACAGAAGAAGCAAAGAAACCAAGTCTGAAAGCAAATCCCCCAAGCAACAGCAGCATCAGGATCAAGATCTGACAACATCTGAGCCGTCAGTCCTGAAGAGTGCAATCTGACAGAAACAGCTCAGAAGCCGCAGAACCCTCAGAGTCCCAGGCCTCTGGTGGAGATCGGCAGTGAGCTAATATCCATCATTATATCTCTCTCGCCCTTATTTCTACACAGAGTGAGATCGAATGTGAAGCACCAATATTCAGCTCATTATCAGCTTGTTGAAAATCTCCTGAAAACAATGAGAAGTGAATGTGTGTCTTAGCTCTCCAGTGAAATTAGACAAAGCATACTTGTGCCCAGATGGCTTCAGGTCCTCAACATAGTCTGACAATATGTGCTGTCAGTAGACATTTAAACACGCCCACACAGCAGCAATAACAACACTTATTCAACTACACTTTTGTCAGTTAGCAGTGTTTGCTCTAATGACAGTGTTGGACTCGTGGGTGTGCGGAGCGTGCCAACATAAACAGAGGAAAAGGCAGCCCCATGGGAAGGGATTGCTGCTGTGTGGGTAATTTACTCTCATTCTGGGTAACAGCTTGGTTGAAAATCGCACCACGGATTGGAGGTGGCAAAACCTCTTAGCGCCTCAAAGACAAACTTTCACATAAACAAACCACTTTTGACTCAGCGCTTAATAATTCCTTATGCACTGTAAGATTTCCCCATGGAGAAGGAACATGTTTTTCTGCTTGTGTCGTCCCTGTTGCGGTGTGTGCTGAAGGCCCGCTGAGCGCTCATTATTAGCTCTGCCTGCTAATGAACGTACCTGGCAGCGCTGGCTAGGAGCTGGGTGTCAAGACAACACACACGTGTAATCCATAAACACAGTCGCACAAATACATCCCACACAAAAACTGTTGGAGCACATCCAATTAACAGCGACAGTGAAAAGACTCCCAAATTGATTTCCTCTTGCAGCCAACACAACGCCTCTGTCACAGTTTGAAATGAAATAAACATTTCAACTATTGAAAAAAAAAAAACTTCATCCGAGCAGCAGGAGGGAAGAATTAAATGGCTTCCCATCTCGGTAGATCCACCATTATTATACAGGATATGTTTTTGCATCAGGGTAAGTGGATGGAGGAGGAGCAAGAAGTCCAAATAGTGACCTCAGTTCAGGGAAATAGAGGCTCATTACTGTGGCCGACGGCGGCTGGGGACGTGCCGCGACTATTTCTGTACCCTCTCCCTAATTAAGAAGACTGCAGAGGCCTATTGCTGTTCACATTAATTGTGCTAAAATTGTGCAGTGCTAAGCCAGCCATTAAGAAGCGGAGAGAGCAATTAAGCCAGTACCTGCCAGACTTTGGGGTTTTTAGTTGGACATTCTGTGACGAGGGTCTAGAGGGTGGCAGGGCAGCGTAATAGAGTATGTCTCAAGGTTATGCTGCGTAAGATGAGGCTGATTCAAGGTTTAATCAGCTCACTCAGTCTTATCTTCCCCCCTCCTGTTGTTAATGGATCTCTTCATCATCACATTACCATGAAACCTTGAGGATGAGTTCTGTATGTCTCTCTGAGGAAAGAATACTCTGATAATTAGATGTGCCTTTAGAAGTGATTGAGTGAACCTCCCTGACAGTTTTTCTCGAGAACTTAACATGGTGATTACTGGGAAAGCAGTAAACTAAAGCTCCCTCAGTTCAAAGATAAATGATAACCGCACAGCTGATGTAAAGTCATGTGTTTCCATAACAAAGCAGCAATTGGGCTTTCTGAAGCTTTCGTCTTCAAAGATATGCTCTTTAGTAACACCTCAATATGACCTCAGTATATTCTCAGTTAATATATCTTGCGTTTTACTAATGAGAGCAGGGAGATGTAAGCGGGGTTAATGCTGCTGCTCATGAGCGGGTGAGTCACATCTTGAGATAATATCAGGGGCTGACTCGTCACCGTGTCGTGAGGCACGCTCCTCTGCCATTCAGCGCTCTGTTGAAGTTCCTCCTCTGATGAAGAAAAGAAGACTCCCAAGTGGCAGTATGTGCTTGATGGATGTCAAAATTATGGTTCCCGGAGATGAAATTTTGGATTAAATGTTCCCTCAGTTTATTAAGTTACATATATTTGTGTTTATACTTTTAGATATATCTTGGGTTCTAACTAGAACTTTCTTTGCAGTCTTTCTCTTCTGTCCCGCTGTACAGCATATCCAGTACTGGCCAGAGCTTAGACACACCATCTCAACCAATGGGTTTTTTCCTTTATTCTGATTAAATATTCCACATTATAGATGAATGTTAAAGAAATCAAAACTATGATGGAAAACATGTATTAATGTACTAGTAAGTCATATAGGACTCTTTAAATGTACAGTAATATGCCATAAAATCCCAACTTTACAGCCCCATTTTTTTCTGACAGCAAATACATTGCTCCCCAGTTGTACTCCGTCAGACTCACAGTCGTGACTTTATTGATCACCAGCATTTGAGAGGAAATTGTAATTAGCATTAGTAAGATTAATTGTAGCCATTAATATGCAGATGGGATTTGGATGGTTTGGTAGAGCATTGTTTTCAAGCTCCTGTTTGTTTAGACAAAGATGTTAATGATCGCCTAAAATTAATTAAGGACCCTCTGCTCTGATGGGAGAATAACCTGCAGCTCCTGAGGACATTTCACCTTCAACACACATACACACACAAACAAACTGCACTATTTTGCATGTGAAACAGTGTCTGCCCTGTCGTCATAAAGCTAAGAAGCGCTTGCATAATCAAGTAATTATGTAACACAAATAATGAGTGTCTCACCTGACATTTGTGCTGCAGGTGTTAAACCTCTGTTTCTGTCCTGTGAATTGTGAACCCTGTTCTGAACTAGAGCTGTGTGAGGAATATTAATTTGAGCTTTTTTTTTCTTTTTACTCCTCAGTAAACAAGTGTGTGCTTTTGGGAGTGTGTGAGAGCAGCAGTTGTTAACAAGACTCTAATAAGATCAAGGCATGGCGACTACAAAGCTTGGACCAAACCCTCAGTGGCACTCAGCTGGGGTGGTGGGACTTTCTAAAACTCGATAAGCATGTACCTGATAAACAAATCATCCTGGTTTAAATTATGAGGTGTCCTGATGGTATTTTTTTCCTTTTTTATCCTTTTTCTCCTGGAGCAATGCGTCACTGCCACTGTTCTTGATTTGCCTGAGCTGTTTCACACAGCAGTTTGTGTAGAAGAAGTGACACGGTTGTTATGCAAATAACTGTGCAGTGGCGTTCCAGTGACTCAGAATATATTACAAAGGTTTCCTTTTTTCCCGGTGCTCTTACAAATCTGCATGGAAGCTGCTCAAAGCACAGAATCTGTCTCAAAAAGCTGCCCTCGAGAGCAGATTCTGATACAGATTGCAGGTTGAGTGCAGCTTTATCAAGCAGATTTTACCCTACTTCCATTCAACTCATTTACATGTTTATCTAATTAGAACAATAATAATGATTATGTGATAAGGCAATTAAACAAAGGCAGAGCCTGTGTAAACAATATTATGTTTCTTTAATAATGTAATTTAAATAGTAATTGATTACATCTTACATGCAGGTGGAGGTAAATTGTTGTGCATGCTTTTTTTTGTTGTCTCTCCTCAGATGCAGACAATCATGGTGGTGTTCTCTTTTACTTCTCTATTTGTGGGTATTTGAAAGAATGAGATTATTGCATCTTATCTTAAAGGCAAGAAAATGCAACATTCAGGCAGTTCTGTGAGAGTTTTTGAATATATATGGAAAATAGGAGCTCATTTTACCGAACAGGCTTCTTCAAGTCCCTATGTGCATTTCAATAGGAAGCAGATTGGAGGACTTGCTTTGACATATGTGCATTAAAGTCGTCAGATAAGTCACCAATCTTTAGTGAGAGGAGGTGCTGCTTAATCACTAGTCCTGCAGGGCATAGTCACACCTGCATGAAATTAACATTGGCAAATATTCATCTCCTGTTAACTTCCACTCTGTGGGAGGAAGGCAGCGAATAAAACATTGGCTTCTGGCAGCAAAGCAAATTTGCATGTTTGCATCTGGTGGAGTTGAACTTTGACCGGCACACTCACAGCCTCAACCAGTATTGGGACAGTGTGTGTGTTTTACCCTGCTTGGCTCTCATTGGCTGAAGTTACTAAGCCAAGATGGAGGAGACATTAATCTTTGCCGAGTATTGTGGGTTATGGAAATTACACAAAAAAAAATGCCCCACTGGCAGGAGACAGACAGCAAACCAGCATCTAATTTCCGTGTGCGTCACAGCCTGCATTGCCCAAATTCACCAGAATTTTTGCCTCAGCTGGTAATGGTTGCTGTGCGCTCAGTCTGCATTTTGACATGAAAGGGAAAAAAATATCAGGCTAAATTTTACCTACTTCCTTCTTGTAATTGCCTCAAAGGGCTGATTGTGTTTGTGACACGTCATTGCACATGGCAGGACTGGCAGCCGTGGTAGCATTTCAGTTGGTCTTATACACTTCGTTCTCACCTGCATCTACTTGATATTTTGGAGGCTTGCTGTGAACTAAACCTTTCCCAATTGGGAGAGGAGGCCCAGGCGAGGGACGTGCCAGCAGCAATCAAGGGCACAGTTCACACTTCAGTGCTGTAATTTTGGTGTTTTTGCTTGCTACACTGAGCTGCTCCGAGCAGGTCAAAGGTACAAACCACAGTCATATTCTGTGTTTGTTAATGTAGCTTTGCAAGAAAAGCATGTATAACTACATCTGGTTAAAAGGTTTTTTCTGTCTTGTGGATGGTTGGGTACTTACTTGGGTAGATTTTGACATATTCTTGCCAAACGGAATAAGCTGACTCAGTTGTTATTTAAACCCATTTTCTCTGGTGGCTGATGTAAATTATCGCCCCTCAACACAGATCTGTCATTGTGTTGGCAGTGGTTATTATGGAGGTGGCTTTATCCACTGCAGATGTCCCACACTGACTGGTTAATGCTGCTTTGCTGGGAGCAAAACAATCACATCAATTGTCTTTTTTCTTCCCAGCAGGTTTCACCAAGCCTGCAGCCTGGTATTTTGTAATTCCAACTGAAAATTGGCTACAGCACTATGAACATGTGGTGGAGCAGAATCATAGCTTGGAAAAAGTGACGATATTGAAGCTGGAGGATTTTTACGGAAGGATCTCTCAAATTTGAAAAGTTTGATCAGGATCACTAAAGCGCTTTGGTCCTGAGAGCAGGAACATAATGAGAAGACTCAGACAATCATGCAATCAGTGTTGCCAATCAAATCTGACTCAAATACAACGGGACATTAACAATCAGTGGAATAGCATTAAGTTGCACTGGCCCCAATTTTTCCCAGTCTGGGAGAAATGTTTCCTTGCATAAATGGTTCACAAACTCCACTATTGCTTCTCTGGGGAATTGTATCCATGGCAACACAATGCTCGGCCCTAATTAAGCAAAGTTAATATAAAAACCCAGCAGCACAAGAGGCCTTCTTGGTTTCACTGAACGTACCATTAAAAAAGTCAAATCAGTAGAACAACAAAAACCTCTCAGCAGGTTTGGGAAATGTTCTTTTTGCTTAC
>JAOWBC010001387.1:18192331-18204410 GCA_028566105.1 Hypoplectrus providencianus | reverse complement strand
GTGGTGCTGTACTGCTGAACAAACAACTCTCACAAAATCCTCACATGCATCACCTTCAGTCAGCTATTGATTCAGAGTAACCAGTGAGTTTGATGATAAGGAATGACTGTTAGAGAAAGCACCCAAAGAGGGAATAACCACAAATATGGGCTGGAACACCGTGCAGACTGACAGATAACATGATATATTTTGTGTCCTCAGTTTGATGAAGGAGGGTGTGGAGGTGCGCAGGGGCAGCAGCACCAGTTTGGTGCTAAATCCGGGTCGATTTGACTTTGAAGTGTCAGACTGCTTCCTGCTGGGCTGCCCTTTGGGCCTTGTGCTGGCCATGAGACGCACTGTGCTGCCTGCCGTCCAGGGTAAGACCCAAAAAACACGGGTGTATTATATTTTACAATGCAATTCTTCCATTCACACCTCTACACAAGTAAATTATACAAAGAAGCACTCACAGATGTTTGATAGATATTCATGAAAATATGGCCAACCTTATAGAGGAAATACGGTAACAAGAAATTAAATAGCTGGATTGCCTTTTTTTTTTTTTTTTCCTTTGTGACAGTAAACATTTTCTAAAGTGGGTGTGTCAAACTGACCCATGTAAGGGCCAATGTGGCCGGAGCAATACAACAAATCAATGAGGTAAGACAGTTCAGGTGATTGAATGTGTTGCGTCAGGTGTGCTGCTGCTCAGTGGGAACACAACCTGGCAGCCACATCCGCCCTTTCACAGATCAGTTTGAAAGCCTTTTTTTAAAGGATCAGATCAATTTAATGTGATTTGTTACTTGGATTTCCCCCTGTACAACAAAACTACAAGTATTTGAATGGCTTGTTGCATTGTTCAGTGTATTTTATATTAAACAAAGTTCTCTGAGGGCAAGCACTTACACCTATAGAAACAGGGATGTTATAATAAGCTGATGATTATGTCCCTCAAAGTTATCCCTCAAAGCAGTGCTCATTAAAAACCTAATATACTGTTATGTATTTTAATTTAGAAAAATGTTAAATGTCATTTTGAATTGATGACATTTTTCATCTTGACCTGGCAAGTGTCTAATGCTGTAAAAAGTAAAATATTTGAATATACAATTGCATCAATTTGAGGAATAGAGTTACATTTATGGAAAAACTAGTACAAGTCCTTCATGTGACACAGTTATACTTCATATTCAGCTCCTAATGGCTCTCCTCCGTCCGTTGTGTTGTCTGACCCTCAGTGAGCCAACTGCATCCAGCCTGCACTCAGATTTTCAACCTCTTTTACCCCTCGGACCCTTCAGCCTCCAGACTGGAGCCCCTGCTGCAGCCTCTCTTCCACAAGTTGCCCCCCTTCGCTGTGCCGCGCTACCAGCGCTACCCTCTGGGAGACGGACGCACAATGCTCATAGGTAAGACGTGTGATTCCACCCTGGAAATCCATTTAAGAGTGCGGGGAGATGCGAGGGCAGCTCCTCTTGAATATTTCATTGGTTAATCTATTTTCTGGTATAATTGTACTGCTGTATTAATAACCTTTGGGGATTGGAATTTTAAAGCTTGCGTGAAATCGTCAAGGAATTCTGTTAGTGGGACTAGATTACAGCCGCAGATGGTTTCTATGACTTAGTAATGTCAGTTTTTACAGGCGCACATGTGCACACATATCCTCGATCCTGTCTGTGTGAGCTTGCCCTGCAGAGGCCAGGCTAAATCCTGCCCCCAAAGCTAAGTTTGATGTAATTATACTTCATCTTCTTGTGGTGCAGTACCTTTAGCCTGCCACTGCTCTCTGAGGATCAGGCACAGTATGCAAGATATTAGTCTGCTAGATGTGGCATGGTGCTGCTGTAATCCCCCTGGAGGGCCTGGTTGTAGAGACTGAGTCCTTAATGAGCCACTGATTTATTTGAAGCATGTTTTAGCCCACTTTTGGGACGAAGAGACTCGCTTTTAACAGCAGGGATGACGCATCGCCTGGTTCCCCTGTCTCTCTATCCAACTACCTCACTTAGAGAAAGTAGGGCATGGACTGATCTCCTACAACTAACATCCTGCGAGCATGAACTGAGATCATAAGATAAGGCTTTGTGGTGTGCTGCAAGGCTTTGAAAAATACAAATCCCCTTTACTCAACATGCAATTATTAGATATGTGAACGTCGAAGCATATTCGTCAAATGTGCCACCTCAGTGATACGGTAACATTATATTTTACTTTTAGTCATGCTTTTCTCTGGGAACCCTGTAGTTGAGTATTTTCTTTAGTAAGAAAGGAGCAGAAACATATTGTTTGAACAGGAAAATATACTGTCTCACTAACTTAGGCCAAATGCAGACATGCACCCTTTTAAAATGTGGCAGCAATTTTACATGTAATATTTATTTATAATCTAACTAGGTCAGACCCAGTCGATCTCTTAAATGATAAAAAATGTCTACAAAGGCTTGATAATGACAATCTTTCATGTATCTTACCTAAAAAATCTTAAGGACAACCATACTTACCAAATGTTATGAATATACAGGTAAACCAAACCAAAGTTGAAAAGTGTCAGTGACTTCTCTGACAAAATGTTAGGAGAGTGATTGGACGGTTGTCAGTGTACAAAATAAGTAAAGCTTGTTTCAAATCCACCAAAATATTTGACTATTATGGTGAAAAAATAAACTTTGCACTTAAAACTTAGACAGCACAGCTTCATATACAGAAAGCAAAACTTGAAACTGCCTTCTGAATATAACTATAAAAATCCAACTTTAATTATTATGTTTGCACAAAGTAATTTAAATCTTTAAAGAAAAATAAATGCAACAAACAAGGATTAAGGCACTGTGATGATATTAAGAAATGATGGAAAGGGACAGAAATGGACATACAACAAAAATGTCTGACACACTTTTATCTGTATAAGCTTGATGCCCAAACTATGATTTTTCAATACAATAACATTCAGCCAGGTTCAGTGTTTGACACCTCCTGGAGCCAGTCGTGCGGATAAAGGCGATGGACTGTGCAGACAAACACACAGCGTACACTTGCAGCTGTACTGGGTTTTAATTATAGGACTGCATCCCTGTCCCATTGATCGGACTCGGATGCTGTCACATTAAGTGTTGAATTAAAATCACAGGACACAGACAGACACAGACAGACAAACACTCACGCTCACACAGGCACACAGAAGACACAGCCACACACCTCACCCATTTTCCTGCTCGGTACTATGGTAATTACTTGTTATGAAGGCATGGAGAGCCAATCAAATCAGGCTCCCATGGGTATGACATCCACTCCCGTCAACGGTGGGGCTTTTATTATGATGAATGCTGCTAATATACAGAGAACGAGCCCTCTTCCTATTGATTTCCAGCTGGGGTCCAATGGGAAATATGACCATCCATGACAGCAAATGCACAAGGAATCATAGTAATTTTTATCAGTATTGATTACACGGCTAATGTTGCTTTAATGTAAAGATGGTGGTGTACCTTTTGCTCACCATGAAATTATTCCCTAATAGATTAAGCGAGTGTGTGTGGAGGCTGAGCACGTGCTGAGTCGTGCAGAGAAGGGGGCCGACTTAAAAGTGTCTTTCCGCCTCTTTTTGTCACAAAGACGTTTCAAGGCCACAGTGCAATCATCCTCCCTCATCTTAAGGATTCTCTGCTCGTCCTTCCTGTTACCACTGTCGTCAGCTGTTTCTCTCTCCCCTGCCTTGTGTTTAAAGGTGCAATGTGTAACATATGTAAAACATAAAAGTCTTCCATTAACAGATTGTAAAGAAGGGGCAGTGTTGATGTCTTGTGTCTTGAAAAGTGAGTCAATGTAGCGTCCAGTCTGCCCTCAGAGTGAGCAAAGAAGTAGACACTGCTACACCATTAGCAGTACATCATTTAGCAGCTGTAGCTTAGTCCAGAAAGTTTGCAAGTACATTTTGTACTAACTGTATATAATCTGAAACTGATGACCAGTCATAGGTGCTATTAGTAAATAATTTAATTCTTGCATGAGATGAAATGCCGCCCCTTTATTTTGGAGTGTGTTGCCAGGAAATACCACACTGCCCCTTTAAGTCATAATCTTCTCATTTCCCTATTGGTTTTATCAGTAATTTAATGGGACTGGTGTGTGTTCTGTACTGTGCTTGCATACTGGTTTTCATCCTTTTTTCTCACCTTTGGATGTCTGTCTTTTTCACCACATAGCCTCATTTTCCTGCAAGCCTTTTCAGTTTTGTTCTCTCTCTTTCTGCTTCTTCACCAGCATGTCTTTTGAAATTGTATGTGTGTGTTTCACAAAATGCGTCAGCCAGTGGACCTTCCTCTCCCTCTCTCTGTCAGAACAAACCCTCGCTATTCTTCATCTCTCTCTGCCTTTTGTTGTGTGAAAGAAACACAGAGCCGTGCTAATGTTCCACAGACTGAAAGTGAATAAGGCCTCTTAGAGGTGTGGGGCAGGACTCATTATTATTGACAACAAATTGCAGTGTGTGTGCATGTTTGTGTTTGAGCATGCATTCTCTTCACTTCCTTAGGAACCACAGAGCATTGTGTAATTGCTCAAATCACAGCACAGTTTACAGTACACACAATTATCCTGTCTTCGGTCAGAAACAACATTTTGACCAGAGAATATGCATTTTGTGTGATATTTAGTTGTCTTAATAAAAGTCCAAACAGGGTATTTTGGTGCCCAATAACTACTCACAGTTGTTTCTGTCTGTCACAAGAGAAAGACAGACATTTTTATCTGTATTCTGTTGGTGCTGCCTAGCTTTCATTCATCAGTTTTGAAAAACCCCAGTCATTCAAAAAAAAAAAAAAAAACTCCTGCCTCATCTTTTAAAATTCCACTTAGACATTTCACAACCCCAAAACCTGTAAGAATTCAAAGATTCTTGCCAGGACCTCAGCATGGGATACCTACTTAAGAGAAATATCACTTCATAGAACCTCATCCAGCTCCAAGGCATCTCACAAAAATAGCCTCCTGTGGTCTTCAGCCACTTTTATCTGCCAATCACACCCGTGGTCGAAGAATACAGTCAGCTTTCATTTGGAATCGTTGCAGTCATCCAGGGCCAGTGTATCCACATAGCTGCAACTTTGTGTTTAATTTCATGCCTACCACTTACAATCCCTTATGTATCCTCATAGCTGCAACGAATACAAACTACCTGTACCTGCACCTAACCCTAACCCATCATGATTTTCTAAAGCTCAAATTGATTTCATTATCCAGCAAAATCCAAATTTGCTCAGTTCTTTTAATGAAATAGTGAGAAGGATTTGGTAACGTGTCATAGTGAGGTTGCAGGTTGCAACTCTACTTCAAATAGCCTGGTTTGTGGAATCAACAATTCCAAATACCCCAAATTCTTTACCTGATAATCGATAGAAACAGCAAATCCTTGCAATTTTCCATTCTAATGATTTTTAAATAACTTTTCTTCAGCTGCACTCTACAGTGTCAAATGACAACCTTGTGTAATTCAGGCCCAGTAACAGTTTTTTTTTTTAGTCTTAGTGTATAAAAAAACCTGTCATTCTGTCAGTTTCTCTCTAAAGCCCCTGTGTTCATTCATGCCAACTTTGTGCACACATCAATCGAACCCATCAAACTCATTCAGTGCTGGTACACTCAGGGTTTTTTATGAAATAGGCAGCAGAATCTTTAATAACCTTAAGTTATGTGAGAATGGAGCAGGGGATTCAGGGGAGAAGAGGGGGCAAGTGTCTCTTTTGCTCCTGATGTTTTTTTATGGCTTAGGTAAAGCAGTGAGTTTAACAATCTTTCTTTCTGACATGTCTGAGTAATATGCCACGTTAAAATCAGCTTGGTCTCAGGGAAGAAATGATCCAGTTTTATTCACGTAGACTGTATAAAATTTGGATGTAATCAATAATCAGAAATGCCCCATTTCAGTTGTCATGCAGCTCTAGAGACTTAAACTGCTTTTGTACTAGGATGTAAGCATGTTTTTGTTTTTGTTTTGTTTTTTTACCATAGGTGTCGATTTCTAAACAATTTCTCCCTCCATTTGGAGCCAGCCTCGAATGGCAAGTCAGGGAACTACAGCTTTATGTTCTTCCTCAGTTTACAGTCAAAAGTAATTTTTTTTCCTGATTGAAATAAATATAAAATAGCCAAAGAATTCTGTGTCTTTCCAAACAACAAATAATATGTCCTCAAAAACAAATCCATTAGACATAGAACCTATCCAATCTTGCAGCTCAGCGCAGCGTTTGTCAGATTTCATCATGTTCATCATCCAAAGAGTCCAGATTTATTAACAACATCTGATTCACCCTCATGGCTGAGACAACGGCTGTTAATTTGTATTCTGCTGTGGATTTGGATCCTCCATAGACCAAACACTCAACATGTGGCAGCATCGGTTGGTTTATTTATAGCCAGGTAACAAAGAGAGGAATACATTTTCAATAACAGGGTCCTTCTTGAGGCAAAGCTGGCTATTCCTGGTGTTAATGGGATGCATGCTCCAGGTACAAATATTGAAGTCAGGCAGGCACATGAACCCTGCAGGAGTGGCGGTAATGTGTGTATTGCTTTGTTTTTTAGTATATATTGAGTGGAAGTCATGTACACACAAAGATTTGCTTCAGAGAGAAGTGTTGGAAGAATCTGTTCTTTTTCTGAGAGTAAAGACACGATGTGCTCTGTTTAACATATGCAGACACACTTGCTCTCATTTTGTCCCAGCTCTCTTCTCCCTGTTGCTTCTCCTTATTTGTACCTTATATCCACCACATCACATCAGAAGACATCCCCCAGGACTGATGCATATTACAGTAAACGGGAGCAAGTAAATGACACAATGCAGAATTGGGGTCATCTGCAAATTGAGTCTTGGCTTGTTTGTAGCACACATACAAATATGTCGATGACATTGGTTTAGAGGTTGTCACTGAGGTCAACTTTTCATCTGAAGCACACAATAAAGTAGAGGCTCTTTCACGAGTCAGTCAAGCAATAACCAGCATCATAATAGATCCACAGCAGCATACAAGGCTGAGGTAACAGAATAATGAGCACTCTCCAGAGCCTGCCTGGAAAAACATTGTGAGTTTGGTAATTCAGGTAAAGAGAGGAAAACAGTGTGTCAGTGCTCTCAAGAAAATATTCGTGACTGTGTTGTTCAGCCTCCTCTTGTTCAGACACAT
This sequence comes from Hypoplectrus providencianus, assembly GCA_028566105.1. Classification (NCBI taxonomy): domain Eukaryota; kingdom Metazoa; phylum Chordata; class Actinopteri; order Perciformes; family Serranidae; genus Hypoplectrus; species Hypoplectrus providencianus. The sequence continues at coordinate 18,197,241 of JAOWBC010001387.1, read as the reverse complement.
GCATGTTGTGCAAGGTGTATTACATTCACTGTCTCCTTTTGTCCCTAGTATGTATGCTACGGCTATAGGGTGCTATCGAACCTAGCTGGCTCAACAGTGTCCCCTAATGATTAAATTATTGATGAAACATTCTTCTTGTAGGCACTGTGTCTTCAGGAATAACAAGTAGATCCCTGATGTCCGGTAAAACCAGGTCTCCAGGGAAAATGTTCATTTTCCGATTATACGGAATTATTGCAGAACAAATAGGAAAGAGCCGCTTTGAGATACGCCAGCAGGAGAGAAGAGCTTGAGCAGATAAAATTATTGTACTTGTCAGCAGAAACTAAGAGCCTGATGCTTTTTGGGACTTTCAAAGTCAATTCAATTGGATTCAACTCCAAGAAGAGTAGAAGCAGTTTGTCCTGCAGTGCTTGTCTTTGTTTTTTCTTAATAAAAGTCACAGCAAGTCGATACGCAGCAAGAGGCTTTCTTATTTGACAAAATAACAGCATTGATTTAAAGACTGAGGCCAGTCAATGGCAGTGTGATCAAAGCATTTCCTTTCCTCTTCCCTATCTGTTTGTCCTTCTCTTTTTGTCCACCACTCCCCCGCCTTTCCCTAGCGGAGAGTATCCAAGGCCACTCAAATGTGTTTTTGGAAGGTGAGCAGACTCCTGGAGGTCCAGTTTCACGGACGTCCTCTGAGACAAAGACTGAAGGAGGAGAAGAGGGAGGTCGCAGAGCCAGCATCACCAGTGTGGAAAGTGAAACGTCGATTTGTTCCATGAGCCAGCTGGGAAACACTATCACTAACAGTGAGTGGGAGGAAAGACTTCCTATCTCATTGACTTAATTATCTCCTGTAGATTAATTCAGGTTCGTGAGGTTTAGCAGCTCTCATATTGACCTCTGTTTTCCACATTTCTATGCTTGCATATGTGTGTTTCAGTCTCCAGTAGCTGGTGGGGCTCCAAGAGGCTCGACTATTCTTTGTACTGCCCTGATGTGCTGACGGCTTTCCCGACAGTGGCTCTGCCTCACCTTTTTCATGCTTCCTACTGGGAGTCCACTGATGTAGCAGCCTTTGTTCTCCGGCAGGTGGGAAAGCTTTATTGACAGCTTAGTTTTACAAATTGGGAAAGTAACTGCCTGAGTAATTAAAAAAATACACTACAAAAAATATTTTGATAGCCTACTAAAACCATAAAAGACTAGTTAGTGTCCTTTATTCTCAGCAGTGGCATCATCTCAAAGTCATTTCAGATGAAGCTTCACAACAAGACAAAGACCTCCGAGTGTATAAATCACTGTCTCTGACACTGCTAGCATCTGAAAAGACTGAACTTCTCTATGCATGCTAGTCCTTGATCATATGAAACGAAGTGACAAAATCTGGCACATTTCCAGTCTCTTGTTAAGGCCATATGTTTGCATATGCATCCATGTCTTTGATGTAACAATTCTGTTCCAAGTCCATGGCCTCCGGGCCCCTTTTGCGTCAATGACATGTTGAAAAAACCAAATGAAAGCAGCAGGAAGCTACTTGCTGTCGCTGCATCACACATTCAGCTCTTCATGGCATGTATGGCGGACTGTTTCACACTCTTTAATGCTGTTTGTTTTCACTAAAACCAACAAGAAAGTTGTGCAGTAGGAGGTGGAGAGTTGGGGCGCAAAACGGAGGCGTTATGTTGGAAACAGTAGTCTATTTTTGTAACTTGAACATAAAGTGATTTAGTTTTAGGAACTTTGTTGGCATTTCTTGCAGAAGACTTGCCAAAATCAATAGAACCAATATGAATTAATGAGCTGCACTTGTCCTGACTGGAGAAAACGGACTTTCTGGAAATTTCACATTAGAGAAAGAGAGTGCTTTTTATAAGAATCCGAGACAAGATACAGTCTGAAATACAAACAGAGGGGTAAAAGTCATGAGAGATAATCCCAATCCAGTTCAAAGCAGCATGCTGTGGTTGAATTAAAAATGTCCTGCGCTTGACCCTTGTGGAACTTGACATTTTAGTTTGTTTGAATATTTAATTGCATATAGTTATAGTCGACTTTAACCAATTAAGAATCAACCTGAAAGCCCAATCCCGTGCCTATCCTCTTGTTGTTTGCAATATGTCCCTTTAGATGCTGTGTCCTCATGTCATTTAAACTTTTACTAATATTTTAAGGTTGTAAAACTTGACTCTGTGATGATTCTAATGCAGTTCCTTTTGGAACAGCTGTTTCCATTTATTGCTGTCCTCTTGGCCACAAACAAAGCAAACAGGATGCTGCTTAGCTGTTCGAGGGCTCCTTCTGCACAGATGACACCCTGAATTTGTTGTAACCAGAAGTCTGGCTGCAAGCCAGAAATGTCATTAACATCCCTTTAATGAATCTAATTGTGGACAGAGCAGGATGTTTCAAGACATCCTACAGTATGTTGAGCTGAGTCATGAAATTTGAATGTGATAAAAAGGCCTTTTTTTACCTTTATTGAGGAGTGATAGTCAATATTACACTCCTCAAGGTTATACAAAAACAATTACTATCAACTTTAGGCATATTTTATCTTGTGCAAAGATATGCATGATTTATTTCAAAGCTCAGCTATGAGCCATGTAAATTGTAGATTCTTTGAATGAGTAAAATCTGAACATGTGTCTAAGATTCGGTACTTTATGCTGGTTTATAAGTAAACAGGGCCAAAGTTAGAAAGGTAATGGTCTTTAATAACTCTTAATATGGATGGTTAGGTTTTAAAGGTCAGCAAATGTGTCCTCAGCTGAGGTTAAGTCACCAGGCATTTCCATATCTCTAATACCAACATTATTTAAGGGCCCAACCTTCGATCAGCAGTCTTATCGTTCCATAATTGCGTATATGTCTGGTGGTAAGTGGGAATTAAACCATGAGCTGTGGCAGCATTATTACCACTGTCCTTGCAGAGCTGATGGATCACGTAATTATATTCATGTGTATTTGTGCATCTGGGTTCATGACAGGCATGTTCCCTAAATCCTCAGACCCAGACAAAGAGCAGGACAAAAACAATAAATCAATTAGGCAAGTGTATCACGTCATGTCCTGTTAAAAGCCCCTGGAAACACCGGCAGTCTTTGAACTCAATCATTAGAAAGCAGAGCTCCCAGAGAAGAAAAAAAGTTTTTTTTTTTTTTCCTAATCCTGCCACTGTCTGCTGCAGCATGTCGTCTTTGTGAGGAAACGTGAGGAGAATAAGAAGAGCACATAGTGGGGGAAAGACGTGCTATCCTGACACCATCAGGAAGCTAATAAACCCAAAGATCATTACTTTGGTTCAGTGGTTTTCAGCTCCACTTGATGCTGCATCATAATAAAGGATTGTCATGGAATTTAAGCGAGGAAAATAATTTGTGACCACTGAATCATTTACTCTGAAAGAAGGTCTTCCAATAATGTGAAACAAGGAGCATCTCCACATCCAAGAGTCATGAATGATATGCATGGAATCACCCTGCAGCCCTTAATCTGTGTCAAAGCTCCTCGCAAAAGATTCCCATCAGAATTGTCATTTATGATCCATAAACATAACACCGGATTTAATTTCAGGGCTTGAGATGCTAAACTTTCCATAATATTATTGTGATTATGTTATAATTCCTGCCTGTGTTGATGAGTTATTACTGATAGACACGCTGCCTCTGTTTGCTTCACTGTGATAAGGCTGTGAGCTTACAGGCTTCTGTGTGGAAATGCCTGCTCTCACATGTCCGCATGTGTTCATCCACAGCTCATGCGATGTGACTGTGTGAAGACCCAGGAAGCGGATAATTTGGGCTCTGCTCCTTTCTCTCCCTCCAACCCGCGAGAAAAATGGCTCAGAAGGAGGACACACGTCAAACTAAGGGTAATTAATTATTTGGTTGGTTTATTTTGTATTTATATGCTTTAGCCCCAGTTTGCTCTGAAAGCAGGAATGTGAATTTATGGCTGCTCGGTTAATAGAGGCTCATATTCACACTTTATGTGAACGGATTCATGAATATTTAAAAAACAGCACTTTGCCCTGGACACCAGATATTACACAACCTGGTAGATTGTCTCTCGTTCTCAGAAATAAAACCTCCCACACAATGCATGCGGGAGATTTTCTTTTGCTGTAATGGCCTTGCATTAAATTAAACTGAAAATATAGTTATCGCTAACTGCTGAGGCTGTAGTGTCTTAAAGCCACAGACTCTGAGAATGGGCTGACCTGAAATTCTTCAAATCCTCCTACACTTTCACCTTGAAGCTTTGAAGCAGGCAGATACACACAATTATCCGCTGCTTCCGAGCCCAGCAGAGCAGAACAATCAAGGTCACATTGCTATCCGTCAAGTGCTGCTTTTATCTGCCAATTTATAAAGACAAGAATTTAGTGACTGTTTGCTTTTTCATGGGGCTATAAATAGAGCTGTGTAACCAAAGTACCATGGAAACGTATCTATATTTGAGTCTGTGAAGGTTTTCTTTGCTCTGTGGTGTCTCGTCCATGCCTCGCCTTGGCCCAGTGATGTGTTTCTGATGTAAGTGCTGGAAGAAAAGCAGCTCTGAAAAAGTTGCCTCATCCTGAATACCATTCAGTGTGTGTGAGTGTGTGTGTGGAGATTTAGAGCTTTTCTGTGCTGATTCAATCTGAGCACAGCCTGCTCATCTGCTACAGAGTGATACTATTCAGAGAGACCTGGCGTCTATTTCTGATCTTTCTCCACTTGGTAAGAGGTGTTTGTCACAGCTGGAGAGGGTTCTTTCACAGCAGAGGATCTGGCCCTCAAACTCATCGTGTCCACTCTTTGTCCGTGAGAGGATGGTGATCCCGGGGTACATGCACTCTTTATATTTATCCCCACAGTGAACCTGAAGGAAATTAAACAAGGGATGAGTTTTTCAAAAGATAATAATCTGCTTCTCAC